>JASEVX010000001.1:2532837-2865327 GCA_031761405.1 Serripes groenlandicus | reverse complement strand
AATGGAATGTTTAAGTTCTGTCATTTTGCCCCTTTTCTGATGCCGCCTGGCTGTCATGTTGTTTAACCAATCAGTATGGTTTGAACACATTTTGTTGAGGGTCACCAAAGGAACATTTCAGCCAAATTATATTGGAATCTGACAAGCAGATACAGGAGAAGAATTTTTAAGTTTGGCCATTTTACCCCCTTTCTGATGCTTGGAATTTAAATCTTTGAACAATTTTGAAAGAAGACCACCAAAGACATTCCTGTGAAGTTTGGTTGAAATAGGTCCTATGGTTTAGGAGGAGATGATGTTTAAAGCTAAAAGTCAACGACAGACAAAGAGTGATCAGGTGATCTAAAAATACATGCGTGACTTTAGTATGGCTTGAACACATTTTGTTGAGGGTCACCAAAGGGACATTTCAGCCAAATTATATTGGAATCTGACAAGCAGATACAGGAGAAGAATTTTTAAGTTTAGCCATTTTACCCCCTTTCTGATGCAGCAGCAACCAAAATTCTACTTGTAATTTAAATCTTTGAACAATTTGAAAAAAGACCACCAAAGACATTCCTGTGAAGTTTGGTTGAAATTGGTCCTATGGTTTAGGAGGAGATGATGTTTAAAGCTAAAAGCAATCTCATTAAAATCATCTCCTATTAACGCTACGCATAGGATCTGAGGACAACCGATAGAGGTTCATGTTCAGATGACCTTTCCGCCAGCCAATCAAAACCTTGCTTTCACGTTTTTGAAAGTGAAAGTAAGTCTATATTTACCAAAAAATCTATATTTAGCATTGGATCCCAATTTTCGCATAGTGATTAACACGTGTGTATAGTTCTTATGACGACCACATCATGCCTACAAAATGCGGAAATGAGGCAAAACACCAATACAGTCTTTCCCTGACCATACAGCATTGAAAAGTGTTCATTGCTCTGGTTTTAAATGGTCTATTTTAAATTTGCCCAACTTCGTCAATTGATGCCATTTAGAAGGTTAAGCCAAACGTTTGTTGAAACAAGTCCTCTGATTGGTTCAAATAACAAGAGGCCCAAGAGGGCCAGTATCGCTCCACGGCCATAAGTCAAAAATCAAATCTCAAAACAGCCCTGCCCCCTAGTGGCCATATTTTTTACCAACCACCATGGCTTAAAGGAATCTTGTAGAGTGTCACCCAAGGAATGTTTCTGCATAATTATTTGAAAATCGGCCCGACACTTTCGGAGGAGAGGATATTTTAAGTTTTCACCATAGCCATATAAGGAACAAGAGGCCCAAGAGGGCCAGTATCGCTCCACGGCTATAAGGAAAAAATCAAATATCCAGACAGCCCTGCCCCCTAGTGGCCATATTTTTTACCAACCACCATGGCTTAAAGGAATCTTGTAGAGTGTCACCCAAGGAATGTTTCTGCAAAATTATTTGAAAATCGGCCTGACACTTTCGGAGGAGAGGATATTTTAAGTTTTCACCATAGCCATATAAGGCAAAATAGCCCCACCGCATGGCGGCCATATTTTTCAACCAATCAACATAGCTTGAAGGAATCTGATAGAGGGTCACCCAAAGAACATTTCTATAAAATTATTTGAAAATCTGCTCAACACTTTCGGAAAAGAAGATTTTTTAAATTGTCACTATGGTCATATAGAGCAAAATAGCCCCGCCCTCTGGGGGCCATATTTTTCGACCAATCAACATGGCTTGAAGGAATCTGATAGAGGGTCACCCAATGAACATTTCTACAAAATTATTTGAAAATCGGCTGAACACTTTCGGAGAAGAAGATTTTTTAAGTTTACACTATAGCTATATAAGGCAAAATAGCCCCGACCCTGGCGGCCATGTTTTTCCACCAATTAACATTTCTTGAAGGAATCTAATAAAGGGTCACCCAAGGAACATTTCTACAAAATTATTTGAAAATCAGCTCAACACTTTCGGAGGAGAAGATTTTTTAAGTTCTCTCTTTAGCCGTATAAGGCAAAATAGCCCCGCCCTCTGGCGGCCATGTTTTTTTACCAATCAACATCGCTTGAAGGAATCTGATAGAGGGTCACCCAAGGAACATTTCTACAAAATTATTTGAAAATCTGCTCAACACTTTCAGAGAAGAAGATTTTTTAATTTTTCAATATGGTCATATAAGGCAAAATAGCCCCGCCCTCTGGCGACCATGTTTTTCGACCAATCAACATTTCTTGAAGGAATCTAATAAAGGGTCACCCAAGGAACATTTCTACAAAATTATTTAAAAATCAGCCTGACACTTTCTGAGGAGAAGATTTTTTTAATTCTCTCTTTAGCCGTATAAGGCAAAATAGCCCCGCCCTCCGGCAGCCATGTTTTTTTACCAATCAACATGGCTTGAAGGAATCTGATAGAGGGTCACCCAAGGAAATATTTCTACAAAATTATTTGAAAATCTTCTCAACACTTTCAGAGAAGAAGATTTTTTAATTTTTCAATATGGTCATATAAGGCAAAATAGCCCCGCCCTCTGGCGACCATGTTTTTCGACCAATCAACATTTCTTAAAGGAATCTAATAAAGGGTCACCCAAGGAACATTTCTACAAAATTATTTAAAAATCAGCCTGACACTTTCTGAGGAGAAGATTTTTTTAATTCTCTCTTTAGCCGTATAAGGCAAAATAGCCCCGCCCTCCGGCAGCCATGTTTTTTTACCAATCAACATGGCTTGAAGGAATCTGATAGAGGGTCACCCAAGGAAATATTTCTACAAAATTATTTGAAAATCTTCTCAACACTTTCAGAGAAGAAGATTTTTTAAGTTTTCAATATGGTCATATAAGGCAAAATAGCCCCGCCCTCTGGCGACCATGTTTTTCGACCAATCAACATTTCTTGAAGGAATCTAATAAAGGGTCACCCAAGGAACATTTATACAAAATTATTTGAAAATCGGCCTGACACTTTCAGAGAAGAAGATTTTTTAAGTTTTCACTATTTTTTGGGGGGGGGGGGGGGGGGTTGCCATGGAAACCAGAATTACGGATGGATAAAAAAAACTTGAAGGACTTTAAGAGAGGACATTGAGAGGATGCTTCCTATGAAGTTTCAACCAAATTGGCCAAGTGGTTAGTGAGAAGAAGTCGTTAAAGGAAAAAGTTAACTCATGCAGCACGCACGCACGCACGACGGACAATTCGCCATGACATAAGCTCGACTGGCTTTCAGCCTGTGGAGCTAAAAATAGCTTGGTGGATCTAAAAATAACAATCTTGGAAATCCGATAAAACAAGAAGATGAATTCGAATGGATCGTCATCAGATCTTACATTTGGTCAGATCGTGTACTTTAGTCAGATTGAGCTAAAAGTCAACGACGGACAAAGAGTGATCAGGTGATCTAACAAGAGGCCATGATGGCCCTGAATCGCTCACCTGTTTTCTCTTTTTCACTTTTGCTATATAAGCCCCGACCCCTGGCAGCCATAGTTTCCGACCAATCAACTTGGCTTGAAGGATAGAGGGTCACCCTAGGAACATTTCTACAAAATTATTTGAAAATCGGCAGACACTTTTGGAGGATATTTTTTTTAAGTTTTCACTATAGCCATATAATGCAAATTAGCCCTGTCCACTGGTGGCCATGTTTTTTGACCAATCAACATGCTTGAAGGAATCTGAAAGTGGGTCATCCAAGGAACATTTCTACAAAATTAATTCAAAATCGGCCGGACACTTTCGGAGAAGAAGATTTTTTAAGTTTTTCACTATAGCCATATAAGGCAAAATAGCCCGCCCCCTGGCGGCATGTTTTTCGACTCATCAACTTGAATTGAAGGAATCTGAGAGAGGTCATCCAAGGTACATTTCTACAAATTATTTGAAAATCGGTTTTGAAAATCGGTCTGACACTTCCGGAGGAGAAGATTTTTTAATTTTTCACTATAGCTATATAAGGCAAAATAGCCCCGCCCCCCCTGGCGGCCATGTTTTTTGACCAATCAACATGGCTTGAAGGAATCTAATAGAGGGTCATCCAAGGAGCATTTCTACAAAATTATTTGAAAATCTGCGGACCAGTTTGAGAGTAGAAGATTTTTTAAGTTTTCACTATAGCCATATAAGGCAAAATAGCCCTGCCCACTGGTGGCCATATTTTTCGACCAATCAACATAGCTTGAAGGAATCTGAAAGTGGGTCACTTAAGGAACATTTCTACAAAATTATTTGAAAATCGGCCGGACACTTTCGGAGGAGAAGATTTTTTAAGTTTTCACTATAGCCATATAAGGCAAAATAGCCCCGCTAACCTCAGGCGGCCATGTTTTTCGACCAATCAACATGGCTTGAAGGAATCTGATAGAGGGTCATCCAAGGAACATTTCCACAAATTTATTTGAAAATAGGCCCGACACTTTCGGAGGAGAAGATTTTTTAAGTTTTCGCTATAACCATATAAGGCAAAATAGCCCCGCCCCAAACCCCCCCCCCCCCCCCCCCCCCCTGGCGGCCATGTTTTTCGACCAATCAACATGGCTTGAAGGAATCTCATAGAGGGTCATCCCAGGAACATTTCTACAAAATTATTTGAAAATCTGCCAACCAGTTTGGGAGAATAAAAATATTGAAGTTTTTTTCATTTCGTTGCCATGGAAACCAGAATTCGGCATGGATCCCAACAATTTGAAGGAAATCTGGTGAGGTCATCGAGAGGATGCTTTCTGTGAAGTTTCATCCCAATTGACCAACTGGTTACTGAGGAGAAGAAGTTGACGGACGACGGACGCCGGACGACGCACGCCGGACAAAAGGTGATCACAATAACTCACCTTGAGCAAAGCTCAGGTGAGCTAAAAATACATGCGTGACTTTTGAAATTATGTGCGTTTTTCACGCACATATATATGTATGTGAATGGGAACACTGTTAAATATTTGTCCTTATTTAATCGCGGTGATAATCTGCTTTCTCGTAAATAATGCGTTTTCCATCCGGCCTGTACTGTAATTAACAGGAATATTCAGGGAGGTAATTAAATGTGATTATCATTAATTGATCAGAGAAAAATTATTGCCACAAATTCATTAATTGATTAAATTTGAATGTATATCACATTTTGTATAGATGAAATTAAACGCCTAATATATGTTAAGTCAATAAATCGTTGACGAAAACTGGATTCCGTAAAAAAAAATCCAACTCGTTCATGTATGCGTCGCCGCATATTCTTTTATCCTGTCTGATTTTGGCAATCCAAAATGAATCATCTATGCTATGCTTTTTAAAATATGAAAATATTGAGTTTGTAGTTAAATCAACCTTATTTGAAAACAATTATCATTATATTATCATCATAATCCCCTCCCCTCCCCCCCCAAAAAAAACCAAGAGGACCATCATGGAATCGCTCACCTGGTTTGTTTTTTTCACTTTAACTTAATAAGCCCCGCCCCCTGGCGGCCATAGTTTCCGACCAATCAACTTGGCTTAAAGAAATCTGATAGAGGGTCACCCTAGGAACATTTATCCAAAATTATTTGATAATCGGCCTGACATTTTTGGAGGAGAAGATTTTTTAAGTTTTCACTATAGCCATATAATGCAAAATAGCCCTGCCCACTGGCAGCCATGTTTTTTGACCAATCAACATGGCTTGAAGGAATCTGAAAGTGGGTCACTTAAGGAACATTTCTACAAAATTATTTGAAAATCGGCCAGACACTTTCGGAGAAGAAGATTTTTTAATTTTTCACTATAGCCATATAAGGCAAAATAGCCCCCGCCCCACTGGCGGCCATGTTTTTCGACCAATCAACTTGGCTTGAAGGAATCTGATAGAGGGTCATCCAAGGAACATTTCTACAAAATTACTTGAAAATCTGCCAACCAGTTTGGGAGAAGAAGATTTTTTAAGTTTTCACTATAGTCATATAAGGCAAAAAAAGCCCTGCCCCCCCTGGTGGCCATGCTTTTCGACCAATCAACATGGCTTGAAGGAATCCGATAGTGGGTCACTTATGGAACATTTCTACAAAACTATTTGAAAATCGGCCTGACACTTTCGGAGAAGAAGATTTTTTAAAGTTTTCACTATAGCCAATAAGGCAAAATAGCCCCACCCCCGGGCGGCCATGTTTTTCGACCAATCAACATGGCTTGAAGGAATCTGATAGAGGGTCATCCAAGGAACGTTTCTACAAATTATTTGAAAATAGGCCTGACGCTTTCGGAGGAGAAGATTTTTTAAGTTTTCACTATAGCCATATAAGGCAAAATAGCCCCGCCCCCCCCCCCCCCCCCCCCCTGGCGGCCGTGTTTTTCGACCAATCAACATGGCTTGAAGGAATCTGATAGAGGGTCATCCATGGAACATTTCTACAAAATAATTTGAAAATCTGCCAACCAGTTTGGGAGAAGAAGAATTTTGAAGTTTTTTTCATTTCGTTGCCATGGAAACCAGAATTCTACATGGATCCCAAAAATTTGAAGGAAATCCGGTGTGGTCATTGATGCTTTCTGTGAAGTTTCATCCCAATTGACCCACTGGTTACTGAGAAGAAGAAGTTGACGGACGACGGACAATGGAGTCACAATAACTCATCTGGAGCAAAGCTCAGGTGAGCTAAAAATAAACAAAAATGTGGATGTTATTCAAATGTGGTAAATCATTAGTAATTCACTATGAGCAATTTATCCCTTTATCATAATGTTTTCTTAAGTCATCTGTATGACTACGCTGGGAAGGGTTTTTAATAAGTTTGAGCTTCCGTTTGTCATGTGTACACAATGTAATTTGGTGCGCATCTATGCAGGCATGTGACGTCATTCTATTTTTAAGGTGGAGTCATTTATGAATGGGCTGTTGTAATTTTGTATTAATTTCTTAAAACTAGTTAAAATGAATGTTGATTTACCTGAAATCATAATTTAGCATGCAAGATAAATAGAATATTATGTCCTTCACTTCCGACATGAACTTTAGTCTTTATCTGACTTGGCTGGGAGAAGTGAAAATTGTTCCAACCTCATCAGATAAAGTATTTTAAAATATTATAATACAGCGACTGAACTCCAGATGCCCAACTGTCGAAAAAAAAAAAAATCCAATTTACGAAAATAAGTGTTATTTTTGTATTTGGGGCATTAAAATATGATAACTGACATATTACATACCCCTATAATCGGTGATATTTTCTAGTTTTCGATACTTTTTCCATCGCAAATCTACCCTGTGGCTAACGGGGTAAGTTTTTAAATAGCTTTGGATGCTTTTAATCTCATTCATCACGTGACTTGAAGAGTCGTCACGTGAATTGAAGAGTCGTCACTTGAATTGAAGAGTCGTCACATGACCGATAGGACGCATGCGCATTAAATGAAACATTTTTATACCATGAAGGTTTTATGCAAAGTAAGCAGTGACTAAAATAACCATTTCAGTACAAATGAAACGAATAAAACCCGTTTATTATTGCTGCAAGTTATGACAGTTCTACAATACATTATACAATGTGATCAGAGGGCAACAAAAGGCGTAGTAATTAAATCAATATGAAAGAGAATAAGAGAAAAAGAATGAAGTACATATATATATAGAATGGAGGATAGAAGCATGTTTTGTAGTTTAAATATGTTTGTTAAGCATGTTTATTTTGAAAGCTCAATAAGCTTGTTTTTGTCATGTTTCCATATTTAATTATTTTTCCTTTTCGAAAAAAAAATAAAAAGGAAATGGTTATGGAAACATTTATATTCCTATAATTAGAAGGTACAGAATGTTAGCGGTGTGTTACTAAACCGTAACAGAAAAAAGGATCTTATGAGACTCGTGTCGCTTTTGTAGGCCGCAAAATATACAGTGTACAAAATCACGAGGAGCTCATGCAATCACAAACAAATATCTATGATTACTGTCGTTCGACTGCCCCAAACGTGTAAATTGTGTATAACTGTTCACGCCTGTCAGAGTGAACCGTTATATAGTTATATCACGTGATCGTTGCAAGGTGCCCGTCTGAAGGATTCCGTGGTATTTTTAAATAGGAAACCCCTTCATCGGGATAATTGAAAACGACTCAAGTTCACTTTATTGATAAAAAAGTGCGGAAAACCCGAACGGACGGATGGACGGAGGGAGGGACATGACCATACCATAATACATACACCAGTTTTAAGAAACGGTCGTATAAAACAATACATTTTCTACCTTGGTTTTACTTGGATAACATAAAGAATAATATTAAGGGCGAATTCGTTTTTTGTTTTTGTTCATGCAATCTGGATTTCAGTCGTTGTTAGTCAAGGACCTAATATAATAAATATTTTCTATTTATCCTGTCTGTATAAATTTGGCACTCCGAAAAAGAATCATCCATGCTATGGGTATAAAATGTGAAAATATTGAGTATGTTATTAGATCAGCCTTATTTGAAAACATTTATCATTATATTATCAGCATAATTTTATGTGGGGTTTTCACATGTATTTGAGATTTATTTTTTAAAACACTGGTTGTTGATACCAGCGGCAGCTTGAATGTTGACCTATTTTTAATACTTTCTGCAGTATGGTTATTAAATACCAACAGGGTAAATATTTACCTTCTATTTCAGACTTGTCACTTCCATCCAATTTAATCGTAAATGAAAATGATGACACGATGCAAAATTCCAGTGATATAAATGGCGGACTTTTAGCAAGGGGAAGTAACGGATACTGGAGGTTTCGTCTAATTACCAGTTCGTTTAACTTATAAATACTGCAGAGTAAATTGGGTAGATAATTCGTAGCTACCAGTTCGTCTAACTTATACAATATAGTTGCAATTATATAATATATTAAATGAGATAGATATTTCGCCTAATTACTAGTTCGTCTAATTTATATAATAGAGTAAATAGGACAGATGTTTCGACTCATTACCAGTTCGTCTATTTTATTCTATATACTTAATTTGATAAATATTTCGCCTAATAACCATTTCGTCTACCTTCTATTATAAAATAAATGGGAAAGAGCTTTCGTATAGTTACCAGTTCGTCTAACTTATATAATACAGTAAATGGCATAAATGTTTCGCCTAATTACCAGTTTGTCTTCCTTCTATTATAGAGAAAATGGGATAGATGTTTCGTCTAATTACCAGTGCGTCTAACTTATTTCATAGAGTGAATGGGAATATTTATATGTCTTTGCTGATGATATGAATGATTACATTGCCTTATATATGAATTATTTTCTTGCATTAAAATATATATGATTATTTTGCCTTATATATGAATGATTACTTTGCCTAATATATGAATGATTATTTTGCCTTCTATATGAATGATTAATTTTCCTTATATATATGAATATATATATATGATATATGGTAATTTTGCCTTATATGCAATGGATACAAGGGACGTTAATGAGAGGGATAAGTACCTAATATAGATCCAAAAACATCGTTGTAGGAATGGACAAATGATATAACAGAATGGACTGGAATGGATATATTGAAAAACAAAAATGGGTTGTGCGCAATTTATAATCCCGGAATGGACCGACCTAGGCGTATTGAAATACCGAAATTGACATAAAAGAAGTTGAAAAGCATAAAAAATACCTTAGAGGAGAAGTAAAATAACATTCGAAAACCATTGAAGTAAAAATGTTCTCGTATCATCACAAAATATTAATTCCTGTAAGAAAATAAATAGTGTACACACAACAACGTTGGTTCTTTTCTTTTATCATTTTTTTTTAAATCACAATGTATATTGGCATTAGACTGCGGCTACAAGTAAAATAACTGTGTGAAAGTCATGTGTATGTCTGTGTGTCGTTGCTTCTAAATGAATCCTTAAAAATCCATCCATTTCATATTTACCATCTGTTTTTGGCAACCAAATTCAATAGGTCATGATGGTTTATCAGTCGGCGACCCTGGGTAACTACTTATATACGTGTCGCCGACTTATTGAGAGCAACACTTTGATGATCATAGCCAACCTGGACTACGTTGCAACTTTAGAGAGCAATCAATTGTAGAAACAGCTTACTCTTAGTTCGGCACTGCTTCAACGCCTACAACAGCATATAAAAGTCGAAGAAGTTAATTTGAACTTCTCTGACGTGGGTAGATTGATAACTGAAGGAAGAAACATCACCAACAGAGTTTTCCAAGTAACCCATGTGTCGCCCGCAAATAATAATAACAAAACAAAGTGTAACATAAAGACATACATACAAACGACGCAGCTTGAATCCTAAAGATTCACTGCCTTACAGGCAAACATTTTGTAATTCCGCGCCCGCAAAGGATATATATAGAGTCGTAAGGGGGGGGGGGGGGGGGGGGGGGGGTGGGGGGGGGCGGGGGGGCGGGGTGGGGGGGGGGGGGGGGGCATATATAGACATGCAAATGGCCATAGATAGAACCGTAAAGGGCCATAAATAGGTCCGCAAAGTGCCATAGATAGAACCTCAAAGGGCCGTAGATAAGGACTGCACTTTAAAGGGCCATAGATAAGGATCGCAAAGTGCTATATATAGGACCACAACGGGTCATATTTAGGACAACAAAGGGTCATATATAGGACCGCTAGGTGCCATAGATAGGACCGCAAATAGTCGGTAAAAGGGGATCAATACCATGGACATTCATACAGCGTTTTATTCAATTTGTCAAACAAATACACATAAAAAGGGAAATGATAATCATAGTCGTTTAAACTCAATTAATGACAGTTAATTTAAAATAGGAGTGGTAAAATTGAAATTTAATATTATCATTTAATAATAATTAATATACATTTCAGATATTAGTAAATACTATATTCAATAATATACCGCCAGTGTTTAAAAATCGGTGAATATCTGAATATAAATAATATAGGAACCCTGCACTGAACATATTGCTTATAAGGATTAGCTTGATAAGCATCGTATGTTGATGAAATAATAATACACATAAATCAATGCTTATATATTCCTAGTAAGTATATCTAGATAATATGAAAATATTCACGAAACAAGAGTGCAATGGTGGCCCTGTAAAGCTCACCGAAGTAACATGGCTCAATACGATACGGTGTTAAATATTCTACTTATCGAAGTAATTTGTAAAAAAAAAGGATAAATACTCGACTTGCCATAAATTCAAACTCAAAGACAAGTATTCTAGAGAGTATAAACAAAATCATGTTGAAATTGTGTCATGTAGAGTAATCACAATTTGTTTCTTAAATTTGACGTAATGACCTAGTTTATTAGCGGGCCTGATCTAAACTGTAACTTGGCCAAGAAAGCATTGAAACAATAATTATCACAGCTAACTGATATAGTGGGTCCCTGTAGAAACATTTCTACTTAATTGTCTAGATATCAACTTTCAAGTTTATTTATTCGGCATATAATGTTATTTTACATAGCCTTAAATATTTATAACAGATAAACAAATAAACATATATACATTGACGAGAAAAACACATACATTTTCATAAGTCTAGATCATTACACAAACAATTTACATATAATACACATGGCAAAGATTTCAAAGTGAAGACAGAAAAGAGGACAAATACGTCGTTTCGGTAAGGATTACCTCCCTTCGAAGTTCTTTAACCGGATTGTTCATTATTATCTTGAAAAACGTGCTTTGACGGACGTGTAACGTTTCTTCTCTATATTCTTCATGCAGGTCAAGCTACTTTATGATATTGAATTTAGTGTTGACATTTTGCTCCTTAATTTTCTGATGCCAACATGTTTTCTAACCATTTAATATGGTTTGATAAATGTGTGTAGAAGATCACCCAAAGAACAAATTAAATAAGGCCCACCAAAGAAACATTCCTGTGAGGTTTCGTTGATATTGAACCACTGGTTAAGGAATGGTTGGTGTTTGAAGCCAATAGTTAACGAAAACGACCCAGTAAACAAAAGACGTTGGATTTTGCAAACCGTGTAGACGTCATAATCCCGACGTCTTTCCAACGTCAGAATTCAAACGTCTATCCAACGTCAAATCGTTTGAAGCAAAATGTTAACGAAGACGACGGACGGAGATATATAGAGGATAATTGTTTGTTTCAGTGTATTATCGAAATTTCTTTCATCGAGTGAAAAGCAAAGGTGATATTTTCAAGAGTGGCGTAGCCACGAGTGAAAATATAACCCTTTGCTTTTCACGAGATGAAAGAAATTTCGATAATACACTGAAACAAATAATTATTCTATTTATTTTATGCTTCAAATAAAGATTTTTGAAAGTACGGAGGTGTAAAAAGTCGATGACTTGGTAATGCATTCCCCGTTGAGAGCCCCAAACCGATTTACACTAGCGTAGTAATCTCCAGGTGCAGAATTAAAAACAATGCGGCGGCCATTGAAATTGTTAAGCAGGTCTCGCTAAAAAAAAAAAGTGTCTATTTTAACCATTTCTTTTAAATGTAAAGGATATTAATTATTTCAATTGTCCAATAATCACGGAGATTTCTTGGATGGAAGTCTTTTGCGAAGGAAATTATGTTTTATATCGCTTATCGGCGAAGTAAAAAACCCAAGTCAAAACGGGTCGACTCGATCGACCAAGATGGCTAGATCTTTATTGATAATGAAAACAAGCGACGTTCATTATTCATATATCATAGGAATATGCCTACTCTAAAGCTCTATTCTTACGATCACGATACATCTGATTTATTCGATGCCTGTTACTCGTTATATTTCGCATATATGTTTATACTATGCCTGCAAACATATAAACGCAAATAGGACGATGTGTAAATATGAAAATCTAGCTTCATTCCCGTGTTCCTCCCGTGTAAACCTTATTGAAACACTCCTCATTATAGCCATCTAAGTACAACTATCCACAATAGTAATTAATATCAAAACCATTCGAGCTACGGAACTATATTGCATATACTATCTAAGCAACAATTGATCTACAGTAAGGTACAGGTTCTTGCATACATGTAGAAGAATATGTCAATGTGTGTATTCATTGAATGACGTCACTGGTAAAGGGAAGTAAAGCTTGCCAATCTACGTACTTTCAATCATATCTTGTTTCCCTTGTTGTATTATGTGTTTAACTCTTTTAGATATGACATACTTATTCTAATACCAGTGACACAATACGATTTTAAAATCACTACCACCCGGAACGTAGATAAGATATCTTATATACGTTCCTGCTACAACTATCATTTACATATAAACAGTGACTTGTGTTGATTCACGTCATTAAATGTAGGCCTTATGGGGCATATTCAATGTGTTATCACATATTTAGATGCACAGACCATCTTTATTGTGTCGACAAATTAATTTCCACTCGTTTTGAGACTCATTTTTTTCATAAATTCTGTCAACAACATGGAGAAAAAATGTTGTACCGTCAATTAAAAAGTCATAATCTCACTGGTTTCACAAGTGAAATTATAGGATTATTATTTTATGAGAAATTTCTATAATTCATCAGTGGGCATGAAAGAAAATATAAGTAAACTCCATAATTAAACAAATATAAATCATGAAAGAAAGTAGTTCCGGCAAAAAATGGTAATTTCACTGCTTGAAAAGTGGTAATTTCACTGTTTGAAAATGGTAATTTCACTGTTTGAAAAAGTGGATTACCAGTTTCTATTTCACTGAGATATCTCTATAATCCATCGATAGGCATTAAATAAATAAGAATAATTCCGTCAGCCTTTGGCTCAGGTGATCTAAAAACTGACTTTATATAATAATGTAACATGATATCATCTTTTAATATCTCCGAAGGTCGGCTTTCACGTGTTATGTCAAGTAACACAAATGATTGATAAGACCAGGTACGAATTAGTGCATGTGTTGTGAATGTACGTGTAAACCAGAAGCGTATTCAGATTGTAACACATGGATCATTTGGGTGTGGTCAAGCCGAATCAAACATTCCAATTGCAGAATTTGAGTAGCAAAGTCTAAACATACCCCTAAATTAAATTGTCATCGAATATGTGCAAGGCCTCTTTTCACTATTACTTAGTTGCACCCGTTTAATACATACTTATTTTTGGATGTCGTTATGAACGAAAATGTAAGGGAAACAATGGCTCAGAGTTCGGGAATACGAAACATTAAGCTTTCGCCATGATATTTATGGCATAATGTTTAAAACGTCGAAAACATCTAAATTAAAAAAAAAGCATCAGACACGTTAAAGGAAACCTAAGAAAGGCTGCCAGGCAAAATAAAGAAATCCTCTACAAATGAATGTTTAATTATTAAATAATTGAAAACATTTCGGGTAAAAGGAGTACATTGCTAATGTTTTAGGAATTTCTTCACTTGCTACATGTCTGTTTAAAAATCGTGTTATGTAGATTCGTTAAAATGCGACTGCATGTCGAAAAAAGGTATTGTTCTTTCAACACATTAGCCTTACAGCAGTGTTTCAGTAATAAAATGAGTGCCAAACAGGGATTAAACATGTATTATCTCCCTTAACCAACCACATCTAGGCCAGGAAATGTAGTTTGCCTAAGAAACTCCATCGTGACCTCTGCGAGCGAAGATTAACAATTGGGTCACCGTTTCCAAATCACCATCTCTCACCGAAACCGAAACATCCCAAGCATGAGGGGGGTATTTTAAGCAATACACAACTGATTGGGTAAACCCCGCCAATATACATCAAAGCTGTAGCAGATGACGTCGAAAAGATCTATTCAGAACTATGGAACAGATATGCCTGTGAAACATCATGCTCCAACTGAGCATTTCATTGTCAGACATATGTGGAAGATTGATTAAACTAGAAATATCACTGAAGATGATAAATACCCCCAAAACAGCACCTTGACTCAAAATATGGTTTACGACCGACCAACAAAAGGGCCATAACTCTGTAAACAAGAAAAAGTAACAAAGGGCAATAACTCTGTATTTAGATTAAATAGAGTTATGGTTTCTGTACACTGCACTTTCTCTCAATGTGTTGTATCATCCTATGAAGTTTTATTAAATTCCAACAATTAGTTTTAAAGTTATGCTCCGGACAAGACTCTACGAATATGAAAAAGTAACAAACGGCAATAACTCTGTCATTATGTAAAGTAGAGTTATGTTTCTTGTACACTGCACTTCCTCTGATTATGCTCTACCATTATATGTAGTTTTATTAGATTCCATCTATTAGTTATTAAGTAATTCTACGGACAAGAAAAAGTAACAAAGGGCAATAACTCTGTATTTAGATAAAATAGAGTTATGGTTCCTGTACACCGCACTTCCTCTCAATGTGTTGTATCATCCTATGAAGTTTAATTAAATTCCAACAATTTGTTTTAAAGTTATGCTCTGGACAAGACTCTACGAATAAGAAAAAGTAACAAAGGGCAATAACTCTGTAATTATGTAAATTAGAGTTATGGTTCTTGTACACTGCACTTCCTCTGATTATGCTCTACCATTGTATGCAGTTTTATTAGATTCCATCTGTTAGTTATTAAGTAATTCTCCGGACAAGAAAAAGTAACAAAGGGCAATAACTCGGTATTTAGATTAAATAGAGTTATGGTTCCTGTACACTGCACTTCCTCTCAATGTGTGGTATCATCCTATGAAGTTTTAATAAATTCCAAGAATCAGTTTTAAAGTTATGCTCTGGACAAGACTCTACGAATAAGAAAAAGTAACAAAGGGCAATAACTCTGTAATTATGTAAATTAGAGTTATGGTTCTTGTACACTGCACTTCCTCTGATTATGCTCTACCATTGTATGCAGTTTTATTAGATTCCATCTGTTAGTTATTAAGTAATTCTCCGGCCAAGGAAAAGTAACAAAGGGCAATTACTCTTTATTTAGATTAAATAGAGTTATGGTTCCTATACACTGCACTTCCTCTCAATGTGTTGTATCATCCTATGAAGTTTTATTGAATTCCAACAATTAGTTTTAAAGTTATGCTCCGGACAAGACTCTACGAATAAGAAAAAGTAACAAAGGGCAATAACTTTGTATTTAGATAAAATAGAGTTATGGTTCCTGTACACCGCACTTCCTCTCAATGTGTATCATCCTATGAAGTTTCGTTCAAAGCCTATGTTGCATTGTTAAGATATGGTCCGGACAAAATATGGCTTCCGACCGACCGACCGACATACCGACCGACCGACCGACCGACACAGTGACTCCTATATACCCCCCCAAAACTTTGTTTTTTGAGGGTATAAATATGCATGATCCGAAATGGGAGCCAATTAGTCATTTCTTGTCCACCAGTCATGCTGTTTGTCTTCAAAGTCACAGTGACCACGACCGGATGCTGTTTGTCTTCAAAGTCACAGTGACCACGACCGGATGACCTCAAAATAAGTATGGGTCATTTTCTGGTAATGTCCAACCTCCCTGCGAGGACATTAGGCTAAAACATTCTGCAGTTATCAATCGGGACAAGTTTTTGTGTTCAAGGTCACGGTTACCTTGACATTATGACCTCAATATCAACATGGGTCATCTACATCATTCCCAACGTGCTGTAGGCTAAAACATTCTGCAGTTATCAATCGGGACCCAACCTCCCTGCGAGGACATTAGGCTTAAACATTCTGCAGTTATCAATCGGGACAAGTTTTAGTGTTCATTGTGACCTCAATATCAACATGGATCATCTACTTATCAATCCTAACGTGCTTTAGGTTAAAGCATTATCCAGTTATCAATCGGGACACATTTTTGTGTTCAAGGTCACGGTTACCTCAACATTATGACCTCAATATCAATATGGGTCATCTACTTATCATTCCCAACATGCTGTAGGCTAAAACATTCTGCAGTTATCAATCGGGCAAACCTTGGTCTACTGACCGACATGTGCAAAGCAATATTGTCCCTCTAATTCGAAGGGAGGATTATTAAAACAAAAGTATTATTATGGTAAACATTGTAATATAGGAAGAAATTGCACACATGACAGGCGATTTCTTCTATTGCCATGATGATTTCAAAAGTCGTCTGGTGGACATGCGTCCAAAGGTGGCTGCAGATACATCAATGTTTTCAGATGGGAAGGTTTAGAAAAGAGCAGATAGTTTTTAAAAAGATAAACCCAATTTACTTTTCTGTGCAAAAAGGTAACAACATCACGACATCACAATAGCATACATATAAATCTAGAGCTGAATGAACAATTTATTTCAACAAGAAAACATTTTAAGAAACATAACATTCCAGTTTATAGAATTATGTCACTAAGATCGTGTTCAAGATGATCAAATGCATATTATGAAAATACACACTCAATTGTATGCATGGTTAAAATTGTATTGTTCCAGCTTGAAAATTAACTAAAGTATGTTATGCTTATGGTCATAAAAGAAAACAATGATTTTTACTACTTACACAAAACAGAAATCCGTCAATACCCCTTGCGTACATATATTTCTATGTATTGAAACAATTTAAACAATAGCGTTCCAGGGTCATCCCGCTTGACACCCAAGGAACATATATATATACATATTTATATACCAAAATATGTTCAACTATAGCACTTTTTTTTACGACAATTTTTTTTTTTAAATGAAACAAATTCAACCTAGACATCCTATAGACAAACATTCTGACAAAGCTCCAGCAAGCCAATGTTACATATGCGGCTTCAAGAAGGTTAACATAGTTCCGTTCAATTTGGCATTGTGACCCAGTTTTTGTCCAGACATGACCCATATTCAAACTTAGCTTAGGTTGCCTAGATATCATCAAGACAAACATTCTGACAAAGTTTCAGGCTGCTGATATGCGATCCCTACAATGTTAACAAGATATTTCTCAAATTCGAACTAGTGACATGAACCATATTCAAACTTAGCCTCAATATCATCAAGACAATTAGTCTGACAAGATTTGAATGGTCATAGCTCAAATCAAAACTTGGCCTCAATATCGACAAGAACAAGTGTCAAGCTGGTAAAGTTGTTAGCATGTTTTAATTTATTTATTTATTAGGGTTTTAAATAAGTACATAAGTATGCTTATTGTAAAATAAAACCTCACTGTCGTAAACATCTAAATTATAACTTAATTTCCGAGGACAGTTTTACTTCAAATCATCTATGTTAATAGTTGGTTAACAGTGTTTTCAACTGATCATTTTATTTTAGTTGTATTGTTGATTTCACAGCGTCAAAATCAACTATTCGAGAGTTCAAAGAACATTGATAATATTCTCGAAATGCAAGAGTGGATGAATATATTGTGTAGAACACGTTTAGAGAACCACTTATCCATTCAACAGGCTAGCTTATACTAACATGTGATTTTATCATCTGTTGTTGCTATAATGAAGGACAATTGACAAAACTGGTTTAAAAAAAGTAAATATGAATCAACTATCGGACACCACGGCCTTCACTGTAACATGCAGATTCAACAATATCTCTTTATGCCTCAACTCAAACATGTTGTGGGTCATATACAATAATAACGTTTTAGGGAATTGAAGTACATTTATTATCTAGAGCTCTGAAGTGCTCATGTTTAAATACAACATGCTTACAGCTGTCCTTCTCTTCATAATTTTTATTTACTTGACGCCATTGCCAAAAGAATTCCAGTCATATTATAGCGTGTCCTTAGTATAATGCCAGATATAAACGTAATCATATCCTGACACTAGTGCATCAATTGTGAAGCTATCCCTGCAATCTGGAGCACAAAAAAAGGGAAGCCACTAATACCATTGGTATGGTGCAATCAGTGGGATAGTACCCTGCTGTCCGAGTCCGACTCTGAAGGACAGGGTACCAGTACTACTGGTAAGCTTATCTGGGCACTTGTGCATCAATAGTAATTATACCAATACAATCTTGAGCGCAAAGAAGGGCATTATACCATATCTCGAGTCATTGGTATCACACAACCGGGGATCGAATGGGAGGCCATTAATACCATTTTAAAGTTTTCGATTAACCGGGGATCGTACCCTATTCAGACTCTGAATAGGCTATTCTTGAGCGAAAAGAAGGCAATCCAGTAATACCATTATACCATTTCTTGAGTCATTGGTATTACAGAATCGGGGATCGAAGGGGAGGCCATTAATACATTTTAAAGTCTTGTGTAAACCGGGAATCGAGCCCTGCTGTCAGACTCCGAATGGTACATTCTTACCACTACAACACTGAGATGGTCTCATACTAGTGTATATAACATTGTTTGACACATTGTCAGTCCGGAAATGTGTTTAATTAAAGTGTCCTTTCATATGTACAATTAAATCATCTTTCGCAGTACACACATATCCACAATAGTCACAGTGATAAGGTTCCAAATTTACATGCATTCTATGATGTCCCTTTAACTGTTCTTTACCAACGACACAATCATCAAATTTCTTTGGCTTACATGTATCAATTTTCTTGTCGTCGATTAAATCATCATTACATTTGCATGAATATTCACTAACATCACATTGAAAATGGTTTTCCCCGGTGTGTATTCTTTGGTGTCTGAATAAGGATTGTTTCTGGATGCATGAATATTCACAAACATCACATTGATAAGGTTGATCTCCAGTATGAATTATCTTGTGTCTGATTAAATTACTTTTCTGGCTACATGCATATTCACAAACATCACATTGATAAGGCTTTTCGCCAGTATGAATTTTCTTATGTTGGATTAAATGATTTTTCTGTGTGCATGAATGTTCACACATATCACATTGATAAGGCTTTTCTCCAGTATGAATTTTCTTATGTTGGATTAAATTACGTTTCTGTTTGCATGCATATTCACAAACATCACATTGATAAGGCTTTTCGCCAGTATGAATTTTCTTATGTTGGATTAAATTACGTTTCTGTTTGCATGCATATTCACAAACATCACATTGATAAGGCTTTTCGCCAGTATGAATTTTCTTATGTTGGATTAAATTACGTTTCTGTTTGCATGCATATTCACAAACATCACATTGATAAGGCTTTTCTCCAGTATGAATGCTTTGGTTTGGGATTAAATCATTTTTATGTTTGCATGCATATACACAAATATCACATTGATAAGGCTTATCTCCAGTATGAATTTTCTTGTGTTTGACTAAATTACTTTTATGTTTGCATGAATGTTCAGTATGAATTCTTTGGTGTGTGATTAAACCAATTTTCTGTATGCATGCATATTCACAAACATCACATTGATAAGGCTTTTTTTCAGTATGAATTATCTTATGTTGGATTAAATGATTTTTCTGTGTGCATGAATATTCACAAACATCACATTGATAAGGCTTTTCTCCAGTATGAATTATCTTGTGTCTGATCAAATTACTTTTCCGGCGACATGCATATTCACAAACATCACATTGATAAGGCTTTTCTCCAGTATGAATTTTCTTATGTTGGATTAAATTACGTTTCTGTTTGCATGCATATTCACAAACATCACATTGATAAGGCTTTTCTCCAGTATGAATGTTTTGATGTGGGATTAAATCTTTTTTATGTTTGCATGCATATACACAAATATCACATTGATAAGGCTTATCTCCAGTATGAATTTTCTTCTGTTTGACTAAATTACTTTTATGTTTGCATGAATGTTCAGTATGAATTCTTTGGTGTGTGATTAAACCAATTTTCTGTATGCATGCATATTCACAAACATCACATTGATAAGGCTTTTTTTCAGTATGAATTATCTTATGTTGGATTAAATGATTTTTCTGTGTGCATGAATATTCACAAACATCACATTGATAAGGCTTTTCTCCAGTATGAATTATCTTGTGTCTGATCAAATTACTTTTCTGGCTACATGCATATTCACAAACATCACATTGATAAGGCTTTTCGCCAGTATGAATTTTCTTATGTTGGATTAAATGATTTTTCTGTGTGCATGAATGTTCACAAACATCACATTGATAAGGCTTATCTCCAGTATGAATTTTCTTATATTGGATTAAATTACGTTTCTGTTTGCATGCATATTCACAAACATCACATTGATAAGGCTTTTCTCCAGTATGAATGTTTTGATGTGGGATTAAATCTTTTTCATGTTTGCATGCATATACACAAATATCACATTGATAAGGCTTATCTCCAGTATGAATTTTCTTGTGTTTGACTAAATTACTTTTATGTTTGCATGAAAATTCACAAACATCACATTGATAAGGCTTTTCTCCAGTATGAATTCTCTTGTGATTGATTAAAGTATCTTTCTGCTTGCATGTATATACACAAACATTACATTGATAAAGCTTTGCTCCTGTATGTTTTGTCTTGTGTTTGATTAAATGATTTTTCTGTGTGCTTGAATGTTCACAAACATCACACTGATAAGGCTTTTCTCCAGAATGCATTCTCTTGGGATTTATTAAACTACCTTTCTGTTTGCATGCATATTCACATTGATAAACTTTATCTCCACTGTCATTGTGTAAAGAAAAGGGGCTTTTGGATCACTTTGTAGTTTTGTCTGCACTTTACCTCACCCAAAAATGGTAGTTATAGTGTTTCTCTGTAGTATGTATAATCATAATCATATGTTCGTTTTAATTCCTCTTGATAATTGTCCTTTTCTTGCAGTTTGTACTGAAAAGAAAACAATACAGGTTATAAATTGAGATAAAGCACGCACATACATATAACTTTGAAACATACCATTTGCAGCAGACGTCTTTTGAAAATAGTGTGGCTAAGAGAGACACAGATCAACTCCATTAAATTATTAAACTTTCATTTACAGATATTTGTTATGATATTGGCACAAGGTTTTCAAAGTTGTCTTCCGCAGCTTTCTCGAATATGGGAACATTTGGTTTTATTGGGGCTTTACGCCGTTTTAACATTATTTCAGTTTTGAATATGGGAAAGAATGAATAAGTATCAAGTTGACTGGCCTCCACCTCTCATCACTCGGCCTGACAATATTAACTAAGCTATTAACCATTTATTTGATGGGATATTTCTCTAGTTTAATATCTGTTAAAACCCTTTTGAACATACAAGTCTGCAGCAGACAACTTTGAACATATCTATGAACAAAAGAGTCATGATGGCCCTTGATCGTTCACCTGAGTTATGCAATGTGATTCGTCATGTCAACAACAATAACTCATTTTGTTTTTCGCCCAATCAACATGGCTTGAAGTAATCTCGTAGACGGTCATCAAAGGAACATTTCTTCAAAATTATTTGCAAATCGGCAAGATACTTTCGGAGGAGAAGATTTTGAGAATTTTATTATAGCCATATTATGCAAAACAGCCCGACCCTTTTTAGCCCTGTTTTTCATCCAATCAAAATGGCACGAAGGAATATTGTAGAGAGTTACCCAAGGAAAAATCAATTGAAAAACAGCCAACTAGTTTAGGAGAAGAAATTTATTCAAAGTTTTCACTTAAGCCAGACTAACAGCCCCGGCGGCCATGTTTTTTGTCCATCCAATTAACAAGGTTTAAAAAAATCTGATAAAGACTCACCTAAGGAACATTTTTCCACGAAAGCAATAATAATATTTATATATAACGTAAATCAGCCCTGCCTACAATTTTGGAAAGCAGCTTCAACCTTTTTGCTATAAATGGTTAAGGCAAAAGGCCCCCGCCCCCTGGCGACGATGTTTTTTTTTAACAATCAACATGGCTTGATGGAATCTGATAGAGGGTCAGGTAATAGCAGGTACTCTGCAGTTTTGAAGAAGATTTTTGATTTTGTTTCTTTTGGTTGGCATGGATCCAGAGTTAGAAAGAATTTAAGAGAAAAATTTGAGATGATGCTCCTATGTTGAAGTTTCATCCCAATTGGCCGAGTGGTTCAAGCAGACAGGCAACCGTTTCAATAAGTCGTAAATACTGCACGAATCAGAAATTAAGCATCAAATAATTCCATTCATCATTGAAAACAGTTCTTTCTTATGCTTTTATAAGGCTTTAAACTTAACGCAGCCGGGGCTCGAAATCGACTTTTTTGTCACGTGACAAATTTGGGAGTGACGTCACGCCAGACGGTTCCTTTCTAGATTACACTTGTCTTTATAGAAATTGAAGAGATTTTAAGCGTGTAATACATAGTAAGTGACAATACCAGCATATTTTCTGGTTAATTAGATTTGTTAAACCTGCATTTTATTATACTTTTCATTGCGTTTGGGCGAATTTTTATCTTTGTAGGTTAAATTTCAGGGTCTATGATAGACCCCGTATGAATCAGAATATTAATACGGACCTGGTAGCTTACAGTATAATCAATATATTTCTTAAGTTATAGAAAGTATTAAGTAATTTGTAAGAATAAAAAAAACCGGCCGGGTAGCTCAATTGGTAGCGTATCTGACTCGTGATCTGGAGGTCACGGGTTCGATACCCGGTTGCGGCGACATTCTTTCGGGCGATGTTTTCCATTGCCTCTCACCTCTGATCTATGTGAGAAAGTAGTCAGTGGCTTCGAAAGAATGTTGTGTAAGTACTGGTGTGGGAAAGCCAGGAAAACATGGGTAGGTGCACTGACCGCCATGATATGACCAAAGCTGTTGAAAGCGGCGTTAAACTCCAAACAAACAAACAAAGAATAAACAAGATGTGTTTGTGAAACACTGATGCCCCCCAATGGCAACATCTAGGTCAAAGGTCAAGGTCGCCAGGTCAAAAATGTTGGTACTGACAGAAAGGTCATGTCACAAGGAATACACATGTGAAATATGGTAGCCGTACCTGTTATGGTTCAAAAGTAGTGGTCAAGGTTAAAGTTTTTTTCGAGAATGGCAACATCTAGGTCAAAGGTCAAGGTCGCAAGGTGAAAAATTTTGGTACCGACAGAAAGGTCATGTCACAAGGTATACACATGTGAAATATGGTAGCCTTACCTGTTATGGTTCAAAAGTAGTGGGGAAGGTCAAAAAAAATTGAGAATGGCAACATCTAGGTCAAAGGTCAAGGTCGCAAGGTCAAAAATGTTGGTACTGACAGAAAGGTCATGTCACAAGGAATACACATGTGAAATATGGTAGCCGTATCTGTTATGGTTCAAAAGTAATGGCCAAGGTTAAAGTTTTTTTCAAGAATGGCAACATCTAGGTCAAAGGTCAAGGTCGCAAGGTCAAAAATGTTGGTACTGACAGAAAGGTCATGTCACAAGGAATACACATGTGAAATATGGTAGCCGTACCTGTTATGGTTCAAAAGTAATGGCCAAGGTTAAAGTTTTTTTCGAGAATGGCAACATCTAGGTCAAAGGTCAAGGTCAAACATTTTGGTACTGACAGAAAGGTAATGTCACAAGGAATACACATGTGAAATATGGTAGCCGTACCTGTTATGGTTCAAAAGTAGTGGTTAAGGTTAAAGGAGATTCCGGGGGGGGGGGGGGGGCATAAAAAGGTGACATCAGATGTCACATATTTATAACCAGACATAGCGAGACAATAATAGCCTACCGAAGAAGGCTACCATATAGTTATGTTTCAACTAAATTGTAAATCCAGCATAATAATCGTTAATATATTTCATGCTGTAAACTTCGTGCACACATGTAATGAAACAACAATGTAACTGAATCAAATTGAAGTATTCTTTCCTATGAAATCAAATATGACAAAATATGAAAAATCTCGTTAGCACTCACACAAGTCCTTTTCGTTCATTTTTGGAAATTAAACACCAGGCAAGGTAGTTGACAGACATATACGCAAATACACACACTTGTGTCATAGAACAAATAAGCTTGTTTGTTCTGTTTTGAAAGGGACTGAAATAAGACAAAGTGAAAGCGTTCTTTGTAAGCCATGCTATCTTTTTTGTCTACGATGAAAACAAGAGGCCCATGAGGGCCTATGCTCTACTGGTATGGTTCTTTGGTCATTTTCAATCCAGAGCATGTATGTATGGTGAAGATCGGATAGTAAATGGAGGCTCTTTTGTGTTCACAAGCTGTATTATAGCAATTTTTACAATTTCATGGGCCATAATCCAGTCTTGCATGGGCGGATCTAGCTGGTTTTCAAAAGGAACCAAGCTCTCGTCAATATTTAACTACTATCTAAGTTTGGTGAAGATCAGATAGTAAATGGAGCCTCTATTGTGTTCACATGCTCAATTATAGCAATTTGGACAATTTCAAGGGCCATAATCCAGTCTTGCATGTGCGGATCTGGCTGGTTTACGAAAGGAACCGAGCTCTCATGGATATCTAACTACTATATAAGTTTGGTTCAGATACAATCAAACGTGAAGACTGTATCGTGTTAACAAGCTCTTTTATAGCAATTTTGACCATTTCAAGGGCCATAATACAGTCATGCATGGGCAGATCTGGCTGGTTTTCGAAAGGAACCGAGCTCTCATGGATATCTAACTACTGTATAAGTTTGGTTCAGATACAATCAAACGTGAAGACTATCGTGTTAACAAGCTCTTTTATAGCAATTTTGACAATTTCAAGGGCCATAATCCAGTCATGCATGGGCGGATCTGGCTGGTTTTCGAAAGGAACCGAGCTCTCATGGATATCTAACTACTGTATAAGTTTGGTGTAGATACAATCAAAAGTGAAGACTGTATCGTGTTAACAAGAAATTGTTTACGGACGCACGGACGCACGGACGGACGACGGACAAATCGTCACGACATAAGCCCTTCTGGCCTTTGGCCAGTAGAGCTAAAAAACTAAAACGGAAGCGTTTAATTGGGATGAAAAGGGACAATTGTTCTAAGTGTGACACTCTGGTGCAATACTGAATTCATACAACTTATCATTAGGCTAGGCATAATTAACCATAGAGCAATCAACATGACAGGAAACGATTACGTAATGTTACATAATGTATACTGTACCCTCGATGGGTATCATGTGCGCCGCCTACCAATTAACACTTGCCCACATATAACACATCTGCAGCAGACGAATTTGAAATCATGTAGGCCAAACGATAAGAAATGCGTATTATTTCACTCACAAAAATATGCTGGTGCCCGAAATCTCACCTCGAGTATGCGAACTTAAATTCGAACCCTGTAAAAATGTATCTCATGGTGCATATATGAGAAATTCTTTACTGTGTACCGTATATCCGCGGCCATAAGTCGAATTTTTGAGACTCAAATTTTGGTGTTGAAGCAGGGACTCGACTTATGACTGAATGACAATCTCTCCTAAGGCTATATTTTACACGCGACAAACAGTAGAGAAACTGCTTTTTATCAGCGATGCATCCTTTCCTTTCATTGTTTTTTTATATAGTTTTAAAGCCGTAAACAAAGGAAAAATAAATACCGTACCCTTTAAAATCCTTTTCAATTCAAAGTTAATTTGTCCAATTTAAAGAAAATGTAGTAATTTCTCCTTTTGTCAGAGCTCTATCAAAAGAAATCTGCTGCAGATGCGTATAAATGCATGTGAAAATGGGTAAGAGTGAAATCTATATAGACCTTTATTTCCGCAAACCATTTACTAAGCTAATAGTATCGTAAATTTAACATTAATTTATATGGGTGTTTTTCATTTGTCGCGGCTCAATCTCAGCTGGTAAATTAGTGACGTCATTTATTTGAGCCCTGCGTTTTTCACACGACAAACAGTTATAGGGCTAACGCAAGTCGGTTGTAACTACAGGCTGTTCCAGTGGAAATTACAACCGTTTTCATATAACCATAGAGTCCAAACTTCTTTCCATAGACCTTTAAAACCCTTGTCTTCACCTCTGTGAATTACACACACTTTTAATAAACTTCGTCAATGCAATAACTCAAACTCCTGTGTTTGTTTTTATTTTAACTAATAATTTTTTGAAAACATTGAAAGGATTTTAAGTTTCATGTTTGAAATGGGACAAATGTGTCTAAGGGTTGAATGCATGGTAGAATCAAAGCGCTGAAGGCACTGAATTTGTTTGGGTTCAGATGTTTGTACACTTACTGCGTTTTCATGATAAATAACACGAAAATGTACGTATAAATTGAACAAGGGGGCCATGATGGCCCCCCAAAAAATTGAAGGAATTCTGGTGAGGCCATTGAGAGGATGCTTCCTGTGAAGTTTCATCCAAATTGACCCACTGGTTACTGAGGAGAAGAAGTTGACGGACGACGCACGACGGACATCAGGGGATCACAATAACTCACCTTGAGCAAAGCTCATGTGAGCTAAAAAAAGATGGGTGTAAACCATACAAAATCAGGTCGAAGGTCAAATGGCACCGATTTGCGCAAATTTATCAGTATAAATAAAAGCATGAGGCACATTTCCTAAAATATTTATTGAACAAGTATCAACATATTTGAAACATTGTTAGAATAAGGCTTCAATATAATAAGAGGTAGTAAAACGTGTAGTATTTCAATATCAACAGCAGACGATATTCGAAAACATTGTAACTAAATGGAAATTTCTCATCAAGTGGAATTTCTCATTTTGTCACATGTTGATGGCTTTGAATAATTCGCACAAGTGATTTAAAAGCATACAATAGTTATTTGAAGCAACCAAAATTTAAACTTGAAGATTTTAAGTTCTAACAAAATGGAAATTTCTCATCACGAGTAATTTCTCATTTTGTTACATGTTGATGGCTTTGAATAATTCGTACAAGTGAAATAAAAGCATACAATAGTTATTTGAAGCAACCAAAATTTAAACTTGAAGATTTTAAAAGTTTTAACCCAAAACATTTAAATATTTTCCTTATACGTACATATAAGGAAAATAAGTGACCATGTTTTTCAAGGATTGGAATATTTTGAACAATCATTGTAGAAGGTCTCCAAGGAATTTATGTTCCAATTTTTCTTTAAAATTGGCAAGTATGTATTGTTACGTTTTTATGTTTTCCTTATGTATACGTATAAAGAAAACTTTTATGCCCTTGACAACCTTTTCATACTTAATTATGGAGATTTTCTACGTGTTGACAAAATATGTTCAAAGTTTTCTGCTGCAGAATTGTCAACAGGTCAGAGGAAAGGGCATGAAATTGAAGTTGACAATGATCGACTAGATATTATGCATTAGTTATTAAATAAGACTAGATATTATGCATAAGTGACTAAATTATAATTGAAATAAAAGCACATACAATAGTCAAAAGTAAATGATATAGAACATAAAAACATGACATGACATTAAAGCAAGCAATTTACATTTAAATGTTTTTCCCCTTTTACAATGTGTGAGGGAAAAGGGTATGAAGTGAACAATGATGAACAAGGTATTATGCATTAGTGATTGAATTAAAACAGTTCTATAAGCATTAAAAAGTTAACAGAAACAATCAAAACTTTTGGTCAACAACTCATCACAATATCTATATGTAAATATGTACAACATCAACAGTTTACTTGTGTCTAATTTTATTAAATCATTATATTTAAATGAAAGTGATTAAATAAAACACCATTGTGGACTGAAATGCTGTTCTGGTTTTGGTTGGAGTTTAACGCCGCTTTTAACAGCGATGGTCATATCACGGCGGTCAGTGCATCTGCCCATGTTTTCCTGGCTTACCCTCACCAGTACTTACACACCATTCTTTCGAAGCTACTGACTACTTTCTCACATAGATCAGAGGTGAGAGGCAATGAAGAAATCGCCTGAAAGAATGTCGCCGCAACCGGGTATCGCACCTGTGACCTGGAGGTCATGAGTCAGATACGCTACCAATTGAGCTACCCGGCCGGGCTGCTGTTCTGAACATCCCAGGTTTGAAATTAGTTTTGATGGTTTCAAATTTATACCATGTAAGGAGCAAGTTGTTGTGAAACCTGTGAAATAAGTTTTTAATTCAACAAAGGTTGTTTATTTATAACAAGAGGCCCAAGAGGGCCAGTATCGCTCCACAGCCAAAACTCCGAACAGCCCTGCCCTCTGGCGGTTATGTTTTTTAACCAATCAACATGGCTTGAAGGAATCTGATAGAGGGTCACCCATAGAACATTTCTACAGAATTATTTGCAAATTAGCTGATCACTTTAGGAGAAGATCTTTTTAAGTTTTATCTCTAGGCATATAATGCAAAATAGCCCCACCCTCTGGCATCCATGTTTTTCAACCAATCAACATGGATTGAAGGAATCTGGTAGAAGGTCACCCAATAAACATTTCTACAAAATAATTTGAAAATCGGCTGAACATTTTTGGAGGAGAAATTTCACTATAGCCATTATGGCATATAAGGCAAAATAGTCCCCGCCCCCCTGGCGGCCTTGTTTTGCGATCGATCAACATAATTTGAAGGAATCTAATAAAGGGTCACCCAAGGAACATTTGTACATAATTATTTGAAAATCGGCCCAACATTTTCGGAGAAGAAGATTTTTAAGTTTTCACTATAGCCATTTAAGGCAATATAGCACCGCCCCCTTGCGGCCATGTTTTTTGATCAATCAACATTTCTTGAAGAAATCTAATAAAGGGTCACACAAGGAACATTTGTACAAAAAAATTTGAAAATTGGCCAGACACTTTCGGAGAAGAAGATTTTTTAAGTTTTCACTATTTTTTTCTTTTGGTTGCCATGGAAACCAGAATATTGAATTGATCAAAAAAAATTGAAAGAATTTAGTAGAGGACATTGAGAGGATGCTTCCTACAAAGTTTTAACCAAATTGGCCAAGTTGTTAGGGAGAAGAAGTCGTTTAAAGAAAAAGTTAACGCTTGCAAGCACGACGGATAATTCGCCATGACATAAGCTCGACTGGCTTTCCGACTGGCTTTCAGCCAGTGGAGCAAATAAAAAGTAATGATATTATTTATAGAATATATACATTCATGACATGAACAATGATTGTCTCAATATTTTGCATTTGTAAGGAAATTATAACAATGTATTAAAAGCATATTATAGTATTAAATCAGAAACAATCAAAATGTGTATTGTGGCAATTATTTGATCACAGACCCTTGATATCATTGTAAGTACCACAACATTCTAAAATAGGTAGACATAGTATCCTTGTGATTATTTGGATAAGTTGACTAAGCAAGAATGGATGAAATCATAACAGTATCATATCTTCCAGTCCAGTGGTTCAAATGATTCATCTGTTCACAGTCAATCATTTATAACAATTTTTACATGTAAATATGTACAACATCAACAGTTATGCTAATTTTAAGACACACCAAATGTTCAAGGGATTAAACAAAGGAAAATGATTGCATAAACTGCTGTTGTGGTTTACTGGCTTAGTTAAAAGAATTGCATGAAACCTTTGGCATTTTTTCACTGAAATGATTTTATTTCAATTAAATTAACCCTTTCCTTTTGTTGACATTTACTGATGTCTTTGCAGGAGAAATTGTTCAAAACAAACAATTTTTATTTGTGACAACGTTTTCAAGTATATTAAATGACCATTTTATTGAAAATGTTGTTTGCTGAAGATTTGTTGTATGAGGGAAAGGTTAATACATTTTAAAAGAAGGCCATGATGGCCCTATATTTCTGACCGATTCAATGGTTTCCAAAGTGTTTACATAAATATTATGAATAAAAAAATACCTATTGAAGTACATTTTTAACGAATTATTTTTTCTCAAAAAATAATACAGTTAACACGATCGTGTTTGATTCCGGAAGTCACGGTTAAACTACACTTCCGCTTAGAATACACATTCGCTGCACCTAAATAGTCCTAGTATTTTTTCGATATTAAAATGACTTCTACGTGTTATTTCAATACAGTGAAGTCATAATTATACTATCGAATCATCATAGATAATCAATTTTCTAGAAAATATCAAATTAACAGTACGCGCATATATATTTCATTTGTCGGCAGGTATGTATAAGCCACGAGTATGAATTTTAGTCGTATGCCCATTCACTAGAAGTCGACCCCACGCTGTATAGAACAATGTTAATCTCACAAATATGCCACTACGCAGAGCTCAGTGAAATAGTCAGTGTGCATTTTAAACGCTCGCATCGCCGTATCAAAGGGGCTTTCTAATTATAGATCATGGTTTACATACGCGCGCATTCAGTTAGCTTAATATATATACGAAAGTAACGCTCAAACGTTGTATCAAAGTACCGTGGTGCAATGGAGAGCGTGTAGAACTACTAATCATGGACTACTTATGGACGCGAGTTCGAGTCCTAATAGGAACTGTTCTTTTTTTTTTTTTTTAATTCTTATTTTATGCGATTTGTTAAACATTATAGATTTATAATAATTAATTCACTCACATGAAACATAGTTATAAGCCGAAATCCTGGTGACGAAAACAAATCGAACTAACAATGTAAATCTCACAAATATGCCATGGGTGTTTTGACAGACTTTACGCAGAGCTCAGTGAAAGAGTTAGTGTGCATGTTAAACGCTCGCATCGCCGTTGAAATGCTACATTTACTAAAACTGTCAACTGATAAAAAAAAATCTCTGGACAAAAATATTAATAATAATAAAATAGACTAAATTGTGCAATAGCATGATCAATTGCATTCATAAATTAGATTTTACAAATGTTCAAAATAATTCGTTACCAGTACTTCAGTACTTTGATTTAAATAGATCTTATTAATTTGAACAAACTCAGTAGAATGATTTAGACATTTGTGCCATATTTTTTCAAATAAGGCCAGTGAATTTATAGAAGACGCATTCTTAAATTCTACACTATATAGTGATTTTATAAAAGAATTATATTTAAAGCTAATACTATATATGTTTTACTAAACACAGAACAAGTTCAGCCCCCTGGAGGCGATGTCTTTTAAAAAATCAGAATAATTTGAATGATCGGGTAGCTGTCCCAAAAAGAACATTGTGGCAAATAATTCCATAATGGGACCAGTACTTTTTGGATAAGTAGATTTTCAGATTTTTTCCGTCTTTAGGACAAGTAAACCCCCTGGCCGTTTAGTTTAAACAAGTGAATTTCAATTTCAACCTTTTCCTACATACAACAAATATGGAGGAGACAATTTTAACATCAATGTAAAACATGTGGTTATTGTCTAAAATATATTGTAGAATTATGGTGCGAGTTTCAAACATTGTTGCAAAAGAACAAATTGCATATAATGGTAAATTTCGTATTTTGCAGTAACAAGATATGTCTTGGGGTCAGAAAGGGTTACATTAACAATATGGATTTCAGGAAACTTTGGAATGCCATGTAAAACAACTAATTATAAGATATATATATATATAGAAACAATTACCAAATTGGTCCAATAACTTAGCACCTTGACATAAAATTTGATAATTCAATGTGTAACAGTCTTAGAAAAATTTGGACAACCTTTGCATAGGAAAGAATATCTGGACACATTATTTTCAAATTGGTCAGGCAAATAAACACTTTCCCACATACCTTTGTAGCGGCTTTCTGACACCCTGTCAACAGACAACTATAGAAAACATTGTGTGAAAAGGACAAAATTAGCTTCTAATGATAAATTCTCTTTTTGACACAATGTTTACAACCTTATTAAATAATATTGAAATATGTCCAAATGACATAAATACTTTTGAAATTCAAGTACGACATTGTATCTATATGCAGTAACAAAACATGTCTGTGGGTCAGAAAGGGTTACATTAACAATAAGGATTTCAACAAACTTTAGAATGACATGTATAACAACTAAATATAATAAAAAACAATGACCAAATGGGTCCTATATCTTAGCACCTTGACATAAAAATTGATGGTTAAAAAAACACTCTTTAGAAATTGTTCCAGGTATATAAAGTTTATTGACCAAGAGGATCATATTAGGGAAACAATTGTGTCAAATCATTCTGATCATGCCAGTGATAAAAAACCGGACCATGATGGCTTAAAATGCTGTTCTGGTTATCACAAGTTTAAAATTATTTTTAATGTTTTCAAAATTATAACATATTATAAGCAAGAATAAGTGTCTTTGTCCTTAACCTTATTTAATGAAATTGAATTGGAATGATTTGAACAATCTTGGTCAAGTTTACTTAAGGTATATATTATTAGCACATTATTTTCATATAAACCAATACTTTTGGAGAAAAAGATTATTTTTATCAATATATATATATAGAATACAAGTCATACATGCTGGAAGATAAGGTTTTTGAGCATTCTCACTTTTTGTAACAATGTTTTCAAATGTCATCGTGTTGCAAGGGTATCAGAAAGAGTTCAACAGCATTATGGATTTTTGACTTAAAACTAACAGCTGCGAGAGATAGCCACTGTCTCGCTTCCTTTCAGTTCTACACTGAAGTTTAAAGGCCCCAAAGGCAGTGGCCATCTCTACCTCCTCACTCCTTAGTACATTTAAAGCCTGAAACATTAAGTTTATGGGTACATATACACTTTCACCAGACACCAGGTACAGTTCCGCAACTCCTCAACACCAATCGCTTCAACTGTGACTTCTCTTTTTTCCAGTGGTGGATCACATTTCTGTAGGAAAAAAAGGTTAATGCAATTTTAATTAATAAGCTTTATCTAGGAATGTTAATGAAGCATATCGGCCAAATTATCATGCATGTTTAAATATTGAAGGGTATATTGTCAATAAAGATTCACCCTATCAAAGAAATTTCAAAGAAGTATATTGTTCAATGAAGATTCAGTTATAGAATTCAACTGTAATTGGCATAAAAACTAATTATCTTTTCGAAGTCATTTAGTCAAGTTTGTTTCTAATACTTAGACCAATATTTAAAAGTTACAAAGAATGCAGGGGAATACCTCAATTAAGATGAAAGTTGTGTTACAGTTTTTAACAGTATACTCATTTTAACTGAAATTACTTTAATGTTAATATTGAATTCATTTCATTATATAATGTTTCAGCCAGTGGAGCTAAATATTAAAGAAAATCTGCTGCTTAGGTCATAGCTTATCTCTTCAATTTGAAGATAATAATTTGATTAAATATGTGCACAGTCTGCTGCCGCTCCATTGTTGAATGAGAAAAAGTATAAAGGAGCATACCAATTTTTAAAAGCTTGAACTGATTCAAGATTTAAATATTAATGAAATATTTCATGCAACATAAAGAAGCGACTTTCTGTTTCAAAGGCAGAAATAGAGTTATATTATCCAATTATCGTTTTACAATTATTTTGTTTGCAACTGTTTCAGGTAATGTCTCAGTCATCACACAATCCTGAGCTTTGATGCTTTCAAATGAATGTATATTGTTTTATGGCGCATCGACAGCTAAGGTCATTTAGCGCGCAATTAAATTTAATTATTCATGATCCCTGGGTAAACAAACCAGTATTAGGCTAGAAAATGTGCCTTGCCCAAGGGCACTCCACCATGACCGAATTGCCGCAACTGGGGATCGAACCAGGGACACCCTGTTTCGAAATATCCGACGCTAACCACTCGACCACAGCGGATTCAAGCCTCTATTTAGGGGAAAGGGATCAACAGAGATTTGCTTTTTAGGCCAGAGACAAACAGAATTTGCAAGTTTGAAGAAAATGTGATTAACAAAACATTTATTGTTATTTATATATGGAAAGATATTTCTTGTTAAGTAATTAGACAATTTTCTTTTTGAAACGATGAAAATTTTTCAAAAGTTATCTATTTCAAGCCTCTATTTAGGGAACAGAGATTTGCTTTTTAGGCCAGAGACAAACAGAATTTGCAAGTTTGAAGAAAATGTGATTAACAAAACATTTATTGTTATTTATATATGGATGTATTCAAGTTAAAATGAACAGACAGTCCGGGACAGTTAATGAGTTACCCTTCTTACTGTACAAAAAAAACTAGAATTGACAATTCACATTACAATAAGGCTCTATATGGGAAAAGGTTAGACAAAGATTTGCTATTAATGTCTAGAACTCACCAGTTTGGAGAAAATGTGATTGTCAACACATTTATTATTTATATATATTCAAGTTAAAATGAACAGACAGTCCGGGACAGTTAGTGAGTTACCCTACTTACTGTACAAAAACAAGAGGCCCATGAGGGCCTATGCTCTACTGGTATGGTTCTTTGGTCATTTTCAATCCAGAGCATGTATGTATGGTGAAGATCGGATAGTAAATAGAGCCTCTATTGTGTTCACATGCTCAATTATAGCAATTTGAATAATTTCAAGGGCCATAATCCAGTCTTGCATGGGCGGATCTGGCTGGTTTACGAAAGGAACCAAGCTCTCATGGATATCTAACTACTGTATAAGTTTTGTTGAGATACAATCAAAAGTGAAGACTGTATCGTGTTAACAAGCTCTTTTATAGCAATTTTGACCATTTCAAGGGCCATAATCCAGTCATGCATGAGCGGATCTGGCTGGTTTTCGAAAGGAACCAAGCTCTCATGGATATCTAACTACTGTATAAGTTTGGTTGAGATACAATCAAAAGTGAAGACTGTATCGTGTTAACAAGCTCTTTTATAGCAATTTTGACCATTTCAAGGGCCATAATCCAGTCATGCATGAGCGGATCTGGCTGGTTTTCGAAAGGAACCGAGCTCTCATGGATATCTAACTACTGTATAAGTTTGGTTGAGATACAATTAAAAGTGAAGACTGTATCGTGTTAACAAGCTCTTTTATAGCAATTTTGACCATTTCAAGGGCCATAATCCAGTCATGCATAGGCAGATCTGGCTGGTTTTTGAAAGGAACTGAGCTCTCATGGATATCTAACTACTGTATAAGTTTGGTTGAGATACAATTAAAAGTGAAGACTGTATCGTGTTAACAAGCTCTTTTATAGCAATTTTGACCATTTCAAGGGCCATAATCCAGTCATGCATGGGCGGATCTGGCTGGTTTTCGAAAGGAACCGAGCTCTCATGGATATCTAACTACTGTATAAGTTTGGTTGAGATAAAATCAAAAGTGAAGACTGTATCGTGTTAACAAGAAATTGTTTACGGACGCACGGACGGACGCACGCACGCACGCACGACGGACAAATCGCCACGACATAAGCCCTTCTGGCCTTTGGCCAGTAGAGCTAAAAACTAGAATTGACAATTAACATTACACAAAGGCCTCTATATATGGGACAGGGGTTTAACAAAGATTTGCTATTGAGGCCAGAGACAAACAGAACTTGCCAGTTTGAAGAAAATGTAAAACAACAAATTAATTGTTTATAAAATTATGTTCAAGTAAAAATAAACAGACAGGCAGGGACAGCTTCCCTTCTTATTCTACAATGAAAACTAGAATTGACAATTCAAATTACACGAAAGCCTCTATATGGGAAAGGGTTTAACAAATATTTTCTATTTAGGCTTGAGACAAACAGAACTCACCAGTTTGGAGAAAATGTAATCAACAACAAATTAATTGTTTATATATATGTTTAAGTAAAAATCATCAGACAGTCAGGGACAATTACCCTTCTTATTCTACAATGAAAACTAGAATTGTGAAAACAATCACATCACGTGGAAAATGCAATACATATATAGTATCAAGCGAACGAATAATCCAAAAAAAGTCAATGAAAAAAACTGCTCAAATTTCATTTGTAAATGACTCGTAAGTTACAACACATCAAGAAAATTAGATCGATATCGTGGCACAAGAATGCAAAAAAAAACACATGGCGGCTTGACCTACTTACAAAACAGTACCGATACGGATGTGTAAACAATCACATAAAAAGTAAAAATAGGGATAGAAAAGTTATGTAAGAAACATTAAAACTGTATAAAGGTTTTTTAAGATCCAGCTTACGTACTAACTAATGTAGAAATCAACTGAAGAAGACAAAATTAGAATAGATAAACAATATATCAGGATGGGTGATCGGGCGGGAATTGAATTGAATTGAAGTAGGTGACCAAATGCCTAGCTTGCAGGCTACAAACACCGCGATGGTTAAGCTAAATCAACTAGAAACTGACAATTACGGTAATAAATGCAATTTGATAAACAAGCTTTAAGAAAAATAATGAAATTAAATAACTTACCATTAATTTCTTGTTGTTCTACGCCGTATGTGTCGTCTTCAAATATGATGCTAAGATTGACCTATATTTCCCATGGGAACTTCCGCTTTCTATCAGTATGTTCTTACGCTATGAAAGACCATCAATTTAACATATTTCGATGCGCATCGGAAGATTTATATATCCCAAATTATAATTATTTAATATTTTTCACTATTTTCACTGATTTTCGGGTTCATCTTATTGTACTTAAATCGTAAGCGTATAAAATCAGGTACTACATTGCGCGTAGGCTGATCTTTTGGTACCGGTGTTACGGCAAATCGTTTTCAGTACTTCGGTCGAATAAATTATAATAATGATTTAGTCCGCGTTCGATTTTTGAAAACACATAATTACATAACATTACGTAATTCCTTTCCAGGAACCGAACGACACTTTACATTTTATAAGATAAATATTTGTAACTTTTAACATTATTGATGAATTTTTATTTGTCCTATGCATATATGTAGAACTACATGCAGGCGTAGGAGACATGAGAACTGGAATTAAGGAAACTAACCTTGAGGTTCTGGTAAATTTATTTATTTGGTAAACCAAACAAATAAAAACTGACATAGACGAAACCCTTTGTTCGAGTTTCGCGCTTTTATTTTTTATAGATTAAAACAAATATTAAGAAATTTGGACTAGTTAGTTTGTTTGGCTTATTTGGATTTTATAAAATCAGATTTGTGCATTATTATCTTAATGTATCATTATCCAGTTTTACATCGAGAACCATGTTTTTTTAATTTTTTTGCCGAACTTTTTAAAAAGTCGACCCCCGACTTATGGTTGGGAGTAACCTCAAAACCACCGAAATTGGGGTCAAAATGGACCCTCGACTTATGGCCGCGGATACACGGTAATAGATTTCCAAATAAGGAGATGTTTACTACAGCTTCAAGAAAGCGCGAAAAAAAAAAAAAACGTGATCTGTATGCCTGCGAAAATATCACGTGGTGTTATTTCTTCAAGTAGAAAGCGACTCCATTGGATAAAGCTCTCCTTTTAACTGTCTCGCGAGATTACAAATTAGCAAAGCAACAAATACACACTGATCACGTCAAAAGCGCTTTCATTTAATTCATTTTGAAATTACAGGCGCTTCAATGACAAAGATCAATTTGGTTTCCGATTTACGTAAATAATAAGCTAATGTAGAAAACGGGAACATTACTTTTAGTTCTAAAAATAGACTAGGTTTTTCCGAGAAACTTTGAAAGAAAATAATTTATTTTTTGTGATTTAAAAAAGAAGATACGCATGATAACGTGATACGGTAACATCCCAGTTCGTCTAATCCCATTTCGTCTACAGTTTTTTTGTCCCATTTCGTCTACACTCTTGTTCCCATGTCGTCTACTGTCCATAAAATGAATATACATAGATATGTCTACGAAGATTGCCATTTCATTGACCTTTCTTAAATCAATTATAAATCTTGGTGTGAAAACTTTAAGCAATTACTGCTTTTAATTAATATTAATTAATTTTTGAACAAACTGCTGATAATCTTTTAATTAAGAAGTTTAAAACTTGTTTGTATTGTTAATTGGTATGAACTTTGTGTTTCTTTTGTTTACAGCCTTCGGACTTTGTACATAATGTAGACTAAGACTGGCTGAATGCCATGAGTCCCTTGAAGTAATTGCAACATTCCAATATAATCAGATAAAAATTATCAAAAATAGAACGATAAAAACACGATGTATGTATAACCCACATATTTTAAACAAAATATGTCCGTCTTATTGAATTTGTCTGTCTCATTAATCTAAGTGTAGACGAAATGGCACCGGGGTGTAAATTGGTTGTAGACGAAATGGGACAAATTGCAAAAAGTGTAGACAAAATGGGATTAGACGAATTGGGATTAGACGAAATGGGATTAAACCGATAACGTACACGGATGAGTAAATTGCAAAATATATGCGTATTTGTTACTCATTGAATTTGAAACACGTGCGTATTTGGTGATTTTCCATTCGTAATTTACGCAGATACGACTTTGTAATGTTAAATTCTCATCATGGGTAATGTCTTACTGTCTCATGCTAACAGTACGTTTTTGACCGGTTAATAGTATACTGTTACATGGCATGCGCGTTAAAATGTTGGTTATGCATGTGCATGATGTCATTTCAAACAATAACGTCACCTTTTAGACGCGCGTGCCATGTAACAGTATACTGTTAACCGGTATATTCATATGTGTGAGTTACATTGTAGTAGATCTACCCATGTTCACCTCCCCTACAAATGTACAGAATAAATTGAATAAACGTGTAATTTTGTTCGGTATAACAAAATAAATATTGCATGGCTTTCAGTGTGACAGTACATATTGTCAACATTCGGGTAAATACTGTTAACCTCGGCTTCACCTCGGGTAACAGTATTTTCCTCATGTTGACAATATGTACTGTCACACTGGAAGCCATGCAATATTTATATAAACAATCACAGTTTCCTAAAATTCTGAAAGTTTTCAAAAAATTCTGAAACTTTGGCTATTTGTTTGTACTTGACAACATGTCGGTTGCGAACACTGGATTCTGTAATTTTGTTTCGAACTTGTTCATGTATGCTTCGACATTTAGTCTTTTATCCTGCCTGAATTTGGCAATCCAAAAATAAATCATCTACAGATGATATGGAAATAATGGTGTTTAAAATGTGAAAATATTGAGTATGTAATTAAATCAATTTGATTTGATAACAACTATCATTATACCCCCTGTGAATGTTGACCTATTTTTAATACTTTTTGCCGTGTTTTCTATTAAATACGAACTTTTGAAAGCAAACAAGACACATATTTACCTGCTATTTCAGACTTCCTTCCAACTTAATCGTAAATGAAAATCATCACACGAGGCAAAATCCAGTGATATAAATGGCGGACTTTTAGCAAGGGGAAGTAACGGAAACGGGAGGTTTCGTCTAGTTACTAGTTCGTTTAAGTTAATATACTGCAGAGTAAATTGGGTAGATGATTCGTAACTACTAGTTCGTCTTACTTATACAATAGAGTAAATATGCGATATTTTTCGCCTAATTGCCATTTCGTCTAACTTACATAAATAATAGATTAAATGGGATAGATTCGCCTATATTTACTAGTTCGTCTAACTTATATAATAGAGTAAATAGGACAGATGTACCGGAATGTACCGAACTTAGCGCATGGAAATACCGAAATGGACCTAAAAGAAGGTATAAAGGCATAACAATGACCTAATATGAGAAGCATAATAAAATAAGAAAACCATTAAAGTAAAACAAAATCTCGTATTAGCATAAAACAGTATGATACACACTATTTAATTGGTACGTTTCTTTTACCATTTTTTTTTTATAATCACATTTTACATTGGCATGGGTATGCGGCTACAAGGAAATAACTGTGTGAAACGAAACTATTAAGTTGATTATGTAAATATGGACAAGCCCTTGTTTACACTTTCCGATGATTTTTTTTTTTTTACTGATATTGCATTAGGGGGATCTGATATTGTAAGTAAATACAGCCATGTGCATGTCGATCTGTGTGCCGCTGCTTCAAAATTAATCCTTAAACATCGTGGAATTTGCCATTTGTTTTATGAAAACCAAATTAAATGGGTCATGATGGTTTATCAGTCGGCGACCCTGGGTAACTATTTATTTACGTGTCGCCGACTTATTGAGTGCAACACTTTCATGATCATTGACAACCTGGACTACGTTGCAATTTTACAGAGCAATCAATTGTAGAAGCAGCTTACATTTAGTTCGGCACTGCTTCAAGGCACGCAACAGCAGACAAAAGTCATAGAAGCTAAAGTGGACTTATTTGAGGTTGGCAGATTGACATCGGAAGGAATAAACATCACCAACAGAGTTTTCAAAGGAGTCCATGTGTCGCCCGCGAAAAATAATAACAATATAAAGTGTGACAAGTATGTAAAGACATACATTCATATGACGAAGATCGACTGCTAAACGTTACAAAAGAAATATCCCGAAATAAAATGAAATAAAAATCGCAACTAAATACATTTTGTAAATCCGCACAGCAAAAGGCCATAGATAGAATCGTAAATTGTAATAGAAGGCCATATATAGGACCACAACGGGCCATAGATAAAACCGTAAAGGGCAATATATAACCCGCAAAGTGCCAAAGATGGGCACACAAAGAGCCCACAAAGAGCCATAAATAAGGACCACAAATTGCCATAGATAGGACCACAAAGGGCAATAGATAGAACCACAGAGGGCCATAGATAAGGACCACAAATTGCCATCGATAGGACTACAAAGGTCCATAAATAGGACCGCAAAGGGCCATAGATGGAACCATAAAGTGCCATAAATAGGACCGCATAGTGCCATAGATGGAACCACAAAGGGCCATAGATAGGACCGCAAAGGGCCATAAATAGGAACGAAAAGGGCCATAGATGGAACCACAAAGCGCCATACATAGGGCCATAAAGGACCATATATAGGACCGCAAAATGCCATAGATAGGACCGCAAAGGGCCATAATTAAGACCGCAAAGGGCCATAGATGGAACCAAAGTGCCATGAATAGGACCGCATAGTGCCATCAGTAGGACCGAAAAGGGCCATAGATGGAACCACAAAGCGCCATAGTTAGGGCATCAAAAGACAATAGATAGGACCGCAAAATGCCAGAGATATGACCGCAAAGGGCCAACAATAAGACCGCAAAGGGTCATAGATGGAACCACAAAGTGCCATAAATAGAACCGCATTGTGCCATAGATAGGACCACAAAGGGCCATAGATAGGACCGCAAAGGGCCATAAATAGGACCGAAAAGGGCCATAGATGGAACCACAAAGCGCCATAGATAGGGCCAGAAAGGACCATAGATATGACCGCAAAGTGCCATAGATAGGACCGCAAAGGATCGGTAACAAGAGTACCGCAAACGGTACATAATACGCCCGTCAGGAACTTCTTTGTAAGTTTCCTCTTTGTTTTGATATATTGTTTGTTTGTAAAAAGTTAATAAAGTTAATAAAGTAGTTCAGGAATAAGTTGTTAAAGAATAATGGAAAACTATGAAAAATGCATAACTTTTTTTTGAAGTTTTCACTATGGCCATATAAGGCAAAATAGCCCCGCCCCCCCCCCCCCCCCTGGCGGCCATGTTTTTGACCAATCAACATGGTTTGAAGGAATCTGAAAGAGGGTCATCTAAGGAACATTTCTACAAAATTATTTGAAAATCTGCCATCCAGTTTGGGAGAAGAAGAATTTTGAAGTTTTTTCGGATTCGTTGCCATGGAAACCAGAATTTTGCATGGATCCCCAAAAATTGAAGGAATTCCGGTGAGGTCATTGAGAGGATGCTTTCTGTGAAGTTTCATCCAAATTGACCGACTGGTTACTGAGGAGAAGAAGTTGACGCACGACGGACGACGCACGACGCACGACGGACGCCGGACAAAAGGCGATCACAATAACTCACCTTGAGCAAAGCTCAGGTGAGCTAAAAAGTGCGGAAAACCAATATTCTAGGTCCAAAAAGGGGCATAACTCATTAAAAAAAATTGACGAAATTCGAGGAAATGTGAACTTGATCTGTGACACTTAATTACAAAGCCATATACATAATTTCAGCTCAATACATCAAAACATGTAGAAAAAAAGTGCGGAAAACAAATATTCTAAGTCCAAAAAGGGGCATAACTCATTCAAAAATTGACGAAATCCCAGGAAATGTGAACTTGATATGTGACACATCACTACAAAGCCTTATACAAAATTTCAGCTCAATAGCTCAAGGTATGTAAGAAAAAAGTGCGGAAAACCCGAACGGACGGATGGACGGACGGACGGACGGAGGGACGGACGGACGGAGGGAGGGACATGACCATACCATAATACGTACCGTTTTTAAGAAACGGTCGTATAAAAAGGGATCAATACCTTGGGCATTCATACAGCATTTTATGCAATTGTCAAAAGAATACACATAAAAAAGAAAATGATAATCATAGTTGTTTATACTCAATTAATGACAGTTAATTTAAAAGAGGAGTGGTAAAATTTAAATGTAATATAGGCAATTTAATATTATGAAGATATGATTAACTTTGAACATCGGTGAATATCATAATATAAATATAGGAACCCTTCACTGAACAGATTCCGTAATTGGTATTGGTTTGATAAGCATCGTTTGTTTATGAAATGAAATATACATAAAGAATGCTTATATATTGCTTGCATGTATATCTAGATCATATGAAAATCTTCACAAAACAAGAGTGCAATGGTGGCCCTGTAATGCTCACCGCAGTAACATGCCTCAGTACGGTAAGGTGTTAAATATTCTACTTATCGAAATATTTGGTAAAATAAAATTGATAAATAATCGACTTGCCATATTCAAACTCGAAGACAAGTATTCTAGAGAGTAATAACAAAATCATGTTGAACTTGGCCAAGATAGCATTGAAACAATAATTATCATAGCTTATTTATATAGTGGGTCACTGAATAAACATTTATTGAATTTAGTGTTGACATTTTGTTACTTAATTTTCTGATGCCACGCGGTCAACATGTTTTCTGACCATTTAATATGGTTTGATAAATGTTTGTAGAAGACCAACCAAAGAACAATTCAACCAAATGTTTTTCTTGGAATCAGACAAGCAGATTAGGATCTGAAAGACTGAAACGGTTTTCCTCTGTTCTGATGCCACAGCAAACAAAGTTCCATATATAATTAACATTTTGAACAAATTAAATAAGGCCCACCAAAGAAACATTCCTGTGAGGTTTCGTTGATATTGAGCCAGTGGTTAAGGAATGGATGTCGTTTGAAGCGAACAGTTAACGACAACGACCCAGTCAACAAAGTACGTTGAATTGACGATGCATAGACGTTGGATTGTGGTTGGATTTTGCAAACCGTTTAGACGTCATAATCCCGACGTCTATCCAACGTCAAATCGTTTGAAGTAAAAAGGTAAAGGACGACGGCGGACGGAGATATATAATAATTATTCCGTGAGCCTTTAGCTTAGGTGATCTAAAAACTGACTATTAAAGAATGTTATATTATATCATCTGTGTTAATATCTCCGAAGGTCGTCTTTCACGTAACACAAATGATTGATAAGATCAGATACGAATTAGTGCATGTGTTATTAATTAACGTGTAAACCAGGGGCGTATTCAGATTGTAACACACCGATCACTTTGGTGTGGTCTAGCCGAATCAAACATTCCAATTACAGCATTTGAGTAGCACTCGGTGTGTTACGGCAGTCTAAACAGACCCCTAAATTAAACTTTCATCGAATATGTGCAAGGCCTTTTCATTATTACTTAGTTGCATCCGTTTAATGACATAATTAAACGAAAATTTAAGGGAAACAATGGCTCAGAGTTCGTGAATTCGAAAACGTTAGCTGTCGCCTTGATATTAATGAAATAATGTTGCAAATGGCGTAAAACCTAATAAAACAAAAGCATCAGACACGTTTAAAGAAAATCGTCGAAAGGCTTCCAGACAAAATAAAGATATCCTCTACAAATGAATGTATAATTCTTAAATAATTGAAAACATTTCGGGCAAAAGGAGTAATTAATCACTTTTAGGAATTTCTTCACTTTCCAAAAGGTTTTTCAAAAATCGTGTGCTGTATACATGCTATAAAGTGCGTCTGCATGTCGGAAAAGGGTTTATGCTTCTTTCAACACGTTATCCTTATAGCAGTATTTCAGTAATAAAATGAATGCCAAGAAGGGAATAAACTTGTATTACCTCCAAAAACCAACCACATTTAGGCCAGGAAATGTAGTTTACCTAAGGACACTCCATCGTGACCTCTGCGAGCGAGCCCCGGTAGCTCAGTCGGTAGCGACGCGGGCTGTCAATCCAGGTGTTGTGAGTTCGAATCCCGGCTCGGCCAACTTTCTTTCCGACGATTGGCAAAAGTCAATGCGACATGCGTCATTCGTCTTCCACTTATGGGCTTAGTCTATATGGAAAAGCAGCCAGTTGCTTGGGAAGATTGTTGTGTGAAGTTCTGGTGTGCGAAAACCAGGAAATGCATGAGTAGGTGAACTGGCCGCCGTGATATAACTGAGAAATTGTTAAAAACGGCGTTAAACTCCAAACAATCAATCTGCGAGCGAAGATCAAATTTGGGCGCCGGTTCAAAATCCCCATCTCTCGCCTCTTAGCGGAACTATGTCATTCCAATCATGAGAGGATATTCTAAGCAATAAACATCTGATTAGGCCTTCTACATGCATCAAAGCTGTAGCAGATGACGTCGATAAGATCTATTCAGAAATATGGAACATTTCTATCAACACGAGATGCTTGTGAAACATCATGCCCCAACTGAACGTTTCATTGTCAGAAACATGTGGAAGATTGAATAAACTATGCATGACCCGAAATGGGAGCCAATTAGTTATTACTGTCCACCAGTCATGCTGTTTGTGTTCAAAGTAACTGTGACCACGGCAGAATGACCTCAACATTAATATGGGTCATTTTCTGGTATTTCCGAACCTCCCTGCCGAATTTGAGGACTTTAGGCTAAAACATTCTGCAGTTATCAATCGGGACAAATTGTTGTGTTCAAGGTCACGTTTACCTTGACAGTATGACCCCATTTTCAACATGGGTCATCTACTGAGCAATTATGTGTTGTAGGTGAAAGCATTATCCAGTTATCAATCATAACACCATTGGTCTACTGAAGGACAGACCGACATGTGCAAAGCAATATTCTCCCTCTACTTCGAAGGGAGGATTATTAAAACAAAAGTATTATTATGGTCAACAGTGTAATATAGGAAGAAATTGCTCACATGCCATGATGATTTCAAGTCTTCTGGTGGAGATGCGTCCAAAAGTGGCTGCAGATACGCCCAATGTTTTCAGATGGGAAGGTTAAGAAAAAGAGCAGTTTATTTTTACAAAGATTAACTCAATTTAATGTTCAGTTAAAACGTAACACAACAACATCACAATAGCATACATATAAATCTAGAGGTGAATGAACATTTATTGAAACACGAGGTCCCTAGATCACCATCTTGAGAATCAAAACATTTCAGTTCAAGGAGTTTTGTCACTAAAATTGTGTTCAGAATGATTTTTTTTACTATTTACACATAACGGAAATCCGTCCCAACCCCTTGTGGCCATATAATTATATTTATTGAAACAATTTAAATAATAGCGGTAGAGGGTCACCCCACTTGAGACCCAATGAACATATATATAAATATTATAATACCAAATTGTTTTCAATTATGGCAAATTATCTTGGACAAGAACAATTTTTTTAAATAAACCATATTCAACCTAGATATCCTATAGACATTCTGACAAAGCTTCAGCAAGCCAAAAGCGTCTTCATGTGAAAAAAAAGGTTTATGCCACTTTCAACACTTTAATTTATCACTAAAGCAGTGTTTCAGTCATTATACCATCCGTCATATACTGAGTACCAAGAAGGGAATATACATGTACTATCTCCATAAACCAACCAGGTCTAGGGCAGGAAACTCCACCGTGACCGCTGCGAGTGAAGATCTAACTCGTATCACCAGTTTCAAATCCTAATTTATAACTACTCTGTCAACGCACTGAAACGCAGACCTCCCACGCACGAGGATGATATTCTAAGATCTATTCAGAAATATTGATCATATTGAAATGCTCGTGAAACATCATGCCCCAACTGACCGTCTCATTGTCAGAAACATGTCGAAGATTGAATAAAATATTCGTGACATGAAATGGGAGACAATTAGACATTTCTGGTCCATCAGTAATATTTGTTTGTGTTTCGACATATCTAAAATCTGGAAACTAGAATTAAGTTTTCATACTTTCAGCTATTCGTAACAAATTATACTTGTGAAAAGTCAAAACTTGGAAGTTTTTGAATCTACAATTGTTGCGTTTCTGCTAAGTCGAAAGTTGATTTTCACACACAATACATTGATAAAGATTTTCTCCAGTATGAACTCTCTTGTGTTTGATTAAACATCAACTTGGTAAGATTTTTATCCCATATGAATTCTTCGGTGGTTGATTAAATTACCTTTATTTGTGCATGCATATTGACAAACATCACATTGATAGGACTTTATTCTTGCATGTATTATTTTGTGTCTGGTTAAACTACTTTCTCTTTGCATGCATATTGACAAACATCACATCGATAGGACTTTTTTCTTGAATGTATTATTTTGTGTCTGGTTAAACTACTTTCTCTTTGCATGCATATTGACAAACACCACATTGATAGGACTTTGTTATTGTTTGTATTATTTTGTGTCTGGTTAAACTACCTTCTCTTTGCATGTATATTCACTAACATCACATCGATAGGACTTTATTCTTGTATGTATTATTTTGTGTCTGGTTAAACTACCTTCTCTTTGCATGCACATTCACAAACATCACATCGATAGGACTTTCCTCCTGAATGAATTCGTTGGTGTTCGATTAAAGATTGTTCTGTCTGCATGTATACTCACAACATTATATTGATAAGGCTTTTCTCCCATATGTATATGTTGGTGTTTGATCAAAACATCTTTCCGTATGCATGTATATATTCAAACATCAAATTGATTATAATTTTCTCCAGTATGAATTATCTTGTGTCTGATTAACCTATCTTTCTCTTTGCATGCATATTCACAAACATCACATTGATAGGGCTTTTCTCCAGTGTGTTTTCTCTTGTGTTTGATTAAATCTCCTTTCAGCCTGCTTGTATATTCACAAACATCACATTGATAGGGTTTTTGTCCTGTATGTATTCTTTGGTGTCTAGTTAAGTTACCTTTCTCTTTGCCTGCATATTCACATACAGTACATTGATAGGACTTTTCTCCAGTGTGTTTTCTCTTGTGTTTGGTTAAATCGCCTTTCAGCCTGCTTGTATATTCACAAACATCACATTGATAGGGCTTTTCTCCTGTGTGTATTCTTTGGTGACTTAATAAATTACCTTTCTGTTTGCATGCATATTCACAAACATTACATTGATAGGGGTTTTCTCCAGTATGTATTCTTTGGTGTTGGATTAATTCACCTTTCCGTCTGCAAGCATATTCACAAACATTACATTGATAGGGCTTTTCTCCTGTATGTATTCTCTGATGTTTGATTAAACTACTGGAATCTATGCTTGCATATTCACAAACATCACATTGATAGGGCTTTTCTCCTGTATGTATCCGTTGGTGTCTGATTAAATAACTTTTCTGTTTACATGCATATTCACAAACATTACATTGATAGGGCTTTTCTTCTGTATGTATTCTCTGATGATTGACTAAACTACTGACAATTATGCATGTATATTCACAAACATCACATTGATAGGGCTTTTCTCCTGTATGTATTCTTTGGTGTTTGGTCAAATTACATTTCTTTTTACATGCATATTCACAAAAATTACGTTGATAGGGGTTTTCTCCAGTATGTATTCTTTTGTGTTCGATTAATTTACCTTTCCTTTTGCATACATATTCACAACAATCACATTGATAAGACTTTTCTGCAGTATGTATTCTCCTGTGTTTGATTAATTCTCTTTTCCACCTGCTTGTATATTCACAAATCTCACATTGGAAAGGTATTTTTCCAGAATGCATTCTAGAGCAGGTATTTAAATCTTCTTTCTGTTTGTTTTCATCTTGACAAACATCATATTGATCAGGTGTATTCTCACTGCGTTTTTATTAAGTTGGAAAAATAGGTTTATTAGATCATTGCATTATATAACATTGATATACCTTTTCTCTAGTATGTATACATGTGTTCTTTAGCCTCTAATTAAGGTAGATTTGTACATGTCCCCAAAACGGCCTTCATAAGGTTTCTCTGCAGTATGAATAATCATATGTTTATTTCTAATCCCCCTTCAGACAGGAAGCTTATGTTTCTTTGCAGTTTGTGATCTCTTGTACTGAACAGAAAACAAGACAGATTATGAAATGAGATAAAGATTTCAATAAATTGCTATAGGTTTTTAAAGTTTTCTTGAATATGGGAACTAATGATCAAAGAAGGCCAGTATCGCTCAACTGCATTAGGCAAAAATGATATCACTATAGCCATATACGGCAAAACAGCCCATTCCTTGGTGGCTCTGTTTGGATTTCAACGCAGAACTTTAAAATCCTTCTGTTCTAAATCTTATTTCAATATAATTTGGAAAAGTTTGTTCCTTAAGTGACCCTCGACCGAACATCAACTTGTATTTAGGAATCAGTGTAGCTAATCTAACAACGGTCCCTAGATTCATCTTAATCCACCTTAAAACCAAAATCGACATATAATAGTATGAGTTATGTTATATATCGAGGGCGTGAAACGGTTGTATCTAAATACCTATTTTGAAAACCCTGGTTTAGGGGCAATTTTGACCCCTTTGTAAACAATGCAAATTTAGGTGCCATTGCTCAGAACGAGCAATGGCATCTAATTTTCCATTGTTTTCCAAGATAACGTGTATAAAGACTTTATGTCGAGGTGATTAACCTTGGTAAAAATATACAGATGATGCTACATACCAAATATTAAAGGCCTGGGGCCTCTACTCTTAGACAAGAAGATTTTTAAAGGTTTTTCCCTATATGAGTCTATGAACAAGCTCCGCCCCCTGGCGGCCATGTTTTTCAACGGATCGGAAATATTTGAACAATCTTGACAAAGGGTCCCCCAAGGAACATTTGTGCAAAATAATTTTCAAATCGGGCCAGTATTTTTGGACAAGAAGATTTTTAAAGTTTTAACAATGCACTTATAAGGAAAGTAAGCTCCGCCCCCTGGCGGCCATGGTTTTCAACGGATTGGAAATATTTGAACAATCTTGGTAAAGGGTGCCCCAAGGAGCATTTGTGCAAAATAATGTTCAAATCGGGCCAGTACTTTTGGACAAGAAGATTTTTTAAGTTTTGGTTAATTTCCCCTTTGTTGTTGTTTGTAGTAAAATGTGAACGGACGGGCGACGACGATGACGGACGGTGAATGATCACAAAAGCTCACCTTGCACTTTGTGCATAGGTGAGCTAAAAATGTCTTTGTTGCTTTGGAATTACCATGACTGAAATAATTAGAGTAAGTACATTTACCCATTTGAGTATTAATGAACCGGTTCTCTTTGTCAACATGATTCGCGTTGCCAAGCCGGTCATTTGACTTTTTGAACATAGCAAGTAAATTTCGTTGAGCCCTTTCACCAATGTATCGCAGGACAAATTAAATGAAATGATGTTAAAACTTCTGCCTTATAATATATACAGTCACTTACAGTGACATATTTATTTTTACAAAACCTTTCATAAATATATATTTTTCCCTGCCATCTTGAAAGGTTATAAGGTCACGTGACCTATGGAAATTCCCTAATAACCCCAACAGCCAATCAGATGCATGAAATAATCACCGCATGCATTCAATGGTATTTTCTCGGGTAATTGAGGTGGGTAATTCCGTCATCCATTCATCAGCGAGGTATTCTGATTGGCACTATCTATCAGTTTATAGATTGTCAAACTTAATTGGACCGATAATCCTGTTTACATCACGGTAAGTGACTATCTCAAAGGTTTACAGATGACTCTGTTCTTGTGTTTTGAAAATTCCAAACGGTCCAAAACGAAAATAAAAATAACATCAATTAGCCTTTCAGACCGGACTGGGACCGATTAAAAAATGTTTGACTCATCAACTAGTAATTAGCAAACACTTATAAAGAAGCCTCTAACCCATGCATTATCTATCAAACCGAAGGGAGAAATTACATAACACGATTGTCACAACCCCCTGGATCGATTATCGGACAGTTTATCTTTGTTTACGTCATGTTAAGTGACTGTGACTCTCTCGAAGGGTAACCAATATTTTAGAAACAATCCGGCTGTAGCTTTTCTGGGGACTCTTAATAGAAAATACAAAAATACAGGGAAACCATGGAATTTAATGATAAGATGCGGAACACTGGAAATGGTCCACGGAACCATTTCAGAGTGTTCACAGAACCGTTCCGGGGTGGGGGTGTCCATGGAACCGTTCCAGGTTGTCCATGGAATTTCCAGGTTTTCCTCTTAAATGTGCCGGAGTTTCCATGGAAAGTGTCAGATTATCCGAAATTATCCCTGGGAAGTTGTCCGAATACTCCGTGGATTTTCGTTCGAGTCCCTGCAAAAGCTACAGCCAGGATGACCGTGTCCTTTCTATAGGATTGTATTGGTTTTTCGTTCACGCAGTGACATATCGGGTAGGTAGGTTTTGGAGAAATTTTATAAATATCTGGTTTTTACAAGTTTTAGGATTGAAAGCGGTCTGGCGATTTAAAAAACGGTCTGAACCGGCCAAAATTTCGGTCTTCCGTAGCCCTGCTATGGTGTTTAAAATTTATGTGAAACTATGGGGTATGTAATTAAATCGTCCTTATTTGATATAAATCATCATTATATTATCATCATAATCATCCCCCCCAACCCCTAAACAAGAGGCCCATGAGGGCCTATGCTCTACTGGGATGATTCTTTGGTCATTTTCAATCCAGAGCATGTATGTATGGTGAAGATTTGATAGTAAATGGAGGCTCTATTGTGTTCATAAGCTGTTTTATAGCAATTTTGACAATTTCAAGGGCCATAATCCAGTCTGCATGGACGGATCTGGCTGGTTTGCGAAAGGAACCGAGCATAATCAATATTTAACTACTATCTAAGTTTGGTGAAGATCGAATAGTAAATGGAGGCTCTATTTTGTTCACAAGCTGTATCATAGCAATTTTGACAATTTCAAGGGCCATAATCCAGTCATGCAAGAGCACATCTAGCTGGTTATCAAAAGGCACCGAGCTCTCATCAGTATTTAACTACTTTCTAAGTTTGGTGAAGATCAGATAGTAAATGGAGCCTTTATTGTGTTCACAAGCTCTATTATAGCAATTTTGAAAATTTCCAGGGCCATAATCCAGTCTTGCATGGGTGGATCTGGCTGGTTTGCAAAAGGAACTGAGCTCTCATCAATATTTAACTACTATTATAATTAGGGATGGGAACGAGTATTGATATAAGTACTCGGGTACTCGTATACTCTTCCGATCGAGTACTCGGGTACTCGCAAGAAATCAAAATGTGTTCACTTATTCATCAAAAAGTCTTGTCTCTCGTAATATTCTGACCATCGTTCACTTACTTTTTATTGTCTTTTATAAGTACTATGTGTGCGTGTATTGGCCTTCTTTTAATTTGAAATTTGAAGGAAACAAGTTGCTTTACTTTAAAAGAAAACACCAAAGAATTCACAACAACAAAACATAGAAATTGTATTCGCGTAAACATCAAACGTTTAGTACAGACTTGCATCTGCTTTTAAAGGCGCAAAAAGAAGCAATAACCAACTGTTAGCTACCATAACGAATAGCTAGGATAAACAGCACGTACCTATACAAATAAGAAAAGTAGATGAACAATTAAATTTGGTTTGTACTTTCGGTTTATTAATCAACCGGTGTCCGTAATATTTACATGACTAAAAATAAACAAGAAATAAGCCGCGTTCGTATAAAAGGAAACCTAGATATCACAGTTGTTTATAATGAATACGTTAATTTTTTATTTGATGAAACCAGAATTGTTGAAGAAAATTATTATGCTTTAACGTACAAGTTCCTATTTAATAATTGTGAGATGTATTTCTTACAACTTTTCAATTAAAACGCGATGACAATTGAAAACACAATTACAACAAAGGTGTGAAATTTTGACATCCCATTTTGACATATTGTTGCAAATTGACTGGAGATAACATTACAATCTCTATTGACTCGTGATTGCAATCAAGTCGCCATTTAAAACGGGTATCAATGGATCAGAGAGAGAACAACGAATTCATTATTTTTTAAGTTTTAATTAGCTTACTTTTATCAGATGAACAACAAAAAATGGCGAAATTATAACCGAGTACTCGAGTACCTATTTTAACAAGGGCACCGCAAAGCGGATGCATCCCCTCGGCTTTCAATCATCACATTGAGTTCTCTTGTGATCTAAATATTTAAGTCCAATTTTTGACTTCGATCTTTGACCTATGACCTTGAATCAATAGGCTTCAAAATATTGTCACAAACTAACTGTATGCCAAGTTTGGATAAGATCTGTCAAGGAATGGTCAGTGTAGAGTGGTGACAAGGTTGCCACAGCTGAGATATATTGTAAGTTCAATCAAGTTCAATTTTGGGCATGACCTTTGACCTATGACCTTGAAAACCAATAGGCTTCAAGACATATCATAAACTAACTGTATAATAAGTTTTATTAAGATCGGTCAATGAATGGTCAGTGTAGAGTTGTGACAAGGCTGCCACAGCTGAAAATATTGTAAGTCCAATTTTGAGTTTGACCTTTGACCTATGACCTTGAAAATGAATAGCCTTCAAGATATTATCATAAAGTAACTGTATACCAAGTTTGGTTAAAATCTGTCAAGTAATGGTCAGTGTAGAGTGGTGACAAGGTTGCCACAGCTGAAAATAGTGTAAGTGCAATTTTGGGCTTGACCTTTGACCTATGACCTTGAAAATCAATAGGCTTCAAATATTATCATAAACTAACTGTATAATAAGTTTTATAAAGATCGGTCAAGGAATGGTCAGTGTAGAGTGGTGACAAGGCTGTCACAGCTGAAAATATTGTAAGTCCAATTTTGAGCTTGACCTTTGACCTATGACCTTGAAAATCAATAGGCTTCAAGATATTATCATAAAGTAACTTTATACAAAGTTTTGTTAAAATCCGTCAAGTAATGGTCAGTGTAGAGTGGTGACAAGGTTGCCACAGCTGAAAATATTGCAAGTCCAATTTTGGGCTTGACCTTTGACCTATGACCTTGAAAATCAATAGGCTTCAAGATGTTACCATATACTTACTTTATACCAAGTTTGGTTAAGATCTGTCAAGAAATGGTTAGTGTAGAGTGATGACAAGGTTTGTTACGGAAGGACACACATACATACATACGGACGGTCCCGTTACTATATCCCTTTCTCTCTTACTTCGTAACCGAGGGGATAATAACCGGTACTCGGACGTCCGATCGAGTACTCGGGTACCCGGTCCCATCCCTAATTATAATCTAAGTTTGGTGAAGATCAGATAGTAAATGGAATCTCTATTGTGTTCACAAGCTGTATTATAGTAAATTTGACAATTTCAAGGGCCATAATCCAGTCTTGCATAGGCGGATCTGGTTAGCGAAAGGAACTGAGCTCTCATGGATATCTAACTACTCTATAAGTTTGATGGAGATACAATCAAAACTAAAGACTTTATCGCGTTCACAAGCTGTATTGTAGCAATTTTGATTGTCAACACATTTATTATTTATATATATTCAAGTTAAAATGAACAGACAGTCCGGGACAGTTAGTGAGTTACCCTACTTACTGTACAAAAACAAGAGGCCCATGAGGGCCTATGCTCTACTGGTATGGTTCTTTGGTCATTTTCAATCCAGAGCATGTATGTATGGTGAAGATCGGATAGTAAATAGAGCCTCTATTGTGTTCACATGCTCAATTATAGCAATTTGAATAATTTCAAGGGCCATAATCCAGTCTTGCATGGCCGGATCTGGCTGGTTTGCAAAAGGAACCAAGCTCTCATGGATACCTAACTACTGTGTAAGTTTGGTGAAGATCAGATAGTAAATGAAGCCTCTATTGTGTTCACAAGGGCTATTATAGCAGTTTTGACAATTTCAAGGGCCATAATCCAGTCTTGCATAGGCGGATCTAGCTGGTTTGCGAAAGAAACTGAGCTCTCATGGATATCTATCTACTGTATTAGTTTGATGGAGATACAATCAAAACTGAAGACTATCGTGTTCACAATCAATTGTTTACAGACGCACAAACGACGGCCACCACACCACGGAATAAGCTCTTCTGGCCTTAGGCCAGTAGAGCTAAAAACATGTGGATGTTATTCAAATGTGGTGAATCGCTAGTAATTCACTATGAGCAATTTCTCCCTTTACCACAATGTTTTCTCATGTCGTCTTCTGCAGAGGCGTCAGAAACTGTCTTTATGACTATTAATGAAAGGGTTTTAGAAAACTGGTAATTTTTTTGTGAGAGTTTACAGCTGAAGAAACTAGATGTCCAGAGGCAACATGGGAATCCAATGATGCATGGTTTAGATGCGGGCCGGAGAAAGTAGTCCTATCTAACAAAACTTATTTTGACCATTGACCTCTATTGTGACCGTAACATTTTAGGTACAGGCCTTGGTCTTGTGTGCGACACAATGCCTCATCATGTTGAACGTTTGCGCCAAGTTTCTTGGAAATACTATGATGCATGATGGTTAAGATAGACAAGGTTTCGGACAGACGGACTCACACAGGAACATTCACCGAACGGCCATTTTGACAACTATATTTTTGTCGATATCATCTGCGCCTTGACTGTTGGTCATACATATGATATCGTCCTTGACATCCGGGATTGTCCCGGAAATCATATCTCTGTGCTGGAGGAATGCACATTTGTCCCGGAAGTCATAACAAACCGAAAAAAATATCATTAAAACCCATAATGTTACCAATCTAGGAAGGCAGTTTGCCTGTGTGGGATGCTGGTCTTGAAACACTCCATGCATTACACAGAACATGTTCACACTGATCAGTTAATTGTTACCTGTGTCGGTGTGGTCATCCGATTTAATGGGCTATTGGTGAGTTTAATGAGTCGGGGAGCGTACTGGTATTCTAATTTATTGTTATATATTGATTTATTTGGTGTTCCAATGACTGATTGATTGGGGTTTTAAGTCTTTTTCAACAATTTTTGAGTCATATCATGGCGACCAGTTCACCTATTCATGTGTTTCCTGTAGGGATGGGAATGAGTACTCGATTATTTTATTTCCATTTTTTCTATCTTTCATCTGATAAAAGTATGTTAAAGCAGAGACATATAAACATCTGTTATACATGTATGTCTCCGGTTAAAGTAAATATTATGTGATAGCTATTTTGATAACCGGTCCGAGTCTGACAGAGTACTCGGGTACTCGGTCCCATCCCTAGTTTCCTGGCTTTCTCAGACCAGTATACCACACAACATTCATTACAAGCAACTGGCTGCCTTTCCACATAGACTGAAAGCCAATTGGTGGAAGACGAATAACGCTTGTCACAGTGACTTTTTTTGGTCGAGCTGGGATAAGAATTCACAACCCCTTGATTGACAGCTCTAGTCACTACCGAGTGAGCTAACAGGGCTTGGTTATGAATGACAGTTTTCAATTGATGAACTGGGTGCCTGGAGTTAAGTCTAGGCTTTAAATAGGTTGTTTACTGACCAATAAATGCATACACATGAAGTTTGGTCATTTCTTTAAACATGTGACACAGTCAAACCTTAAAATGTTATGTAATTCTGGTTTATTCTCTCCGAGACCTGTATGATGCATGAGCGGACAAAACTTGCCAGGCTCAAGCCGCTAAAAATTCAAGTTTCTTTAAAAATAATTGCCTATTTGTCCTAATATTTGCTATTTTTCTTTCATTTTATATCATACTCTGTTAATTAACACAAACAAAAAGATCTCTGAGGGCAAAGAAAGTGTCTAAAACTGCTTCAGAGTCCAAAAAAACCCGATGAAACTGGTTGCCTATAAAGTTTGAGAATAATGCATAAATATTCAGCTTGATCATTTCTTAAATGTTTGACACAGTAAAATTGTAAAATGTGATGCTTTTCTTATTTTTTCTTTGCGAAGATCTATGTTTTGCTTGAAATCATAAAACTTGGCCAATTCTGTGGAAAACCTAGGTTTGGTTTGTATAGAAAAAATGAATTTTCTTTGATAATCATTGATTTATTGACCTAATATTTGCTTTTGTCCTAACATTTTATATCATACTTTGAAAAATAAATAGAAAAAACATATCCATAAGGACAAGGAAATTGTCTTAAACACATCTGCGGTCGTGCTGATCTAGAGCCAAATAGTCCCCCCGCCCCAAAAAAATCATTGCTTAGAAATGAACCATCACCAGAAGGCATATAATATGAAACATTGAGTTTAAAGTCATTGCAAATGTGTATAGGATGCACTGGAAATGATTGATTTGATCACTTTTAGTATTTTGACCGTGTTTATAGTGAAAGTAGAGAATGCTCGGTTTTGTCCAGGCCCGATTTGGTCCACAATGACGGTAACTATTTTCACCTGCTGAATTCTTTCTTGCATTATGCATGACACCCTATTTTCTTTTGATTGTTTTAAAGCTTAGAATTAACTGTTTTCGGAGGTGTTCTTCATGAGAAATTGTGACAATTGAGGACTGAAACCGGTCAATTTACATGGAAACAAAGTAGGAATTTCTTTGGTATATTGTGACTGACCTTTAGTAAACAAGAGCACCGCGTACGGCACAGACGCTCGAGTGATAGAGAGAAAAAAAATAAAAACTAGAATTGTTTTTGCAAAAAACAGATGTCTCCCCTCAAATATCTGTCAAAATCTCTCAAAACATTCCAACCTATAAATTTGGGACAGATATGGAGCGGACACGAAATAAAGCCTCAAACCTTTGACCTTCAAGCGTGACCTTGACATTGACCCTATATTGTCGAGAAGCGGGTTCTGCACGTCGCCTTGATGAGGTAAACATGTGACCCAAGTTTCATGAAAATCCTTCAAGCCGTCTGGGAGATATGGAGCGGACACGAAATAAAGCCTCAAACCTTTGACATTCAAGCGTGACCTTGACCTTGACCCTATATTGTCGAGACGCAGGTTCTGCACGTCGCCTTGATGAGGTGAACATGTGACCCAAGTTTCATGAAAATCCTTCAAGCCGTCTCGGAGATATGGAGCGGACACGAAATAAAGCCTCAAACCTTTGACCTTCAAGTGTGACCTTGACCCTATATTGTCGAGACGCGGGTTCTGCACGTCGCCTTGATGAGGTGAACATGTGACCCAAGTTTCATGAAAATCCTTCAAGCCGTCTGGGAGATATGGAGCGGACACGAAATAAAGCCTCAAACCTTTGACCTTCAAGCGTGACCTTGACCTTGACCCTATATTGTCGAGACGCGGGTTCTGCACGTCGCCTTGATGAGGTGAACATGTGAGCCAAGTTTCATGAAAATCCTTCAAGCCGTCTTGGAGATATGGAGCGGACACGATTTCGGACAGACAGACAGAAGGACAGACAGACAGACAGACAGACGCCAAGGACAAAAACAATATATCTCCCCTGTATACAGGGGGAGACATAATTAGCTAAACAAAAAACCTTAACAGGACGACGCCAGGGTCATGACAATAGCTCTCGTTTTTTTTAAAAGTGGAGATAAAAATTGTTTTGTACCCAGTATTTTTTCACAAAAATGGTTTAGGTACCAAATATTTTTTGCGAATACTATCAGTTAATCTTTTTTAGTAAGTAAAAAACGTTGGGCGGGAAAAAAAAGGGTTAGGTAGGGTAACCTGAACCACACCTATTTTTTGTTTACCTAACATTACACCAGAATATAAGAACTCCACCAACTGTTTTAGTGGATGCATGTTAGTTATTTATTTTAAAAATAAGTAATCTCAAGTCATTAGATACGTTATTTAAGGCTAAAAGCTTGCTTATGTTTTTGTTAATAATATCTTACTAATGCTACCATAAAGATGAATTTGCTTCCCACTTTCAATGCAGGTAAACAGTACTTGCTAGCACTGTACCAGCTATGGGCTGTTGTAATTTTGTATAATTATACTCTATAAACAGCCTTGATCAGCGGTCACCTTTGAAACGCGGCCAGCAGCCACACTAAATACTGTGACAATCACATTTTTTTTTTTTTCATACGCGTAATCTGTTTACGTGTTAGATATATGGGACTGAAAACAGCCGAAATGTGCCGAATGATAGTTGCATGATTCATCAACAAGAAATTGCGATTTTCGTTCTTTTCTGTTTACAATGTCGGGCAAAATTGATAAATTGAAAAAGATATTTATGAGCGTTTTAGACCGAAAGGCAGTAAATTTATATGTTAAAATGAAAGATATGTCCACTTTGAAGCCCCAAGTCAATTTATATTCCCATTTCCATTTTAAATCTAAAGATTATCGAGTAAAATCTTGTGCAAGAAGTAGACGTAGATTTGGAAGCTATTTTTCCGGATACGTTGTTCGGGGAATTCAAAGTGAAGTAAAAAAATATTTGATAGTCAAGTTAGTTGTAAACATCGGTTTAAACTAAAGAATAGATTGCACAAAGAAATCTTTGATGGAAAAAAGCTACAAATCTTCATAACAATGTTTAAATACAAGTTTATAAAGACAATTTACTATTTGTAATGTAATGACTATTCCTAACAGGTACATGTAATATTATGTGAACTGACAAAACTTTTACAAATCTGACCAATTCATGAAATTTGTGATCAGCAGCCACCTGTCTTAAGCAGCCAGTTTCATCATGTCCCTTGGGTGGCTGCTGATCGCAAGTTTGACTGTATATACCCAATAAGGTGGTCCAAATATTAAAGACAATACAACGACTTCTAGATCTTATCTTGCCGTTTATCAAATATGAAATACGTTCATGATCGACCTAGTATTCATTATATCAGGGACACAAGTAATATCTAATAAAATGTTTGGAATTAAATCTAAAAATTATTCCCTGATTATATTTATAATAAATACCCAATCACGGCTTTGTTTACCAAAATTAATTAGCATAACCGACGAAAAAAAATCATATGACTTAACACATTTTTTTAACCCTTTCCCTCATATAGACGCTTTCTGACGCCTCTGCAGCAGACGGCTTTTTGAAAACATAGTGACAAAAGAAAAAATTGCACAAAACGTGCAATTTCTCCTTTTGCCACAATGTTTTCCAGTTTAAGTCGTAGGTTATCCATTCAATTATGGAGATTTTCTATGTTTTGACAAGATACGTTCAAAGTCGTCTGCTGCAGAATTGTTGTATGAGGGAAAGGGTTAAACTGCTTGTCGCGGAAAATATTTTTGCAAACATATTTGGAAATTCGCCTCGGAGGAGGAATTTAAATGATCCCACGTTACGTATAAGTAACGGTGAATTTGTATGTAGGATATTTTACTTTGTTTGATTCTTACAAGTTTGACAATAAAGAGATTTTCCAAGTGATGTATGTTGGATTTATTCATGTGAATCTTCCGAGCCGCTCAAGCTGCCATTGGCAAATTTAGAAGGTTATATGAATGATGACAACTTTCATATAAATGCATATCATTATTTTCACCAAATATGAGGTAACAGAACCTACAAACCTTTCGCAAATTGAAATCCCTGTATGACACCGGTGGGTGGGGTAATCAAACATTTTTTGGAAAAACAATCCTATTCCTAATGAATGAATTTGCATAATTATTTCATAGACTTGCTAATTCTTAGGTGACATCTGGTTTATGTTATTGTTTTAGTGTAAACATATGTGTTATTGATTGCAGGTAATTTCAGATGTTACTCTTAAAGTCGAATAATACCGGGTAATTCGACCTATCACAGTGTATATGAACAATTTGAAAAAAAACATCTCACTCAAAATGATGGAAATATATATTGATCAAGAAAAATCAGAAGAAATCATATCTAATAAAAGTAATATGAACACACCCTTCTACAAGAGAATTGGAGGGAAAATATGGGTAGCCAGACTTTCGACCCTCCGACCCGCGATTTACAAATTGTCGGATAGGACTATTATATGGTTTATTTATAAAGAGGCATGTTGTTTAATCTAATAGGGTATAGTTTATAAAGATTAATGTTGTTGTTTTTTGTAAAAGTTGTACTAGTAACACTTCATGAAAATATACTATATTATTTTCCTTTTTTACATTTTCCCGATGTAAATACTATATATAAAATAACCTCAAGATATGCCCTAGAATGCACCATAGACGTTCCCCATTTTAAAAAGAAATGCAGATCCGCTATATCGGTGGTCATATCATCGGCTCTCCGGATGTCCCGAAAAAGTCACAAAACATTATCACATGTATGCTGTTTTAATACTTTCTGCAGTGTTTTTTTTTTTTTGTATTAGAACATTTGTAAGCAAACATAAAAAATATTTACCTGTTATTTGAGACTTCAGTCCACTTTAATCGTGAATATAAATCATCATTTTAAGTCACGAGTCAACATCCTGTTGTACAAATGGCGGACTTTTAGCAAGGGGAAGTAAAGCATGACTGAAGTTACGGATACTTGAGGTTTCGTCTAACTACCAGTTCGTCTAACTTATACTATAGATTAAATAGGAAAGATGTTTCGTCAAACAACCATTTCGTCTAACTTAAATAATGAAGTAAATTGGATAGTTTATATAGTTAAATTGGTTTTAGAGACCAATTGTACGATATGTACTTAAGTGTTAGCTTCTATATGTCCTTTTAGGAGATGTTTTTCCTTAAATGTAAATTGTTTTAATTTTGCGACTTATTTAATGGTTGTTTTCCTGATCGTCCATATTTCTCTATTTGTTTAGACCCATTTGATGGTGTAGTCTTATCCAATTAAAAAATCCCTTTCCTTATATTTAAAAACATATTTACATATTGGGTTTAATGTAACAATTTGTAGCAAATTAAAAAAAATATATTTAAAGTTTGTTCCTACATTATGTTGTTTTAGTCCCGATTACTTAATAAGGTGTATTAGTTGTAGATGTTTCGCCTAATTACCAGTTCTTCTAACTTATTTAATAGATTAAATTGGATAGAGGTTTCGTCTAATTCCCAGTTCGTCTAACTTATTCTATACAGTTAATTTGGTAGAGGTTTCGACTAATTACCAGTTCGTCTAATTTATTCTATAGAGTAAATCGGATGGAGGTTTCGTCTAACAATGTATTGTAATATGTTCGTGAATGTGCTATTATGTTAATAAATAATAAATAAGAAAAACATGGTTATATGGGTTTTATGGGAGAATGTGGAAGATTTCCCATAGCAATAAATTATCACACTAAATTTTATCAAATATTGGCTTAGATTATTACAAATGGAAAATACTAGGTATCCTAAACAGTGTTATAAGATGCTGAAATCACAGGATGACATCGGTAGAACTAACTGGGTTTCGAAAGTTAGAGGTTTTTTATTCATGTATGGTTTCGGTTTTGCATGGATCTCACAAGAAGTCGGTAATCCTGAACACTTTATAGTACAAGTTAAACAAAGACTCAAGGATTGTTATTCTCAAAAGTGGCATGAGGATATTAATATGTCTTCTAGGTGTGATTTTTATGCAAGGTTTAAAACCCTATTACATGTTGAGCGATATTTATATACAGACATCTCTTTCTGTTTTAGACGTTCTTTAGCAAGATTTAGATGTTCAAATCATAAACTGAATGTTGAAATTGGGCGCCATTTTAATGTTGTCAGAGATGATAGAATTTGTATATATTGTCTAATTCAAAAAGACGCTCTAGTGCTAGAAGATGATTATCATGCTTTTTTTATATGTGACAAATTTGCTGATACTAGACTAAAATATCTATACAGTTGGTACAATGCTACACCTAGCATATAAAACCTTAGCTCTCTCATCAATACCGAGAATCATGCTGTTATAAGAAAAACAGCCGTTTTCATTTCAAAACTACTTGAACATATTAGTCAATACATACACAAGTAAGAAAATTGGTTACCAATTAAATTAGCAAAAAAGGTAACTAAATAACTTATCGGAAATCCATTAATTAAATACATGTGTATAAAGTTTAATTGGTAAAGCAAATTGGTAAAACTGTGCATATCATGATTGTTAAAATTATATACAATGTGCAATATATGGCGAACACATCACATAGTATTATTTGAATTGTATACATATATATGTTGTATTATGGGCCGGAGGCCTAATTACTTAAGTAATAAAAAATTGTATTGTTATCGTCATATAAAAAGTTGTTCTCGTGACATCCAAGTTGTTTTCGCTATCTAGCTATACCGTAACTTATAATACATAAAACACATATTAGGTCTCAAATCCAGCACGCCGAATTGTATTGTGTACGGTGAGACCGGTGTCAAACATTTATCAATTGATATAGATACTCGCATAATAACGCTCTGGTCTAAACTCGTTATTCCAACGCACGCTAAACTTATCTTCATTAATATACACTATTGCTTTAAGTAATTATTTTAATTCTCCAGAATCAAGAAAATCAAAATACTTTTGGATTAATTATGTAAGAAACATACTCATTAAATGTGGACATATAAATATATGGGAAAGTTACTTGTTTCCGACCCATAAATTGCTCCAACTAAACGTTACGCACAAACTCTTTGACTTGTTCATACTTGGCTCTCAATATTGAACGCCACAAATAAATGTCAAAATTACAGAATATTCAAAAACAAGTTTGGTTTTGAAACATATTTGATAAATACACCCCATACATTTTTGAAATATTTTATAAAATTCCAAACTAAAAATAACCGATTACCAGTGAAGATATAAAGCTGGAACAGGAATAAAACTGTCCTTTGTGTAACCTTAATAACTCGATTGGGGATGAGTTTCATTACTTATTTATTAGAATGCAATTCCTTTAAGTCGGAGAGGAAAATATTTATTGATGATACTTTTTACAAATGTCCGAACATCCATCTTTTCAAAAGTCTCATAAATATTAACACTTTGAATTTTGTGAAATATCGTAAATTTTGTACATTCATTAAGGCAATCATAAATAAGTTTAAGAGCTAAACTGATTTCAATTGGGTATTTCCCTTTGGCAGGTAATTCATTTGATTATCCAGCCTATATTGTATTATAACATATGCTATATTTTGTGTTTTGTTCGCCTCGTTTATATATACTTATTATCATTCTGTGGTTAAATTTCTCATATTGTCATGTATACATGAACTGAGATTATATTTAACAAAACTTGAAAACTTGAAACTTATAGAGGTTTCGACTACTTACCAGTTCGTCTAACCTATTCTATAGAGTTAATTGGGTATAGGTTTCGACTAATTACCAGTTTGTCTAACTTATTCTATAGAGTTAATAGGGTAGAGGTTTCGACTAATTACCAGTTCGTCTAACTTATTATATAGAGTTAATAGGGTAGAGGTTTCGACTAATTACCAGTTCGTCTAACTTATTCTATAGAGTATATTGGGTAGAGGTTTCGACTAACGAACAGTTCGTCTAACTTATTATATAGAGTTAATTGGGTAGAGGTTTCGTTTAATTACCAGTTCGTCTAACTTATTACATAGAGTTAATTGGGTATAGGTTTCGACTAATTACCAGTTCGTCTAACTTATCATATATAGTTAATTGGGTAGAGGTTTCGACTAACGAACAATTCGTCTAACTTATTATATAGAGTTAATTGGGTAGAGATTTCGACTAATTACCATTTCGTCCAACTTATTCTGAAGAGTAAATTGGGTAGGGATTTCGACTAATTACGAGTTCGTCTAACATATTCTATAGATTAAATTGGGTAGAGGTTTCGACTAATTACGAGATCGTCTAACATATTCTATAGAGTGAATTGGGTAGAGATTTCGACTAATTACGAATTCGTCTAACTTATTCTATAGAGTAAATTGGGTAGAGATTTCGACTAATTACCAGTTCGTCTAACTTATTATATAGAGTTAATAGGGTAGAAGTTTCGTCTAACTTATTCTATAGAGTTAAATAATTTTAACTTATTCTATAGAGTAAATTGGGTAGGGATTTCGACTAATTACGAGTTTGTCTAACATATTCTATAGAGTAAATTGGGTAGAGATTTCGACTAATTACGAGTTCGTCTAACTGATTCAATATAATGTAAACTGTGTAGAGATTTCGTCAACCTTATATAATATATAATAAATGGGATAGATGTTTCGCCTTATTACCAGTTCGTCTAATTTATTCTATAGAGTAATTTGTAATAGAGGTTTCGACCAACAACCAGTTTGTCTAACTTATTTGATAAAGTAAATCGGGATTCAATAGAGTAAATTGGGTAGTGGTTTCGACTAATTACCAGTTCGTCTAACTTATTTAATAGAGTAAATCGGATACAAGTTCGTCTAATTACCTTTTCGTCTAACTTATTCTATACAGTGAATTAGGTAGCGGTTTCGGGCTAAATACCAGTTTGTCTAGCTTATTTTATAGAGTAAATGATATAGTGGTTTCGTCTAACAACCAGTTCGTCTTACCTTTTTAATAGAGTAAATCAGAATCATGTTTCGCTTAATTACCTGCTCGTCTAACTTATTCTATAGAGAGGTTTCGCCATAGACTTAATCGGTTAGAGATTTCGGCTAAGTACCAGTTCGTCTAACCTATTCTAAAACGTAAATGGTATAGAGGTTTCGTCTAATTACCAGTTCGTCTAACTTATGTAATAGACTAAATCGGGTAGAGGTTTCTTCTAATTACTAGTACGTCTAACTTATTCTATGTGGTAAATCGGGTAGAGGTTTCGACTAATTACCACTTCCGTCTAAATTTATTCTATATAGTAAATGGGATAGTGGTATCGACTTACTACCAGTTCGTCTAGCTTATAATATGAATTATTATTATGCCCTATATATTTGATAACAGGAACGTTGATAAAAGGATCATATTTACGTCCCTGATAATATATACCTGGAACTTAGGTAAGAGGGATAAGTAACAAACATATATCTTAAAATATCACCCCTCCTATATAACTAAGTAAAACTCGAAAACTATTGAACATATGACAATAACAAGGAGATATTTTCAGAAAATATAAGCATTCGTCTATACATTTGAATACATTACACGTTTTGATAATCTTTCATATTGAGGAATTATATCAGTATAATATATCTATAGGTGCTATCTATTTACGGAAAAAACCCGCAAGATAATTATAAACAAAAATTAAAGAGCATACTTTGGCCATAAAAAAGGATTTATAAGTAATTGACTAGACAATAATAATGTTAATGTCATGTTTCTTGCATTAATAAAACATATTTGGAATTTGTATTGCTGTTGTCTATTATTTGAACAGAAAATAATAAAGTAAAGACTTTCAGACAATCAAGGAATACATTTATAATGAACTAGGTTAAAACATGAGGGCCAAGATGATCCTTAATCGATCACCTGCATTATGGCAAAGAAGCAAATAGATCAGCCATTTTCTGATGCCACCTGGCGACTGCCTTTTTCAATCAGTCAATATGACTGGAACAAATTATGTAAGGGGTCACATTTCTGCTAAACCCTTTCCCTATTAGAGACGGTTTCTGAGGCCTATGCAACAGACGATTTAGGAAAAGATTGTCGCCACAAGAACAATTGCTTCTTATGAGAAAGTTATCCTTTTGCCACAATGTTTGATAAATAATTATACTTTGAATGAGTGAGTCAATAGCTCTTGTATAGGAATTTGGGGTCTCCTTCTTTGGCTACGATACAGTCAAAATTTAGTTTCGGGCGTAGAAGGCTAATGCTGTCGTTTTTTTGACGAACGGGAAAACATATTTCTTACAGATTTCCATTTATTTTTAACTTTCGTACAAATGTTAATTCCCACATAACACAGCACTTAAATGATCTTAAATATCGATTTTAAAAAAAATAATTAAAAAGCCGACAATAATTTTCAATCCGTGTTTTTCTGCTCATTTTATACATACCCAAAATACCGATTTAAAAATAAATAAATAAAAAGCCGACAATAATTTTCAATCTGTGTTTTACGTCTGCTTTTTATACATATCCAAAATGGCGGCCCTCATGGATTTTTCCAGTTTCATTTCAGAAAGCTTCATGGGTTATTGAAATATACCTGTTACTTAAAGCGTAAAAACCCATTTATGGGTTTTTTTCGTATTAATTGTTGGGCAAAATTGTAAAACTTCCCAAATAACAATAACGGACTGTTTATAACACCATATGAACATTCCTATGCTGTTTGGTTGATATGCGTTCAGTGGTTAGGAGAGGTAAAGTGTAGTTTAAAGTTCACTGTACCTCTGTTCTGGCGCCGTCTGATCGCTATGATTTTCAACCGATTGATTTAGTTTAAACACATTGTGTAAAAATCACTGAAAGAACATTTACACTGAATTAACTTGAAACTAGCACATTCATAAGCATGAATTGAATTTTATATTTTCGTCAATTTGCAACCTTTTCTACTAAATTATTTTGGAATCAGTCAAGCGGATTCTGGAAGACGAATGTTAAAGCTTTAAGCATTATTTCCCCCACCCTCTTCTTTCTGATGCTGCAGCGACCACAATTGTACATGAACTTAAACAAACAAGAGGGCCATGATGGCCCTGGATTGCTCACCTTAATTATACAATGTAATGCAATGCAAAATACATCAAGACAATTATTCTGAATGCAACCTCCACCTAGATCTATATTTTTTTACCTAATATATGACCCATATTACAACGTGGACTAGATATCATCAAGACAACATTCTGACAAAGTTTCAACTTGCTCAAAGTAAAAATGCGACATCCGGAGTTTGAACAATATTTTCCTTTATTGACCTAGTTTCTGTGGCATCCAAAGTGTTCACAAGATTTTCCTTCAATTTGATCTAGTGACCTAGTTTTTGACCCAGCATGACCCATATTCGAACTTGGCCTACATATCATCAAGAAAACATTCTGATAAAGTTTCATCATGGCATTTTTTCTTCTGCCTGATGACGCATAAACCAAAGCTGTACATATAATTTAGAGTTTTGAAGAGGACCACCACAGGAAGACTCCTATCATGTTTGGTTGCAATTTAAACAGTATTGTAAGAAGGAATGTCGTTTAAAGCTAAAAGTTAACAACGATGACGGACGGACGACGGACAGAGAGTAACCGGAATATAACAAATTGAGCCACAAATGATTCAATAGATCAGGTGCTTTTGTTGCAGTGGGTCTTGTTTAAACTCGCCTTTCGGCATGAAGCCATTCCGCGAGCAGCTACTGCTTGTTCTCTCCAATAATTGTTTTATTGATGGATCTGATTATCTGATCATAGATTTTTTTTTTTTCAAGTATTTTCTATTATTTAGTTTTGACGTTATATGCTATCGTTGTTACATATCCCGTTTTCAATTTAAATTGTTGTATTAACAGGTTTATTTAAACAAGAGGGCAAGGATGGCCCTGGAATCGCTCACCTGATTTTTTTATTTTTTACTTTAGCTATATAAGCCCCGCCCCATGGCGGCCATAGTTTCCGACCAATCAAAGCTTGAAGGAATCTGATAGAAGGTCACCCTAGGAACATTTCTACAAAATTATTTGAAAATCGGCCTGACACTTTCGGAGAAGAAGATTTTTTAAGTTTTCACTATAGCCATATAAGGCAAAAAAGCCCCGCCCCCCTGGCGGCCATGTTTTTCGACCAATCAAATTGGCTTGAAGGAATCTGATAGAGGGTCAGGATCATCCAAGGAACATTTCTACAAAATTATTTGATAATCGGCCTGACACTTTCGGAGGATAAGATTTTTTAAGTTTTCACTATAGCCATAAAAGGCAAAATAACCCCGCCCCCTGGCGGCCATGTTTTTCGACCAATCAACATGGCTTGAATGAATCTGAAAGAGGATCATCCAAGGAGCATTTCTACAAAATTATTTGAAAATCTGCCGACCAGTTTGAGAGAAGAAGATTTTTTAAGTTTTCACTATAGCCATATAAGGCAAAAAAGCCCTGCCCACTGGCGGCCATATTTTTCGACCAATCAACATAGCTTGAAGGAATCTGAAAGTGGGTCACTTAAGGAACATTTCTACAAAATTATTTGAAAATCGGCCGGACACTTTCGGAGGAGAAGATTTTTTAAGTTTTCACTATAGCCATATAAGGCAAAATAGTCCCGCCCCCCTGGCGGCCATGTTTTTCGACCAATCAACATGGCTTGAAGGAATCTGACAGAAGGTAATCCAAGGAACATTTCTACAAAATTATTTGAAAATCTTCCAACCAGTTTGGGAGAAGAAGAATTTTGAAGGTTTTTTCGTTTCGTTGCCATGGAAACAAAAATTCTGCATGGATCCCACAAATTTGAAGGAAATGTGGTGAGGTCATTGAGAGGATGCTTTCTGTGAAGTTTCATCCAAATTGACCCACTGGTTACTGAGGAGAAGAAGTTGACGCACGACGCACGACGGGCGACGGACGCCGGACAAAAGGCGATCACAATAACTCACCTTGAGCAAAGCTCAGATGAGCTCAAAACAAAAACTTGACAATTGTTAAAAGATAATATAGTGACAATAAATGCACTTCCGAATAGTATTTCGCAACGGCGCTGCTGAGTGGCCGATTGTCAAATCGTTTTTCGGTAATCATACTTGAACTCGGCCACGTTTTAAAAAATACCTACACTGCCGTTATCATTTTGTAACGAAAGAAAGAAAACTTCTGAACACAGTCTTCCGCCACCGATTGTCCAATTTTCAGGTACGAATTGGTGCATGTACATGTAAGCCAGGGGCTGTATTTCGATTGTCCTAACACACCAATCACTTGTGTCTTTGCTAGCCAAATAAACCAATCAAATTGCAGCATTTTAGTAACAATCGGTGTGTTAAGAGTCTAAATACACCCTTGCTTTCATCTAATGCGTGTAATGCCTTTTCAGAATTGACTAGTTGCATCCGTTGCACTAATACTTATGTTTTATTGTAAGTGAAACAGTGGTTCATCGGTGCAATGCCGGTCTCATGGCCAAATGATCCCCGGAGAATGGGGCGTAAGCCACACAGTCGGCGCGAGTACTAGTAAAACTGCAAAACTATACTCTGGGCTCAGATTCTCAAGTATCTGATTGTTTTTAAGCAATTTTATGTTCGCAGTTGTCCAATCAGACTTCTTTTATGAGCATAGTGAACGTTTACAGAATTTAATAGTTGTGGGTCTTGGTTGAGAAACATCAAATGATACATAGAGTATGATAAATAAAAGGAGCTTATTTCACAATCAAAGTAAAATAAATGAATTTACACAAACAAAACACATGGTCGGGAAAGCAAATCTCGCACTATTCCAAGAAATGTTTTTGAGCAAGGTTCTTCAGTTAAATTGAAATGGAAAGAAAGAGTCCGTTAGAATAGCGTTAAAACAGACTTGTTTTTATCCAAACCTTATACATCATATATATACTTTTCAGTAGTAAACTGATTGTATGTACAAACATGGCATTACAAACTGGTAATATGAAGTGGTGCTCCAGGAAAAAAGTTTTTTGAAACCTACGAGTAATTGCTGAACAGTGTCCTGGCTGATTTGGATCTAATGTTGTCTCAAATGCATTTCGGTGGGTTTCCGCAGAGCGTCTAGAGAAATATTTTTAATTGTGTTTGTTGTATTTGCTCAGAAAATGTGAAACAGTTCCTTTTATCCTATTCACTTTACAACAAATCTGAATCAGACAAATATCTGCCTGGTAAACTACTACAAATAATCTTTTTATGGTCCATATGCTGTAAAAAAAATGCTATAAAAAAATGAGGACCGTGATATTATTGTATGAGAAAACTGGGGACCTCAAAGAAGACCGTGTATTCAACACGTGTGTGCAACATATGCGCGCAATTGCAGGTAAATAATTATGCTACTTGCAACACTTTAATTTATAATTAAGCAGTGTATTCGACATTATTCTATTCCCTCATATCATGCGTCCTAAGAAGGGAACATACATGTGCTACCTCCATGTTAAGCGAATCTTTGACATTACACGGCTAGAGATCAGAGAAGGCTTTTCGTTTGTTTTTATTATATTTGATGTCAGTTTCATTTTTATATCAGTTATATCACTGTGAAAGTTCTCTTATTAAGGATCCCCGTGTAAACCGATCAGTTCTAGGCAAGGAATCGTGATTGCCTAAGGACACTCTACCGTAACAACCGCGATTAAAGAACAAGCTCGTGTCAGCCGCTCGGGTCAGCCGTTCCAAATACCATCTCTAACCACTCAGCCAACACACTGAAACCAAGACAACTCAATCATGAGGAGCATACTGTAGGCAATACATCACTTAGTGGGTAAACCCCATCCACATACAACAAAGCTGTAGCAGATGTTTTTATATTGGGAGTTTACGCCGCTCTCAACATTTGTTCAGTTATATCACGGCGATAGTTCACTTATGCATGATCCCTGGGTAAATAAACCAGTACTAGGCTAGAAAATGTGCCTTGCCCAAGGGCACTCCATCATGACCGGGGATCGAACAGAGGACACCGGTTTCATATCCTCGATGCTAACCACTCGACCACAACGGATTCCTTCGAATGACATTGAAAACATCTAGGCAACACTATGGGTTATATCATCAACACGAAATGCTCGCTAAATACATTGTCAGGAACATGTGAAATATCGAATCGAATATGCCTGACCAGAAATGTTCGCTTTACATTGTCAGGAACATGTGGAATATGGAATCGAATATACCTGACCAGAAATAATGGCTCATTAGTCATTTCGAACAATAGGACAAGTTTTGTTGTGTTCAAAGTAAATTTGACATTGAAATTTGACCTCAAAACCGATAGGTGTCATATACTGGGCATGTTCAAGAACTTTGACAAATTTTAGGACAGTGTACAGTCATCATTAGACAAGGTTATAACATACAGAGAAATTGCTCACATAATAAATAATTAAACCTATTGCCGAAGTCATTCAAAAAGTCGTCAGCTGCAGATGAATCCAAATTTCTCTACAAGTAGGGAAAGGTAAAGAAAAGACAGTGACCATTTGCTCATAATAACAATCTAATTAATAACTGAAACATGACACAATACTATACACACTACTATATACCCTATGATGCTACATATATCTCTTGACATAACAATTTATTTAAACAATGGGACAATGAAGGCACTAAATCGTCAACTTGAGTAGTCCTATCATAACACGTCAGTTCATAGTGTTTAGGCCAATCAAAGTTATATATGAAACTACATGCAAAGTTGTATGTATTCATGATCCGAAGTTTATTGTTGCAGCTTGAAAATCAATGAAAAGCACGTCATGTAAATAGTCAAAAAAGAAAAATAGCCAAAAAAAAAGCACTGCTCCATTGCGGCCATGTTTTACAACACATTTGGATAATTTAAACATTATAGGTACAGGCTCATAGACGAAACATTAATGCCAAATTATTTTCAATTCGGTCATTTCTTTTGGACTAGACTTTGTTGTACAGTACTATATACACATATTATAGGAAATCCGTCCCGACCCCCTCTGGTCATAATTGTCAATGTTTTGAAATAATTGGAAAAATAGCGGTAGAAGGTCGCCCGACTTGTGACGCAAGGAACATACGTGAATATATATGCCAAATTATTTTGGACATGAACATCTTATTCAATGTATAATGTTTAACAATTCATATCTGATTTGTTTGTTTAATTGCGTTTTGGGGCCGTTTTCAATATTATTTTAGTTATATAACGGTAACAGCTCACTTACTTATGCTCCCCTTTTAAACAAACCAGTACTAGGCAAGGGAAACCATGTCTGAGCTTGGCTTAGAAATCATATTGACAAACATTCAGACAATGTTTCAGCCAGCCAAAGTTAAAAAGGAGTATTATTATGAGTATATATACAAGAATGTTCTTCAATTTGGCTTAGCGACTTTGTTTTTGAACACAAAATTTCAAGCTGCTAAACTAAAATCAACTCTAAAGATTTAATAAGGTTTTTCTCAAATTTGGCCTAGGAACTTAGTTTATGACTGGACATGACCCATTTTTCAAATTTGGCCTATATATAATCCAGACAAACATTCAAACAAAGTTTTGACAAGCTCAAGTTTAAAATATGGCTTCTAGTCTAGTGACTAATCTTTGACCCAACATTAGCCTTTTTTGAACTTGCTCTAGATAATGACCAAGACATGCTAAACTAAAACAAGAGGGCCATGATGGCCCTAGTTCGTTCACCTTAATTATACAATGTACTGCAATGCAAAACACATCAAGACAATTATTCTGAATGCAACTTCCACAGTGTTAACAAGATTTACCTTCATTTGGCCTAGTGATCTATATATTTTTACCTGATATGACCCATATTCCAACATGGACTAAATATTATCAAGACAACATTCTTACAAAGTTTCAAATTGCTCAAAGTAAAAATGCGACCTCCGGAGTTTGAACAATATTTTCCTTTATTGACCTTGTTTCTGACCCAATATGACCCATGTTCGAACTTGGCCTAGATATAATTCAAACAAACATTCTGACAAAATTTCAAACTTCTGTAGCAATAAATGCAAGATTTTCCTTCAATTTGACCTACTTTTTGACCCAACATGACCCATGTTCGAACTTAGCTTAGATATCATTTAGATAAACATTTTCATTAAATGTCAAGCTGCTGTAGCCAAATGCGTCTTCTACAGAGTAAACAAGATTTTCCTTCAATTTGACCTAGTGACCTAGTTTCTGACCCAATATAACTCGTATTTGATCTTGACTTAGATATCTTTAAGACAAACATTCTGACAATCTTTCAACTTTCTGTAGCAAAAAATGCAATATTTTCCTTCAATTTGACCTAGTGACCTACTTTTTGACCCAACATGACCCATGTTCAAACTTGTCTTATATCATCAAGACAAACATTCTGATTAAGTTTCATCAGGCTCAAGTTAAAAATGCAGTATCCAGAGTATCGATATTTGAACTTGACCTATATATCATCAAGACAAACATTCTGACCAAATTTCAAGCTGCTGTAGCCAAGAAAGAGGCTTCTATAGAGTTAACAAGATTTTCCTTCAATTTGGCCTAGTGACCTAGATTCTGACCCAATATGACCTTTATTCGAAATTGACCTAGATATCATCAAGACAAACATTCAGATAAAGTTTCAACATGCTCAAGTTGAAAATGTGGCCTCTAGAGTGTTAACAAGATTACCCTTCAATTTGGCCTAGTGACATAGTTATTGACCCGGCATGACCCATATTCGAACTTGGCCTACATATCATTCAGATTTTCCTCCAATTTGGCCTAGTGACTAGTTTCTGACCCAATATGACCCATATTTGATGTGACATTGGTATCTTTAAGACAAACATTCTGACAAAATTTCAAACTGATGAAGCAAAAATTTCGAAAAAGAAATGTGTCTAACTTAAGTGTTCTTTCATATGTAGAATCAAATCATTTTTAGCAATAAACTCGTATCCACAAAAGTCACATTGATAAGGTTCCTCGATTACTTGCATTCTATGATGTCACTTTAAACGTTTTTTACCGAAGATGGTTTCATTAAATTTCTTTGGCTTACATGTATGAATTCCCTTGTAGTCGATTAAATCAACATTACATTTGCATGCATAACCACACACATCACATTGAAAAGGGTTTTCTCTAGTATGTTTAATTTGGTGTCTGTTTAAGGAATTTTTCTTTTGGCATGTATATTCACAAACATCACATTGATAAAGCTTCTCTCCGGTATGAATTCTCTTGTGTCTGGTTAAAGCACCTATTTCTTTGCATGCATATTCACACACATCACATTGATAAGGCTTTTCTCCAGTATGTATTCTTTGGTGTCTAAATAAATCGCCCTTCTGTTTGCATTTATATTCACAAACATCACATTGATAAGGCTTATATACAGCATGCGTTCTTTGGTGTGTGATTAAATTACTTTTCTGGTTGGATGCATATTCACAAACATCACATTGAAAGGGCTTTTCTCCTGTATGTATTCTCTTGTGTATGAGTAGACTACCTTTATCTTTGCATGTATATTTACAAACATCACATAGATAGGGCTTTTCTCCTGTATGTATTCTTTGGTGTCCGATTAAGCTACTTTTATCTTTGCATGCAAATTCACAAATATCACATTGATAGGGCTTTTCTCCTGTATGTATTCTTTGATGTGTGATAAAGTTACCTTTCTGGTTGCATGTATATTCACAAATATCACATTGATAGGGCTTTTCTCCTGTATGTATTCTTTGGTGTATGATTAATTTACCTTTCTCTTTGAATGCATATTCACAAATATCACATTGAAAGGGCTTTTCTCCTGTATGTATTCTTTGGTGTTTGATTAAGTTACATTTCTGGTTGCATGTATATTCACAAATATCACATTGATATGGCTTTTCTCCAGTATGTATTCTTCGATGTATGATTAAATGACCTTTCCCATTGCATTTATATTCACAAATGTCACATTCATAAGACTTTTCTGCAGTATGAATTTTCTTGTGTTTGATTAAATCTCCTTTCCCCTGGCATACATATTCACAAAACTCGCATTGATTTTGAATTTTTCTAGAATGCATCGTCTCTTTAGTATTTAAATCAAGTTTCAGTTTTAATTCATCTTTACAAACATCACATTGACACAGTTTGCTTCACTTTATGTCCTTTTATGTTTGGGGAAACAAAGGTCTTTTGGCTTCAGTTGGTATATAATGAGATCACTTTGTTTCTTTCGTATGTTTTCTTTACTAGTCTGTGATTAAGTAAGTGTTGTCTGAACTTTACATCTCTCCAAAATTGGACTCATAAGGTTTCTCTGCAGTTTGTTTAATCCCCCTTCAGACATCACATGGATAATGTTTCTTGTTCAGTATCCATTATCTTGTACTGAAAAGACACCAATACAGGTGATACATTGATATAAAACATACTCATACATATACATGTACCTTTAGAACATACCATTTCCAAGAAGAACTGTGTCGTTACACATTTGATATTTGCTTTGGTCTTCTTGTTCAATGGTAACTTTCCTATGCATACTTTAACTTTGGACTTCCATAAATTGCTACGGGTTCCGTCTCGTCTATTAATCCATTAAACAAGCTGTCTGTTTACTTATCCTATCCATCTGTGATAAAGAGATCCCAGCTTCTCAACTAGTCATTGGACAATTAACATTTTCCAACATACACACTTTCGGACACCTCTGCAGCAGACGTCTTTTGCTAAAATGTAGCAAAATGAGAAAGAGCTCAACTCTATTCAATTATTAAACTTTCATTTACAGAGATATTTCATATTTTTGCTAAAATGTTTTCGAAGTCGTCTTCTGCAGATGTCTTGAATGTGGAAAAGACAAATAAATATCAGGTTGACTGGCTTTTACCTCTCGTCACTTGAGCTTGACAATATCAACTTAGCTATTATCAATTTACTTGATGGGATATTTCACTAGTTATCTGCTTAAACCCTTTCAAACATACAAGTCGGCAGCAGACGACTTTAAACATATTTATAAACAAGAGGGCCATGATGGCCCTAGATTCCTCATCTAAGTTATGCAATGTGATTTGTTATGTCAACCACAATAACTCATTTTTTTTTCACCCAATCAACATGACTTGAATTATCTTGTAGACAGTCATCCATGGAACATTTCTACACACTTATTTGCAAATCGGCAAGATACTTTTAGAGGAGAATATTTTTAAGAGTACACTATAGCCACGCCTGGCGGTCTGGTTTTTGCCCAATAACTATGGTTTGAAGGAATCCGATAAAGACGCGCCCAAGGAATATTTATACAAGATTATGTGATAATTGGCCTTATACTTTTGGAGGAGGAGATTTTCACTTAAGAAATAATAATATCAGGTTAAACAGTCCCGCCCACTGCCGTCCATGTTATAGGTCAAATTACGCCAAATACATACGCGGTCATGCTAATCTACAGCCAAATTGTCCCTAAAAATAACTTTGTTTGTGTGGAAATGAGTGTATACCATCACAAGAATGCATTGAATACATGACCTTGAGTTTAAGTAATTGTAAATGTGTATAAGATGCACTGGAAATGGTTAATTTGGTCACTTTTAGCATGTTGACCTTGTTTGAAAGTGGAAGTAGAGAATGTTAGATACCGATTTTGTCCGGGCCGGATTTGATCCAAAATGATGGTAACTATTTTCGCCTGGTGAATTCTTTCTTGAATTATGCATGACCCTACCCCACCCCCATATACTTGGATTATTTTAAAGCTTAGAGTTAATTCTATTCAAAGTTTTAGGTAAAAACGCTTCGAAAATGTGACAATTGAGGACTGAAACTGGTCGATTTACATGGAAACAAAGATGGAATTTATTTAGTGTATTGTGATCTATACCAATCAACATGGTATGAAGGAATCTCACAGCTGGTCACAAATCATTTCTACAAAATTATTTGGAAATCAGCTACAAACTTTTGGAGAATAATTTTAAAGTTTTAGCTACAGATATTTAAGGCAAAAAAGCGACCATGTTTATGACCAATCAACATTGCTTGAAGGAATCTGATAGAGAGTCATTGCAGGAACTTTTCTACAAAATTATTTGAAAATCTGCACGTCTTTTTTTGAGAAGATTTTTGAAAAAGTTTAAAAAATCTTTTGGTTGCCTTGGAAACTAGAATTTGACATGGACCCATAGTTTGAAGGATTTAGGAGACAACATTGAGAGAATGCTTTCAATGAAATTTAATCCCAATTAGCCCAGTTGTTATAGAGAAGTTGTTTAAACCAAAAGCTTACGCACTGACACACAGACACACGACCGACAATTTACCATGACATTGATCCGCTTGACTGGTTTTTAGCCAGTGCAACTAAAAACATTACTTTTCAATAGATGAATGTATAATGATTAGGAATGGAAATGAATACTGAAAATGATATTCGAACATTCGTTTTACTTATTCGAATATATTCGAATATTTTTACTTATTCGAATATATTCGAAAATTCGTTTTACTTATTCGAATATATACGAATATTCGATTCAGAAATCGGTATCCGAATTCTGGTTTATCCAAATACTGGTACTGAACTTACACTATCTTTTTTTTCTCAACAGATATATTTTAATTTCAAGTTGATGTAAATCAAGAAATAATCAAGAAAAAAAATCCCCTTGAAGCAATAAACTTTTCTGAGCCATATATTCATTCAGGTGTCGCTTGTTTACCGAATTTAATATTTAACTGAAACAAATAATTAACGTAAAAATTAAATATCTTATTCATACAAAAAGCATAGGGAGTGTGTCAGTTTTGGGGATATTTTTTTTTTTTTTTCGACTCAATTTCGTGTAGTCAATTTAACCAACCGCCTGTTGGAAGATAGCAAAATGGCGGACGATTCAATTTGTCGGTCAGACCCGTTCAAAATACTCGAAATCTAACATAATTTTTATCGCTTAACTTGATTTTCTGGCAAAAAAATATAAAATTCTCGACCCGTCGTTGTTTATATGTTTAAATGATGTATCTTCATTCAGGTGTCGCCTTTTTACCAAATATGATATTTCACATAATCAAATATTAAACTAAACCATTATATATTTATCTTATGTATATACATGTATACAAAAGTTAAAGGGAGTTGGGTGATATTTCGTTTTTTTTTACCTCTGCATCTAGTATTTAACCAGGAATTGGAAGGAAACAAAATGGCGGGTGATTCAAATTGTTCGCTGATGTGAATTTGAATATCATGTATTAAAGTGCTAAAAAGAGTTGAAACAAATCAGAAATTTATTCTTTTGCCACAAAGTTTTCTGAAGCTGTCCACTGCATATATATGCATCTGGCATAACAAAAAGTTAAGTTTCTGGTCACCCACCGACAGTCCATTTTAACCCCCAACTATCTCGAAAAAAAAAAATAACGATACTTGAAGCAATGTTTCCTTAGTAAACATTAACAACATAACCTGTGATGGCCGCGCAGAAGATACTGATGGGGCCGGATGTGGAGCATGTCTAGAGCGATCATGTCTCACAAGAAATAGTCCGGCATTTGATAGACCATTGCCTTTCAAATTATAAGACAAAAGCGGAACAAATTCAACCATGAATTGGATACGGTAAACACAAATCGCAACATTTTCTGTGCCGTATCAGCGATTTTTTTTGTTCTACAGATGGTCCCGTCTAACTGGATTCCGTAAAAAACTTATTCATGTATGCGGCGCCGCATATTCTTTTATCCTGTCCAGCGATTTTTTTTCCTTCTATAGATGGTACTGTTAAACGGACCCATTCACAATTACAAAAGGTTCTTCACAATTTTCTGACAGGGTCCAACGGACCCGTTCACAATTCAGGCCATCTAGCATAGTTTTAACTTTAGGCCGGACAAAATATGGCGTCCGACCGACCGACAGTGACTCCTATATAACCCCCCAAAACTTTGCTTTTTGGGGGTATAATTATACATCACTTATGTTTTCAACTCGACCAATCAGACCAGTCAGTAACGGGTGTTGCGCACCCTGCAGTTTGTTTGTTTGGAGTTTAATGCCGCTTTCAACAGCTTTGGTCATATCACGGCGGTCAGTGCACCTACCCATGTTTTCCTGGCTTTCCCACACCAGTACTTACACAACATTCTTTCGAAGCCACTGACTACTTTCTCACATAGATCAGAGGTGAGAGGCAATGGAAAACATCGCCCGAAAGAATGTCGCCGCAACCGGATATCGAACCCGTGACCTCCAGATCCAGCAGAGCCTCGCGTCATATTATTTCAGTCGACTCGTTTCATAAAAACAATATCAAATAAGCACTCATGTAAGATCCTCTATATACGAAAATGATCGATCTCCAACTCAATTCTGCTACACTTTCAGCATTGATTGATAATTGACGCTAGAATGTACAGACATGTCTACCATGTACACTGCATGACATTGAGTCCTTTAAGCCTTGGTAAACCAGTCTTATCATCTAGACACTTTCATATATTGCAACAACTACAAAATAAGGCGTTTATAATATTGTGATTTAAGAACAATCGATTAACCATTCTCGCAAGCTATTTATGGAACCTTTTGGAATTTCCAGACTTCTTCTACTGCGTCATTGAGGTGTTATGATTATCATGAGAGTTATAGAACGCGCAATGATATTTATTATCTGCCCAAACATGAAGAAAGATAATATTTACATAATTTAACTCTATTTAGATATTAATATATCTATAGGTGCTACCTATTTACGAAAAAACGCAAGATAATTATAAACAAAAATTAAAGAACATACTTTGGCCATACAAAAAGGATTTATAAGTAATTGACTAGACAATAATAATGTTAATGTCATGTTTCTTGCATTATCAAAACATATTTGGAATTCGTATTGCTGTCGTCTATTATTACGAACAGAAAATAATAAAGTAAAAACTTTCAGAAAATCAAGGAATACATTTATAATGAACGAGGTTAAAACATGAGGGCCAAGATGATCCTTAATCGATCACCTGCATTATGGTAAAGAAGCAAATAGATCAGCCCTTTTCTGATGCCATCTGGCGACTACCTTTTTCAACCAGTCAATATGACTTGAACACATTATGTAAGGGGTCACATTTCTGCTAAACCTTTTCCCTATTAGAGACAGTTTCTGAGGCCTATGCAACAGACGATTTAGGAAAAGATTGTCACCAAAAGAACAATTGCTCATTATGAGAAAGTTATCCTTTTGCCACAATGTTTGATAAATAATTATACTTTGAATGAGTGTGGCAATAGCTCATGTATAGGAATTTGGGGTCTTTCATGTTGATACCACTTTTTTTGCGGGAAACGACGTCGCTCCATTGACGTTACGCCAAGATGAAGTGTAACGGAAATGACGTCACGTCCTTCTTTGGCAACGATACAGTCAAAATTTAGGTTCGGGCGTAGAAGGCTAATGCTGTCGGTTTTTTGACGAACGGGAAAACATATTTATGTTATTATGTTTTAACTTTTCCTACAAATGTTTATTCCCACATAACACAGCATTTTAATGATCTTAAATATCTATTTAAAAAAAAAATGATTAAAAAGACGACAATAATTTTCAATCCGTGTTTTTCCGCTCATTTTAAACATACCCAAAATACCGATTTTAAAAAAAATGATTAAAAAGACGACAATAATTTTCAATCCGTGTTTTTCTGCTCATTTTATACATACCCAAAATACCGATTTAAAAAAATGATTAAAAAGACGACAATCATTTTCAATCCGTGTTTTTCCGCTCATTTTATACATACCCAAAATACCGATTTTAAAAAAAATGATTAAAAAGACGACAATAATTTTCAATCCGTGTTTTTCTGCTCATTTTTTACATACCCAAAATACCGATTTAAAAAAATGATTAAAAAGACGACAATAATTTTCAATCTGTGTTTTACGTCTGTCTTTTATACATATCCAAAATGGCGGCCCCCATGGATTTTTCCAGTTTCATTTCAGAAAGCTTCATGGGTTATTGAAAAAAAAAAAAAAAAAAAATCTCACACCTGTTAACTATAAGCGAAAAAACCCATTCATGGGGTTTTTTCGTATCAATTTAACTCTATTTAGATATTATCAATTTATCTCAATAAATCTCAAATCTAAGTATCAATCCGGTACCAAAGTATCACTTACATGATTATTATTATTCGTGTCTCTGCATCACTGAGTCTGATGGAACTATATATTTGGGTTAATTGGTTTGCAGTAAGGAATAAAACGTCAACGGGCAGTTCAAAACTGACTTATATGTAAATTTTTGAGTTGTTGTTTAACTTGTTAGCTGCTAAATAATAAACAAAAATAAAAACAAAAAAACATGTGTTCTTAACAAGTTAAGTAGTACGTCTGCACACATAATGTATCAACACTAACAATATGTGTGAATGTTGAAATGAAGATAATAGATTTATTTGATATGGGGTTTTCACATGCACTGTATTTCAGGTTTATTTTTCAAAAACACTAATTGGTGATACCAGCGGCAGCTTGAATGTTGACCTATGTTTAATACTTTCTGCAGTATTGTTATTAAATACGAAGAGGAGAAATATTTACCTTATATTTCAGACTTCCATCCAAATTAATCGTAAATGAAAATGACGCCACGAGTCATTCCAGTGATATAAATGGCGGACTTTTAGCAAGGGGAAGTAACGGATACAGGAGGTTTCGTCTAATTACCAGTTCGTTTAACCTATAAATACTGCAGAGAAAATTGGGTAGATAATTCGTAACTACCAGTTCGTCTTATTTATACAATAAAGTTGCAATTATATAATAGATTAAATGGGATAGATGTTTCGCCTAATTACTAGTTCATCTAACTTATATAATAGAGTAAATAGGACAGATGTTTCGATTAATTACCAGTTCGTCTAATTTATTCTATATACTTAATTTTATAAATGTTTCGCCAAATTACCAGTTCGTCTACCTTCTATTATAGAGTAAATGGGGTTACCAGTTCGTCTAACTTATATAATACAGTAAATGGCATAGATGTTTCGTCTAATTACCAGTTTGTCTTCCTTCTATTATAGAGAAAATGAGATAGATGTTTCGTCTAACTTGTCTTATAGAGTGAATGGGAATATTTATATGTCTCTGCTTAATATGAATGATTACATTGCCTTATATATGAATTTTCATTTTTGCCTAAAAATATATATGATTATAGTTAACGGGCGTGAGATTTTTTTTTTTTTTTCAATAACCCATGAAGCTTTCTGAAATGAAACTGAAAAAAATCCATGGGGCCGCCATTTTGGATATGTATAAAAAGCAGACGTAAAACACAGAAAATTATTGTCGGCTTTTAAATCATTTTTTTTAAATCGGTATTTTGGGTATGTATAAAATGAGCAGAAAAACAAGGATTGAAAATTATTGTCGTCTTTTTAATCAATTTTTTTAAAATCGATATTTAAAATCATTAAAGTGCTGGAATTAATATTTGTACGAAAAGTTAAAAATAAATGGAAATCTATAAGAAATATGTTTTTCCCGTTCGTTAAAAAAACGACAGCATTAGCCTTCTACGCCCGAAACTAAATTTTGACTGTATCGTAGCCAAAGAAGGACGTGACGTCATTTCCGCTATACTTCATCTTGGCGTAACGTCAATGGAGCGACGTCGTTTCCCGCAAAAAAGTGGTATCAACATGAAAGACCCCAAATTCCTATACATGAGCTATTGACTCAATCATTCAAAGTATAATTATTTAACAAACATTGTGGCAAAAGGATAACTTTCTCATAAGGAGCAATTGTTCTTGTTGCGACAATCTGTTCCTAAATCATAGGCCTCAGAAACCGTCTCTAATAGGGAAAGGGTTTAGCAAAAATGAGACCCCTTACATAATTTGTTCCAGTCATATTGACTGCTGAAAAAGGCAGTCCCCAGGTGGCATCAGAAAAGGGCTGATCTATTTGCTTTTTTACCATAATGCAGGTAATCGATTAAGGATCATCTTGGCCCTCATGTTTTAACCTCGTTCATTATAAATGTATTCCTTGATTTTCTGAAAGTCTTTACTTTATTATTTTCTGTTCGTAATAATAGACGACAGCAATAAGAATTGCAAATATGTTTTGATAATGCAAGACACATGCCATTAACATTATTAGTGTCTAGTCAATTACTTATAAATCCTTATTTATGGCCAAAGTATGCTCTTAAATTTTTGTTTATAATTATCTTGCGTTTTTTTTCGTAAATAGGTAGCACCTATAGATATATTATATGAATGATTATTTTGCCTTATATTTGAATGATTACATTGCCTTATATATGAATTTTCAGTTTTGCCTAAAAATATATATGATTATTTTGCCTTACATATGATTGATTACTTTGCCTAATATATGAATGATTATTTTGCCTTATATTTGAATGATTATATTGCCTTATATATGATTTTTTTTTTTTTGCCTAAAAATATATATGATTATTTTGCCTTACATATGAATGATTACTTTGCCTTCTATATGAAGGATTATTTTGCCTTATATATATATGAATTGTCATTTTGCCTTATATGCAATGGATACAAGGGACGTTAATGAAAGGGACAAGTGCCCAATATAGATCCAAAAACATCGTCCGTTCCAACCGTTGTAGGAATGGACAAATGATATAACAGAATGGAATGGAATGGATATATTGAAAAATAGGAATGGGTTGTGCGCAATTTATAATTGCTTGATATATATGAATGGTCATTTTGCCCTATATGCAATGGATACATGGGACGTTAATGAAAGGGATAAGTGCCTAATATAGATCCAAAAACATCGTCCGTTCCAACCGTTGTAGGAATGGACAAATGATATAACAGAATGGAATGGAATGGATATATTGAAAAATCGGAATGGGTTGTGCGCAATTTATAATCTCGGAATGGACCGGACTTGGCGTATTGAAATACCGGTATTGACCTAAAAGAAGGTTAAAAGCATACAAATTACCTAAGAGGAGGAGTAAAATAACATTCGAAAACCATTGAAGTAAAAATGTTCTCGTATCATCACAAAATATTAATTCCTGTAAGAAAATAAATAGTGTACACACAACGACGTTGGTTCTTTTCTTTTATCATTTTTTATTTTTAAATCACAATTATATTGGCATTAGACTGCGCTGCGGCTACAAGGAAATAACTGTGTGAAAGTCATGTGCATGTCTGTGTGTCGCTGCTTCAAAATGAATCCTTAAAAATCCATCTGTTTTTGGCAACCAAATTCAATGGTTCATGATGGTATATCTGTCGGCAACTCGGGGTAACTACTTATTTACGTGTCGCCGACATATTGAGTGCAATCGATTGTAGAAACAGCTAAATCTTAGTTCGGAACTGCTTCAACGTCTGAAACAGCATATAAAAGTCGAAGAAGTTAATTTGATCTTCTCTGACGTGGGTAGATTGACAACTGAAGGAAGAAACATCGCCAAGGAACCCATGTGTCGCCCGCCAATAATAATAACAAAACAAAGTGTGACGTACGGACATAAAGACATACATACATACGACGCAGATTGAATCCTAAAGATTCACTGCCTTACAGTGAAACGTAATAAAATAAAGCATATTTTGTAATTCCGCAACGCAAAGGGCCATATATAGAGTCGTTAAGGGCCATAGATAGGCATGCAAAAGGCCATAGTTAGGACAGCAAAGGGCAAAAGATAGAATCGTAAAGGGCCATAAATAGGCCCACAAAGTGCCATAGATAGAACTTCAAAGGGCCGTAGATAAGGACTGCACTTTAAAGGGCCATAGATAAGGATCGCAAAGTGCTATAGATAGGACCACAAAGGGTCATATTTAGGACAACAAAGGGCCATATATAGGACCGCTAGGTGCCATAGATAGGACCGCAAATAGTCGGTAAAAGGGGATCAATACCATGGACATTAATACAGCGTTTTATTCAATTTGTCAAACAAATACACATACAAAGGGAAATGATAATCATAGTCGTTTAAACTAAATTAATGACAGTTAATTTAAAATAGGAGTGGTAAAATTTAAATTTAATATTATTATTTAATAATAATTAATAGACATTTAAGATATTCGTAAATACTATATTCAATAATATACCGCCAGTGTTTGAAATTCGGTGAATATCAGAACATAAATAATATAGGAACCCTGCACTGAACATATTGCGTATACGGATTAGCTTGATAAGCATCGTTTGTTGATGACATAACATACACATAAATAAATGCTTATACATTGCTAGTATGTATATCTAGATCATATGAAAAATATTCACAGAACAAGAGTGCAATGGTGACCCTGTAATGCTCACCGAAGTAACGTGGCTCAACACGATAAGGTGTTAAATATTCTACTTATAGAAGCAATTTGTAAATAAAAAGGATAAATACTCGACTTGCCATATATTCAAACTCAAAGTATTCTGGAGAGTATAAACGAAATCATGTTGAAATTGTGTCATGTAGAGTAATCACAATTTGTTTCTTAAATTTGACGTAATGACCTAGTTTATTAGCGGGCCTGATCCAAACTGTAACTTGGCCAAGAAAGCATTAAAACAATAATTATCACAGCTTATTGATATAGTGGGTCACTGAAGAAACATTTCTACTTAATTGTCTAGATATCAACTTTCAAGTTTATTTATTCGGCATATAATATTATTTTACATAGCCTTAAATATTTATAACAGATAAACAAATAAACATATATACATTGACGAGAAAAACACATACATTTTCATAAGTCTAGAACATTACACTAACAATTTACATATACTACACATGGCAAAGTGAAGACAGAAAAGAGGACAAATACGTCGTTTCGGTACCTCCCTTCGAAGTTCTTTAACCGGATTGTGCATTATTATCTTGAAAAACGTGCTTTGACGGACGTGTAACGTTTCTTCTCTACATTCTTCATGCAGGTCAAGCTATTTTATGATATTGAATTTAGTGTTGACATTTTGCTCCTTAATTTTCTGATGCCAACATGTTTTCTAACCATTTAATATGGTTTGATAAATGTGTGTAGAAGATGACCCAAAGAACAAATTAAATAAGGCCCACAAAAGAAACATTCCTGTGGGGTTTCGTTGATATTGAACCACTGGTTAAGGGATGGATGGCGTTTGAAGCGAATAGTTAACGACAGACGTAGGACACCGACGTTGGATTTTGCAAACCGTGTAGAGGTCATAATCCCAACGTCTTTCCAACGTCAGAATTCAAACGTCTATCCAACGTCAAATTGTTTGAAGCAAAAGGTTAACGAAGACGACGGACGGACATACATAAACATAATTCCGTGAGCCTTTGGCTCAGGTGATATAAAAACGGACTATATAATAATGTAATATGAAATCATCTGTTAATATCTCCGAAGGTCGGCTTTCACGTGTGTTATGTCAAGTAACACAAATGATTGATAAGACCAGGTACGAATTAGTGCATGTGTTGTGAATGTACGTGTAAACCAGGAGCGTATTCAGATTGTAACACATGGATCACATGGATGTGGTCAAGCCGAATCAAACATTCCAATTACAGCATTTGAATAGCTCTCGGTGTGTTACGTCAGTCTAAACAGACCCCTAAATTAAATTGTCATTGAATATGTGCAAGGCCTCTTTTCACTAATACTTAGTCGCAACTATTTAATACATACTTATTTTTGGATGTCGTTATGAAAGAAAATGTAAGGGAAACAATGGCTCAGACTTCGTGACTACTAAACATTAAGCTTTCGCCTTGATATTAATGACATAATGTTTAAAACGGCGAAAACCCTAAATACAATAAAAGCATCTGAAACGTTTAAAGAAACCCTTCGAAAGGCGGCCAGGCAAAATAAAGAAATCCTCTACAAATGAATGTTTTATTATTGACGCCGCGTGGAAGCGCGGCGTCAGTATGGGATAGGTTTTAATGTTGTACCATGGGGTGACGTAATCGAAAAGGGAGCAACCAACAGATATTATTATAAAGAAAAACTCTGTAATATGTTTGAAAAAACAGCCTTTATGATTGAATAAATTGTATTAACTGATTTAAGAAACAAAAAGATACAAAATATGTACATCTTTTACCGTTGTTACACAACTTTATACACATTTAAATTGTTTTTAATAACTGTTCCCAAACTAACTAGGCTACGCTTTTTTTATGAGTTTGTTTACGGAGTTCACTAGGCTATGCCTTTTTAATTGTTTGGTTTACTGCTCTGACGACTCGATTCATCAAAGCTCAGAAAAAATATTCGGGTGATGTTTTTTCCTATTTATTTCTGTTGTATTCTTAAACTTAAAACATTCCTCCCCATACAGTTGTTCATTCAGACCATTGCTTTTTCTTTTAATTTCATAAACGCTTAAAATTGATATTAAATGTCTTTAAACTTGTTAGAATTATTTGTATTTTTTGTTTATACACTCTCGTTTTTTTGTTATCATACTTCTGCTAAACTGGAAGGAGAATAGCCTTCCAAACCTTGTGTCACACTTAACTTATAACTAGAGGCATTAACACTTAAGTTAACCCTTTCCCTCATATATACGCTTTCTGACGCCTCTGCAGCAAACGTCTTTTTGAAAACATAGTGACAAAAGAAGAAATTGCTCAAAACGAGAAATTTCTCCTTTTTACACAATGTTTTCCACTTTTCGTCATAGGTTATCCATTCAATCATAGAGATTTTCGGTGTTTTGACAAAATATTAAAGTCGTCTGCTGCAGAATTGTCGTATGAGGGAAGGGGTTAATATCTGTTAATATTTCAGTATCTATGTTTTTTGTTTATCTAATTGTTCTAGTTAGAGCTGATTTAAAATTAAGAAACATCAGCTTGTATGACACTTTATAGTTGGAGTCAATGTTAAGCAAACGGTAAACCAAATGGTTTGAAGACTTAGCTTGTCATTTCACGACTAAACTTTACAGGCTGAATATCACATAGATCGTAGCATATAAAGTGTATAATTCCTACGTCAAAATGGACCCTTTTTGCTCTTGATATAATTTTATTATAAACTATGGTATCCAGGTGAGCAATATCTTGGCTTTCTTGTTTAAGATAAAGGTACATTTGGCCTTCTTGTTCAAAATATTTACATCCTGTCTGTTTGCACAGGTTATTTAAATGTATTGAACTGCGTCTGCTTCCCTTTAAGTCATGCTTTAAAATCATGCGCGGCGTCTTTGATGCTTAGCATCAAAATTCGACTTGTTAAATAATTGAAAACATTTCGGGTAAAAGGAGTAATTGCTATTTTTTTTAGGAATTTCTTCACTTGCCACAAGTCTTTTTAAAAATCGTCTTATGTAGATGCGTTTAAGTGCGTCTGCATGTCGGAAAAGGGAATGCTTCTTTCAACACTTTATCCTTACAGCAGTGTTTCAGTAATGAAATGAGTGCCAAACAGGGATTTAACATGTATTACCTCCCTAAACCAACCACATCTAGGCCAGGAAATGCGGTTTGCCTAAGAAAGTCCATCGTGACCTCTGCAATCGAAGATTAACAATTGGGTCACCGTTTCCAAATCACCATCTCTCACCGAAACCGAGACATCCCAAGCATGAGGGGGATATTTTAAGCAATACACAACTGATTGGGTAAACCCCGCCAATATACATCAAAGCTGTAGTAGATGACGTCGAAAAGATCTATTCAGAAATATGAAACATATCTATCAACAAGAGATGCCTGTGAAACAACATGCCCCAACTGAGCGTTTCATTTTCAGAAACATGTGGAAGATTGATTAAAATATGCATGATCCGAAATGGGAGTTAATTAGTCATTTCTAGTCCACCAGTCATGCTGTTTGTCTTCAAAGTCACAGTGACCACGACCGGATGATCTCAAAATAAATATGGGTCTTTTTCTGATGAAACCCAACCTCCCTGCGAGGACATAAGGCTAAAACATTCTGCAGTTATCAATCGGGACAAGTTTTTGTGTTCAATGTCACGGTTACCTTGACATTATGACTTCAATATCAACATGGGTCATCTACTTATCATTCCCAACATGCTGTAGGTTAAAGCATTATCCAGTTATCAATCGGACAAACCTTGGTCTACTGACCGACATGCGCAAAGCAATATTCTCCCTCTAATTCGAAGGGAGGATTATTAAAACAAAAGTATTATTATGGTTAGCATTTTAATATAGGAAGAAATTCCACACATGACAGGCGATTTCTTCTATTCCATGATGATTTCAAAAGTCGTCTGGTGGACATGCGTCCAAAGGTGGCTGCAGATACGCCCAATGCTTTTCAGATGGGAAGGTTTAGAAGAAAAAAAAAAACAGATAATTTTTAAAAAGATTAACCCAATTTAATTTTCTGTGCAAAAAGGTAACAACATCACAACATCACAATAGCATCAATCTAGAACTGAATGAATAATTTATTTAAACAAGAAAACATTTTGAGAAACATAACATTCCGGTTTATAGAATTATGTCACTAAGATCGTGTTCAAGATGATCAAATGTATATTATGAAAATACACACACAATTGTATGCATGGTTCAAATTGTATTGTTCCAGCTTGAAATATTCACTAAAGTATGTAATGCTAATGGTCATAAAAGAAAACATGATTTTTACTATTTACACAAAACAGAAATCCGTCACCACCCCTTGCATACATATATTTCTATGTATTGAAACAATTTAAACAATAGCGTTCCAGGGTCATCTCGCTTGACACCCAATGAACATATATATATATATATGTATATACCAAACTATGTTCAACTATAGCACTTTTTTTTGCGACAAAAACATTTTTTAAATGAAACAAATTCGACCTAGATATCCTATAGACAAACATTCTGACAAAGCTTCAGCAAGCCAATGTTACATATGCGGCTTCAAAAGGTTAACATAGTTCCCTTCAATTTGGCATTGTGACCAAGTTTTTGTCCAGACATGACCCATATTCAAACTTAGCCTAGGCTGCCTAGATATCATAAAGACAAACATTCTGACAAAGTTTCAGACTGCTGAAGTTCAATATGCGATCCCTAGAATGTTAACAAGATATTTCTCAAATTCGGCCTAGTGACATGAACCATATTCAAACTTAGCCTCACTATCATCAAGACAATTAGTCTGACACGATTTGAATGGTCATAGCTCATATCAAAACTTGGCCTCAATATCGGCAAGAAAAAATGTCAAGCTGGTAAAGTTGTTAGCATGTTTTAACCTATTTATCTATTGGGGTTTTAAAGAAGTACATAAGTATGCTTATTGTAAAATAAAACCTCACTGTCTTAAACATCTAAATTATAACTTAATTTCCTAGGACATTTTTACTTTAATCATCTATGTTAATAGTTGGTTCACAGTGTTTTCAACTGATCATTTATTTTAGTTGTATGGTTGATTTCACAGCGTCAAAGTCAACTATTCGAGAGTTTCAAGAACATTGTTAATATTCTCGAAATGCAAGAGTGGGTGAACAATTTGTGTAGAACACGTTTAGAGAACCACTTATTCATTCAACTGGCTAGCTTATACTAACATGTGATTTTATCATCTGTTGTTGCTATAATGAAGGACAATTGACACAATGGTTTAAAAAAAGTAAAAATGAATCAAACTATTGGACACCACAGCCTTCACTGTAACTTGCAGATTCGTCGTTTAGTGTTTTAAGCCGCTTTAAGCAATTTTTCAGTTATATCACTGTGTTTCCTTGGTAAGTTTCAAGGACTACTGGTCCATTTATCCTGACACTAGCCAGTCAGTTTAAATGCTTACCATGCACCCTAAGCGCTAAGGAGGGCAGTCATTTCTACAACTTCAAAGTCTTTGGTATGAACAAGCCGGGGATCAAACTAGCAGCTTCTGGCACCCGAGGCGGACACTCTAACACTACACCGGCGACACTGTAACTGGATGAGTAATCATAGCAACAAGTGCCAGGAGGAGTAAACTTGAAATGTCCAAACAATATCTATTTATGACTCAACTAAAACATGTTGTGGGTCATATACAATAATAAGGTTTTAGGGAATTGAAGTACACTTATTATCTAGAGCTCTGAAGTGCTCATGTTTAAATACAACATGCTTACAGCTGTCCTTCTCTTCATAATTTTTATTTACTTAACGCCATTTACAAAAGAATTCCAGTCATATCACAGCGTTTCCTTAGCATAATAAATAAACGTAATCATATCCTGACACATGTGCATCAATCGGGGATCGAGCCCTGCTGTCCGACTCCGAATGGAACATTCTTACCACTACTGAGGTGGTCTCATACTAGTGTATATAACAATGTTTGACACATCGTCAGTCCGGAAATGTGTTTAATTAAAGTGTCCTTTCATATGTTCATTTAAATCATTCTTCGCAATACACACATATCCACAAAAGTCACAGTGATAAGGTTCCTCATTTACATGCATTCTATGATGTCCCTTTAAACGTTCTTTACCAAAGACACAATTATTAAATTTCTTTGGCTTACATGTATCAACTTTCTTGTCGTCGATTAAATCATCATTACATTTGCATGAATATTCACAAACATCGCATTGAAAAGGGTTTTCTCCGGTGTGTATTCTTTGGTGTCTGAATAAGGATTGTTTCTGGTTGCATGAATATTCACAAACATCACATTGATAAGGTTTATCTCCAGTATGAATTATCTTGTGTCTGATTAAATTACTTTTCTGTATGCATGTATATTCACAAACATCACATTGATAGGGCTTTTCTCCAGTATGTTTTCTCTTGTGTTTGATTAATTCTCTTTTCAGCTTGCTTGTATATTCACAAACATCACATTGATAGGGTTTTTGTCCTGTATGTATTCTTTGGTGTCTAGTTAAGTTACCTTTCTCTTTGCCTGCATATTCACATACAGTACATTGATAGGGCTTTTCTCCAGTGTGTTTTCTCTTGTGTTTGGTTAAATCGCCTTTCAGCCTGCTTGTATATTCACAAACATCACATTGATAGGGCTTTTCTCCTGTGTGTATTCTTTGGTGACTTAATAAATTACCTTTCTGTTTGCATGCATATTCACAAACATCACATTGATAAGGCATATTTTCAGTATGAATTATCTTATGTTGGATTAAATGATTTTTCTGTATGCATGAATATTCACAAACATCACATTGATAAGGCTTTTCTCCAGTATGTTTTCTCTTGTGTTTGATTAATTCTCTTTTCAGCTTGCTTGTATATTCACATACATCACATTGATAGGGTTTTTGTCCTGTATTTATTCTTTGGTGTCTAGTTAAGTTACCTTTCTCTTTGCCTGCATATTCACATACAGTACATTGATAGGGCTTTTCTCCAGTGTGTTTTCTCTTGTGTTTGGTTAAATCGCCTTTCAGCCTGCTTGTATATTCACAAACATCACATTGATAGGGCTTTTCTCCTGTGTGTATTCTTTGGTGACTTAATAAATTACCTTTCTGTTTGCATGCATATTCACAAACATCACATTGATAAGGCATATTTTCAGTATGAATTATCTTATGTTGGATTAAATGATTTTTCTGTATGCATGAATATTCACAAACATCACATTGATAAGGCTTTTCTCCAGTATGAATTATCTTGTGTCTGATTAAATTACTTTTCTGGCTACATGCATATTCACAAACATCACATTGATAAGGCTTTTCGCCAGTATGAATTTTCTTATGTTGGATTAAATGATTTTTCTGTTTGCATGCATATTCACAAACATCACATTGATAAGGCTTTTCTCCAGTATGAATTTTCTTATGTTGGATTAAATTACGTTTCTGTTTGCATGCATATTCACAAACATCACATTGATAAGGCTTTTCTCCAGTATGAATGCTTTGGTGTGGGATTAAATCATTTTTATGTTTGCATGCATATACACAAATATCACATTGATAAGGCTTATCTCCAGTATGAATTTTCTTGTGTTTGACTAAATTACTTTTATGTTTGCATGAAAATTCACAAACATCACATTGATAAGGCTTTTCTCCAGTATGAATTATCTTGTGTTTAGCTAAATTACCTTTCTGTTTGCATGCATATTCACAAGAATCGCATTGGAAAGGCTTTTTTCCTATATGTATCCTCTTGTGATTTATTAAAGTATCTTTCTGCTTGCATGTATATACACAAACATTACATTGATAAAGCTTTGCTCCTGTATGGTTTGTCTTGTGTTTGATTAAATGATTTTTCTGTGTGCTTGAATGTTCACAAACATCACACTGATAAGGCTTTTCTCCAGAATGCATTCTCTTGGGATTTATTAAACTACCTTTCTGTCTGCATGCATATTCACATTGATAAACTTTATCTCCACTGTCATTGTGTAAAGAAAAGGGGCTTTTGGATCACTTTGTAATATAAAGATATCACATTTATATCTCTCATATAAAGTCTCCGCTAAAATTAGTTTTGTCTGCACTTTACCTCACCCAAAAATGGCAGTTATAGTGTTTCTCTGTAGTATGTATAATCATAATCATATGTTCGTTTTAATTCCTCTTGATAATGGTCCTTTTCTTGCAGTTTGTACTGAAAAGAAAACAATACAGGTGATAAATTGAGATAAAGCACGCACATACATATAACTTTGAAACATACCATTTGCAGCAGACGTCTTTTGAAAATAGTGTGGCTAAGAGAGACACAGATCAACTCCATTAAATTATTAAACTTTCATTTACAGATATTTGTTATGATATTGGCACAAGGTTTTCAAAGTTGTCTTCCGCAGCTTTCTCGAATATGGGAACATTTGGTTTTATTGGGGCTTTACGCCGTTTTAACATTATTTCAGTTTTGAATAAGGGAAAGAATGAATAAGTATCAAGTTGACTGGCCTCCACCTCTCATCACTCGGCCTGACAATATTAACTAAGCTATTAACCATTTATTTGATGGGATATTTCTCTAGTTTAATATCTGTTAAAACCCTTTTGAACATACAAGTCTGCAGCAGACAACTTTGAACATATCTATGAACAAAAGAGTCATGATGGCCCTTGATCGTTCACCTGAGTTATGCAATGTGATTCGTCATGTCAACAACAATAACTCATTTTGTTTTTCGTCCAATCAACATGGCTTGAAGCAATCTCGTAGACGGTCACCAAAGGAACATTTCTTCAAAATTATTTGCAAATCGGCAAGATACCTTCGGAGGAGAAGATTTTGAAGATTATGCAAAACAGCCCGACCCTTGTTAGCCATGTTTTTCATCCAATCAAAATGGCACGAAGGAATATATTAGAGGGTTACCCAAGGAAAAATCAATTGAAAAACAGCCAACTAGTTTAGGAGAAGAAATTTATTCAAAGTTTTCACTTAAGCCATATAAGACTAACAGCCCCGGCGACCATGTTTTTTGTCCAATTAACAAGGTTTAAAATAATCTGATAAAGACTCACCTAAGGAACATTTTTCCACGAAAGCAATACTAATATGTATATATAAGGTAAATCAGCCCTGCCCACAATTTTGGAAAGCAGCTTCAAACTTTTTGCTATAGATGGTTAAGGCAAAAGGCCCCCGCCCCCTGGCGACCATGTTTTTTTTACCAATCAACATGGCTTGATGGAATTTGATAGAGGGTCAGGTAACAGCAGGAACAAATCTGCAGTTTTGGAGAAGATTTTTGATTTTTCTTCTTTTGGTTGGCATGGATCCAGAGTTTGAAGGAATCTAGGAGAAAACAATGAACGGATGCTTCCTATGATTAAGTTTCATCCAATTGGCTGAGTGGTTAAAGCAGACATGAAACCGTTTCAACATGTCGTAAATACTGCACGAATCAGAAATTAAGCATCAAATAATTCCATTCATCATTGAAAACAGTTTTTGTTATGCTTTTATAAGGCTTTAAACTTACCGCAGCCGGGGGTCGAAACGACTTTTCTTTGTCACGTGACAAAATCGGGTGTGGCGTCACGCCAGACGGTTCCTTTCTAGATTACACTTGTCTTTATAGAAATTGAAGAGATTTTAAGCGTGTAATACATAGCAAATGATAAGACCAGCATATTGTTTGGTTAATTAAGTTTTGTTAAACCTGCATTTTATTATACTTTTTATTGCGTTTGGGCGAATATTTATCTTTGAAGGTTAAATTTCAGGGTCTATGATAGACCCCGTATGAATCAGAATATTAATACGGACCTGGTAGCTTACAGTATAATCAATATATTTCTTAAGTTATAGAACTTATTAAGTAATTTGTAAGAATAAAAAAGGTGACATCAGATGTCACATATTTATAACCAGACGTAGCGAGACAATAAAAGCCTACCGAAGAAGGCTACCATATAGTTATGTTTCAACTAAATTGTAAATCAAGCATAATAATCGTTAATATATTTCATGCTGTAAACTTCGTGCACACATGTAATGAAACAACTATGTAAATGAATCAAATTGAAGTATATTTCCTTTGAATTAAAATATTACAAAATATGAAAAATCTCGTTAGCACTCACACAAGTCCATTTCGTTCATTGTTGGAAATGAAACACCAGGCAAGGTAGTTGACAGACATAAACACAAATACACACACTTGTGTCATAGAACAAAAACTGGAGCTATTTGACTGAAATAAGCTTGTATAATGATGCTTTCAATTTGTTAGAATAGTTTGTTCTGTTTTGAAAGACTGAAATAAGAGAAAGTGAAAGCGTTCTTTGTAAGCCATGCGATCTTTTTTTGTCCATAATAAAAAAAAAAAAAACGGAAGCGTTTAATTGGGATGAAAAAGCACAATCGGTCTAAGTGTGACACTCTGATGCAATACTGAATTCATACAACTTATCATTAGGCTAGGCATAATTAACCATAGAGCAATCAACATGACAGGAAACGATTACTTAATGTTACATAATGTATACTGTACCCTTGTTGGGTATCATGTGCGTCGCCCACCAATTAACCCTTGCCCACATATAACACATCTGCAGCAGACGAATTTGAAATCGTGTAGGCCAAACTATAAAAAAATCTCTCTTACTGAAAGTCTCTTTAACTGAAAGAATTATTATTGAATGGAGAAAATATTGTGGCAAAATATAGTAGTTGCTTATTATGAGCTATTAGCCTTCTTGCTTCGATATTTATAAAAGTCGGCTGCTGCAGTTGTGTCAAAAGTGGGAAGGTGTTAAAATTAAGAGAGATCACATATTTCAAGTAACTTGCATAAATGTGTTAAAAGTGGGAAGGTGTTAAAATTCAGAGATCACATATTTAAAGTAACTTGCATAAATGTGTTAAAAGTGGGAAGGTGTTAAAATTAAGAGAGATCACATATGTAAAGTAACTTGCATCAATGTGTTAAAAGTGGGAAGGTGTTAAAATTCAGAGATCACATATTTAAAGTAACTTGCATAAATGTGTTAAAAGTGGGAAGGTGTTAAAATGAAGAGAGATCACATATTTCAAGTAACTTGCATACCTGTGTTAAAAGTGGGAGGTGTTACAATTAAGAGAGATCACATATTTCAAGTAACTTGCATAAATGTGTTAAAAGTGGGAAGGTGTTAAAATTCAGAGATCACGTATTTCAAGTAACTTGCATAAATGTGTGTGTTAAAAGTGGGAAGGTGTTAAAATTGAGAGAGATCACATATTTCAAGTAACTTGCATACCTGTGTTAAAAGTGGGAGGTGTTACAATTAAGAGAGATCACATATTTCAAGTAACTTGCATCAATGTGTTAAAAGTGGGAAGGTGTTAAAATTAAGAGATCACATATTTAAAGTAACTTGCATAAATGTGTTAAAAGTGGGAAGGTGTTAAAATTCAGAGATCACGTATTTCAAGTAACTTGCATAAATGTGTGTGTTAAATCACGTATTTAAAGCATAAATGTGTTAAAAGTGCATCATACTACTTCAGACCCCCCCCCCCCCCCCCCCCCACACACACACACACCCCATTTGAAAGAGTTGGTAAACTATATATTTCTCGTGCTGATGGGTTTATTATGTTACCAACTGTCGTTATAATATTAATTAAACCAGACTATATCAATCAAAGTGTCAATAATACTTTGATATTTGATTGGTTTGTTTGTGGTTATAAACAGTGAGCAGAAAAGTTAGATACAAGGGAGTTCAGGTTCGATATCCTAGCTCTTTCCGAAAAGATCCCTTGGTATAGCACCGATGCACGCAAGTTGTTTCCCTCAAAATGACCAGTTATTGACCTCTTGTTGAGTGGGAGATGCTTAAAGGCACTCCTTAAATTTCCAGTAAGCGGACCGGGATTTGAATCTCACCTCTGGATTAACAGTCCAGTGTGTTGTCCAGTTTGATTGGTTGGGGTTAAAAGGTATTTTCAACAACATAAATCAGTCATACATCGACGACCAGTTCACATGCCCATGGGTTGCCTGACACCAGTACTCAACATAACAGTATTAAACAAATGGCAGCTTGTCCACATAAGTCGTTACGCCATTGGTGTAAGACGTATGACGGGAATACTATGGCCGAGGTTGGCTTTCAACTCAAACCCTGGACCAACTGACTGAGCTACCAGGAATCGATCTGAACAATAATACCGAATACTGAAGTACGCCTACTTATTCGAATAACATGTATGCGGTACTGTGTCAAAAGGAGAAACTGCTCATTATGAACTGCTCATTATGAGCTACTTCTCCTTTTGTCACACATTTTTTCAAAGTCCCTGTACTGCAGATGCGTGAAAAGGTGTCTGTCGATATATGAGGGATGGCTAACCTTAATTGTCATAAAGCTTGTTATAATTCCGTTCAGTAAATGAATGTTTTAGCAGGAACTCAAATGACAGAAAATTTGCCCAGTCAGAAACCTAAAATAATAAAGACCTGTTATTTTAGGTCGGTGGCGTAGTATAGATTCAGATCACCCTTGGTATCCACATAATTTGATCCGAGTATGTACTGTTCACTCATTAGTATAAGACACTTTGATAAGGAAGTATTTATATCATAATAACGGATTATATCCTATGGATGCCGATATGCTAACAGTTGACATATACATAGTCTAGAGTTGGTTTTACGAAAGTAAATAGCCTAAAATAACAACAAACTAAGTATCATATTTATTGTTTTTGAAATGTCAATTAGTAGAACATTTTCATCTGTTATCCTGGGATTAAATATGTGCACAATGATACAATATTCTGTCACAATTCTTCACGAAACTACCAAATCTTCACAGTAATATTTTCTATCTGCCTATGCGTAAAGGCTGTAATGACGCGTCACAGCTCGGTTCGCCTTATCGTGATTGTTTGGAAAGATAAGCTTGACATGGTAAATCACACAACTTTGACCATGTATGTCTTCCGTTTTAATTTGATCATTTGAATATGGACTTGACAGTCTACTTTGTTTGGATCTAGCCTGTTTATATAGAAAATTTATTTTAATTTTTAATTTCCTTTTCATTTCCCCTTAAGGAGAAGAAGTTGTTTAAACCAAAAGTTTACAAACTGACACACGGACGCACAACCGACAAATTGCCATGACATTGATCAGCTTGACTTGCTTTTAGCCAGTGCAACTAACAAACTAACTTTCCAATAGATGAATGTATTATGATTGAATAGAGAAGAAAACGTTGATAATTCTAACAGGAGAAAGCAAGTTTTCATTTTGACCCAATGTTTTTTTCGGCGATAGCTGACTAACGTGGGTTTTGACTAGATGTTAAACAAATGATCTAGATTGTAGACTTATGAAAGCAGGTTTTCATTTTGACCCAATGTTTTTTGTTATTTATCTACTGCAGATAAATCACAATGAACCCAAGGAACATAAATGCCATTTTCTTTAAAACTCAACATACCAGTACCATAGAACCTAATATTTATTCTTTGAAACCTGGGGTGGAATGAACTTCCTAACATTTTGTTTGTTGATCAATCCAAATTAACAAATTATGTTTGCATTGTCCAAGAGTATAACAGACAGGATAATTGTTTGTGAAATGTTCAAAGAGTATAAACATAAATGTAAGAAAAGGATACATCGTTCATTACGTGCAGTGTCTGCTTTTCTAATTATGTTTTCAAAAGCTGAATGCTATAACTGTGTCGAAAGTCATTTGTGTATATAAACATGACAGCATTTTGTAGTTGTTTCTCAATCTATAAAAATAAATGACGAAATTCATTTCTCAAAAAAAAAAAAATTATAAATCAATGACAGTTATGATCAAATGAGAGTTTTGTATAAAGTCATTGTTCTTCTCCTGTGGAGGCAAAGCTGATTGTGTGACTAGATGGACAAAACGGAAGATCCTGATCAGACTGCGCTGGCTTATATGAATCTCAGCTGGTTGCAGAGACTGGAAGGTTGTTTTTGTATGCCGTGGCTCTTTTGTGGGGGAAATAAACAAGAGGGTGAAATGATGTGCATGTTCTAAACCCATTGATTTGGACTAGAGTTGAAGCCTAGTTTTTATGTTGGCATAGACATTATTTGCCAGGTTGGCACGACCTGCCTTTCTTTTCATTTTAATTCATTTCTAGTTGTAAGATAAACAAGAGGGCCATGATGGCCCTGGATCGCTTACCTTAATTAAACAATGTACTGCAATGCAATTATTCTGAATGCAACCTCCACAGTGTTAACACGATTTTACTTCATTTGGCCTAATGATCTATATTGTTTTACCTGATATGACCCATATTCCAACATAGACTAGATATCATCAAGACAACATTCTGACTAATTTTCAACTTGCTCAAAGTAAAAATGCGGCCTCCGGAGTTTGAACAATATTTTTTCTTTATTGACATTGTTTCTGACACAATATGACCCATATTTGAACTTCTGAAGCAAAAAATGCGGCCTCTAGAGTGTTAACAAGATTTTCTTTCAATTTGACCTAATGACCTATTGTTTTACCAAACATGACCCATAATCGAACATGACTTACATATCATCAAGAAAAACATTCTGATAAAGTTTCATCATGCTCAAGTAAAAAATGCAGTATCTAGAGTGTTAACAAGATTACCTTTCAATTTGGCCTAGTGACCTAGTTTAAAAGCTTGGCCTAGATATCATTTAGACAAACATTCTGACCAAATTTCGAGCTGCTTAAGCAAAAATTGCGGCTTCTACAGTATTAACAAGATTTTCCTTCAATTCGGCATATTGACCTAGTTTCTAACCCAGCATGACCCATATTCGAACTTGACCTATATACCTTGTCTCTATAGTTTTAACAAGATTTTTTTACAATATGGCCAAGTGCCCAAGTTTAGCCTAGATATCATCAAGACAAACATTTTGACAAAGTTTCAACACGCTCAAGCCCAAAATGCACCTTCCAGAGTGTTAACAAGATTGTCCTTCAATTTGACCTAGTACCCAAAATTTCAAGCTGCTCAAATCAAAAATGAGATCTCTATAGTGTTAACAGAATTGTTTTACAATTTGGCCTAGTAACCTAGTTTTTGACCTGACCTGACCCATATTCGAACTTATCCAAGATATCCACACGACAAATATTCTGACAAAGTTTCAACATGCTCAAGCCAAATATGTGGCTTCCAGAGTGTTAACAAGACTGTTCTTCAATTTGGCCTAGTGACCCAGTTTCTGACCTGATATGACCCATTTCAAACTCGGCCTAGACATCATTTAGATAAACATTCTGACCAAAATTCAAGCTACTGTAGCAACAAATGCGGCTTCTACAGTGTAAACACGATTTTTCTACAATATGGCCTAGTGACCTAGTTTATGACCGGACATGACCAATATTCAAACTTAGCCTAGATATCATCAAGACAAACTCTCTGACAAAGTTTCAAACTGCGCATGCCAAAAAAGCCGTCTCTATAGTGTTAACAACATTTTTCTCAAATTTGGCCAAGTGACCTAGTTTTTGACCAGACTTGACCCATATTTAAACTATAAAGTTTAAACATGTTCACATTAAAAACGCGGCTTCCAGAGTGTTAACAAGATTTTCCTTCAATTTGGCCTAGTGACCTAGTTTGTGACACCACATGACCCAGTTTTGAACTTGGCCTAGATTTGATGGAGATGTAAGTTCTGATAAACTTTCATGAAGATTGGATGCAACATGTTGCCTCTAGAGTGTTAACAAGCAAATGTTGACGACCAACGACGGACAAAAGGCGATCACAAAAACCTACATTGAGCATTTCGTGCTCTGGTGAGCTAAAAATCAGACGAGCTAAAAATTCAATGCAACTCTTAATGTAATTTCACGCAAAACTTTAACCACAATTTCTAAGTAAAAAGGGCAATAACTTGCATTAAGTGCAGTATAGAGTTATATAACTTGAAAATTCACCTAGGTGTGATAGTTGGAAAGGGTTGTATAAAGGTTCAATGCAATGCATCCAGTAATTACTAACATATGGACACTAATTGTACTTGCAAACACAAATGTTAAATCTGACACGATTCCAAAAATAGCAACACCTTAAAAAAAGGTTTTCCAAATGTTTGACACCAAAACCCGTTTGATATATTCAGGGACACTGTCCCTGATATATTGAAGCACTACATGTAGTTTGGAAGTAACACAAAATTATGAATTTATCTCAAATTCTCAAAATCAACCAAAAATCATAGTTTTTACCCCCAACAAGAAGGTAACACTCAGCATCTTTTGCATACAATGTAAAGAAGAGTATTAGATGTAATTATATTCTAAATATGAAAGCTTTAACACAAGTACTTATTAAGAAAAACTAAAAAAATGCCAACTTGCCCTTAAACTTGAACCCACCCAAATCATGTTTTGTCCCCCAAAAAGAAGGTCACACTCAGCATTTTCAGCATACAATATGAAGAAATGTATAATATGTAAATATTTATACCAAATATGAAATCCCTAGCACAAGTACTTATTCAGAAAATGTAAAACATGTTTATGAAAATGCCAACTTGCCCTAAAAATGAAAGCCCTAACATAAGTAAATAGTGAGAAAAAGCCATGATGGCCCTGGATCGCTCACCTATGCAATATGATCTGGTCAGGTAACTAATACGAGAGGTCCAATGTCAGGTATAGCTCCATTTGACACCAGGCAAAATAACCTAACCAATGTTGTGAGTCTTTTGTCAAATTAATAGGACATATATAAGGAAACTGAAAGGTCTGTTTCAGATAAGAAGAGTTCAAATTTTTTCCTATATAACTCTCTATGTAAAACAGGTGAACCCCAGGGCGCGGCCATTTTTGACTAGGGCGTAAATTTAACAATCTTGGAAGAGGACCACTAGAAAATGCTTCATACCAAATAGCTAAGCTATAGGCCTTTTAGTTTCAGACAAGAAGATTTTAAAAGTTTTCCTATAAATCTCTACGTAAACAAGCCCCACTGTTTTTTTACCCCAAAACAAGGTCATAATCAGCATTTCAGCATACAATGTGAAGAAGGGTATTAGATGTAATAACATTCCAAATATGAAAGCCCTAGCACAAGTACTTATTGAAAACAAGAGGGCCATGAGGCCCTGGAATTGCTCACCTGAGAATGGGCTATTTAAGACTTAACTCTTTCAGTGTCAATGGAAATATCATCAAGACAAACTTCCTGACAAAATTTTAAGCTGCTCATGTCAACAAGATTTTCATTAAATTTGGCCTTGTGACCTATTTTTTGACCCGACATGACCCATATTCGAACCTGGCCTAGATATCACTAAGACAAATTTTCCGACATAGTTTTAACATGCTCAAGTTTAAAATGTGGCTTCCAGAGTGTTAACAAGATTATCCTTAAATTTGGTCTAGTGACCTAGCTTTTGACCGTACATGACCCATATTCGAACTTGGCCTAGATATCATCAAGACAAACTTTCTTTTACAAAGTTTCAACATGCTCATGTTTAAATTGTGGCTTCCAGAGTGTTAACAGGATTTTCCTTCAATTTGGCCTAGTAACCTAGTTTTTGACCCGACATGACCTATATTCGAACTTGGCCTAGGTTTAATGGAGATATATGTTCTGATAAACTTTCATGAAGATTGGATGCAACATGTTGCCTCTAGATTGTTAACAAGCAAATGTTGACGACGAACGACGGACAAAAGGCGATCACAAAAACTCACCTTGAGCACTTTGTGGCTCTGGTGAGCTAAAAAGTAAAAATGTAAATGAAAATGCCAACTTGCGCTAAAACTTTAACCACCAAAAATCATGTTTTTTACCCTAAAAAGAAGGTCACTCAGCATCTTCAGCATACAATGTGAATAAATGCATACATAATTATATTCCAAACAAGAGCTGTCCATAAGACGGCATGCTCGACTATTTGCCATTTAATTCAATAGTAAACAGTGGTTAATGAGATATGTGCATGATAGTACCTTGCATGCCAAACTTTAACCAAATTGTCAAAGACAAACAAGGGCCATTATTTGTACTGAATTTATTTAAGAGTTATCTAATATGACTGTCTGTATAACCAAAATTTCTAAGTCCAAAAAGGGGCATATTGTATAAAAATCGTATGTAGAGTTTTGAGACTTGTCCTTCAAGGTCATTTGATGATGTCCAATATCTGGCAATAAGTGTGTGAAGTATCAAAGCAATAGCATCTGTGGTTTGTGAGAAAATGCCTTGCATGTGAAACTTTAACCAAACTTTAAAGTCAAACAAGGGCCATAATTTGCTCTAAATTCATTCAAAAGTTATTCAACTTGACTTAATGACGATCCTGAAGACATGAATGAAGATTCAAGTCAATATCATTAATGGTTACTTAGATATGTCCATGAAAGTATTTGTATGTAAAACTTTAACCAAAATATTTTAGTCCAAGAAGGGACATAATTGTGTCAAAGTCTAATATAGAGTTTTGGGACTTGCCCTGCAAGGTAATTTGATGATGTCCAATAATTGTGTAAAGTTTCAATGACATAGCATCTGCGGTTTGTGAGAAAAAGCCTTGAATGCAAAACATTTACCAAAATAGCAACACCGACGCACAAGTGACTGTAAAAGCTCTCCATACTCTTCGAATAGTCGAGCTAAAAATGAAAGCCCTAGCACAAGTACTTATAGTCCAAATAATTTAGACTTTCGCTTGCTTGTTTTATCATCTGTCATTTATTGGTCAAGCGAAGTCTAAACACTCTATTCATATTTTCCATAGCATTTATCAGACCGACTCGATCAACCTTATTAGTTATAATTATTATTATATTAAATTGAGCCTAACAATTATGCAGTTTACCTCTTTACCACTTTAATACATGATAATTTTAAATCTTCAATCATTTCATTTCCGGTTAAATAAATAAGACGAAATCAGTAAAAAATATATAGGAAACATCACACCAACTTGTGCAAATAAGATCTATAACTATTTTGTTAAATATCAATTTCAGTTAAATAAAATCGATGAAATGTGAATAATGTAGGTGAAGCCTCTAAGAGATGGATTAGTTCGGGATTAAAACACAAAAACGTGAGTAAGATCCTTTATGTTTACTTTTTACGATAGATAAATTATTAAATATTGTCCCATAAGTGTGATTTGGTGTGACATACATTGCGTACACAAGATTAGACCCTTGAAGAGTCTATTGTTTATTCTGAAGACTCCAATGTATTTTCCTTTCACATTTATCTGATTGGCTCGATCGACTTTATCACGATTTCTAACATTGAATTAAGCCTAAAACATATGCAGTGTACTGTCTTACTACTTTAATACATGAAAATCGAATTCACACCAGCAAACAGAATTGAATTGTCCCTCATTTTGTTTCCTCCCAACACTTGGTTAAATTTACTAGACAAAATATGGCCAAACTCACAATACTTTTTGTATGAATAAGATATATAATTGCTTCGGTAAATATTTGATTTGATTAAAATATCATATTCGGGAAACGTGCGACACCTTAATAAAATATGTTGTGATTTGCTTTCATCTTTTCAAGGGGAATTTATTGGTTCTCTCTTCTAGAGACCCTTAAAGTCGGTCTTCGTTTCTGTCCGTTTGTTTGTTTGTGGCAAGCGTAGCGCCAAAACTATTTAACGGATTTCGACCAAACTTGGTAGGGATGAAGGGTCTAGGCTCTAGTTGTTCCTTTTGTAGTATGGTCGCCATAGAAACCACCGTTGCTATGGAAACGGGCCAAAACCGCTTTTCCTGCCACAGTTTTTCTAATTTAGAAACCACTTGGTGTGCGTTGTGTAGCCCATCAGTTACTGCATCGAATGATCGTCCCGACTTTTGATCCGTGTCTTCGTCTTCTTAATATTTAAGTTTCCGTAAGGGGTACCATTTCCGCGAAAACACAGACACGTCAAAACTAAATATATCGACACAAACAGAAATGGTTTCCTATTACCTGATCGCTGATTGGCTAAAAATCCGGACACGAACAAATATCGACTAACTTGGGCTGTGGATTGCCAGGCTGGTGGCGATCCGATTCCATTCACGAGTCGGGTCTAACGATTCACAGATCGAACCACGAATCCCATTACAATGATAAAGTCTTAACGACTATAAAGATAATAGGTGTATTTGTATTTTTATCCTGTGATCAACTTTATCATTATAATACCATACAAAACAGTCTGATTACAAATATATGCTTTGAAATAAACTGGAATTATTTTAACAACATAATGTTTTATTATCATTAAAGGTGAAAATAAAATAAAAAAAGAACCTATGAGTGAGTAAATAATATTTATAAAACATTAATGATTAATGAACATGACCAACACGAAATGACAAAACAAAAGTACTAAAAATCGATTTACAAACGGGGGTACGAAAGGGAAAGGGTACGAAATGACCGGCTCCAAAATATTTCTAGGCCCAAGGCCCTTTTACAATATAGTTAATTTCATTGACATCGCAGTGTTTCCAGACAAATCAATGGTAAACCTGCATATACAAAATGTTCGTTAATTTTTATTGTAAGAACAGAATCTGATACTGGAATTGGAAAGTCGTAGCTATTTTCTAACCTTTCGACAGCGGGTCGATTCCATGGTGTCTTTTCGTATGATTTGACAAATTTGTGGTTCCTCCCGTATACGCCGTTTCCATGTGACAAGTTTTACAAATTGCCTTCTTGTCATCTTTAATTGCAATACTGCCAAACTTTTAAGTAAGTTTTGTCGGAGCATTTCGATAGGGCAGCTCATCCATGTTTGCAGGTCTACATTAATATGATGTCATCATCCTGATGTTCGTATAATTACGACATACTTTATTTTTCATGTAAATAAAACGAAACTGCTCATTTAATTTTTAAATATATATTTTATTTTTAAGAAACTTGTAACAAAGTGGAAATAATTTTTATAATTTTATTTTAATTCGAAAACAACGCTACCACTAGCTTTACAGCTTACATAATTGTTTTTTGTTTACTTCCGGTACATTTATTTCGGATATCGGTACACACTATACTACGCAAAATGTTTGTTGCGAGGGTTTTTTGCGCTTTTTAAATCAAAAATTCAATTCTTTTATCCTTTTCACAAAGATCGCGATCTACCGACCTCAGATATAACGATTATTCGTACTCGATTTTCAAGTTTTGATTGTGGATATTCGAGTATCCGGATACTTGCTACAGCCCTACGACCAACCAGAGAGCACTTCACATAGCCATTACAACTTGCGTTTCCCGTACTTTTACACAAGGAGAAGAAATATTCAAGTGAATTTGACGCTGTTCTTGCAACAACTCGACAGCTTGTTTCATTATTCATGCGGTGTCGTGAGAGTAGAGACAAGAGAGAACCATCATCGCAGTATGCTTGTCTGATTCATTGTTGATCAGGTTAGGTCGTATAATTTGAAGCTGAGAATTGAAAGGCAATCATCTATCAACCAAATAATGCCGGACATGCATGCCGATTTCTTGTTAGCAATTGTCGGACCGGGTAAAAGTTTGCCGGTCATGTCCGTCGCACCGATGACTTTCGGAAAGTCTGGAAGATATCATGGTGATACATTGCGGGTATGTCATGATAGGTAAACGCTCATTATATGTTAAGTTGTCGCATTGCTTTTAAAGACATTGGAGACAATTTCGATTCTCACGCTAAATGTATATATTACGTAAATATTACATGAACACCGGTTTAAAAGTGTTATGGTCTTCGAACAAACGGTGATAATTGATTAATTGAATCATTGATTAGGGTTTAACGCCGTTTCAACAATGTTTCAGCAATATCAAGGTGACCAGTTCACGTATTCATTCATCCGTTTCCTGGTTTTCCGACACCAGTTCACCACACAACATACTTTCCAATAAAATGGCTGCTTTTCCACATAGGCTGGTGATATTAGAAACAAAACACGCCTTGTGCGATTGATCATGCAAGGTTTTATTTTATTCGAAGAAAAAAAGTCTAGTTACCTATGATTTTTAAGTTAAATTTTGATAAAGTAATGCTTAAACTTTTAAAATGCAAATTTTAAAAAAAAATCTGAATGTTGAATCATAGAAAAAAACCACTTTAAAACTTTAATGATTTTTTATGCATTGAATTTTATTTAATTAATTTTAATGGTGTAATTTGTTCGTGATGGCTACATTTTTACATTTGATTCTTCTATTCATATAAAGAGTGAAGTGTTGCCAAACAAATAATGTAAAACTGAAAATGAAATTTGAAAAATTATAAAACATATATATATATATTACATAGGAAACAGCAGCCAAGTTTGCCAAAGTATGGGGTGTACAGAAGAAAGGGCTGGGAATTTTAGTCCAACCCGGTTACCCCATATTTTTAATTCATATTTCTGTAGATAAGGTTATATGCTATCAACACACACATTTTTTTCAAAAAATCCTGAATGTTTTCAAAAAATGATGAAACTGTAGCCAATGTCTTTAAGACAACAAGTGACAATTCGATTGCGAAAACTGGATTCTGTAATTTTGTTTCCAACTTGTTCATGTATGCTTCGACATTTAGTCTTTTATTCCTGCCTGATTTTGGCAATTCAAAAATAATTAATCTACCGATAAATATTTACCTGCTATTTCAGACTTCCATCCAATTTAATCGTAAATGAAAATGATCACACGAGACAAAATCCAGTGATATAAATGGCGGACTTTCAGGAAGGGGAAGTAACGCGTCTAATTACCAGTTCGTTTAACTTAATATACAGCAGATTAAATTGGGTAGATAATTCGTAACAACTAGTTCGTCATATTTTATACAATAGATTAAATGAGATAGATGTTTAGACTAATTACTAGTTCGTCTAACTTATATATATATATACTAGATTAAATGAGATAGATGTTTAGACTAATTACTAGTTCGTCTAACTTATATATATATATAATAGATTACATGAGATAGATGTTTCACCTAATTACTAGTTCGTCTAACTTATATATATAATAGATTAAATGAGATAGATGTTTCACCTAATTACCAGTTCGTCTAACTTATATAATAGAGTACATAGGATAGACGTTTAGACTAATTACCAGTTCGTCTAACTTATATAATAGAGTACATGGGATAGATGTTTCGTCTAATTACCAGTTCGTCTAACTTATATAATAGAGTACATGGGATAGATGTTTCGTCTAATTACCAGTTCGTCTAACTTATATTTATAATAGATTACATGGGAGAGATGATTCGCCTAGTAACTAGTTTGTCTAACTTATAAAATAGGGTAAATAGGACAGAAGTTTCGTCTAATTACCAGTTCGTCTAACTTATATATATATATAATAGATTAAATGGGATGGATTATTCGCCTAGTAACTAGTTCGTCTAACTTATATAATAGAGTAAATAGGACCGATGTTTCGACTAATTACCAGTTCGTCTAATTTATTCTATATAGTAAATGGAATAGATGTTTCGACTAATAACCATTTCGTCTACCTTTTATTATAAAGTAAATGGGAAAGAGGTTTCGTATAGTTAACGGTTCGTCTAACTTCTATCACACACTAAATGAGATAGAGGTTTCGCCTAATTACCAGTTCGTCTCCCTTCTTTTATAGAGTCAATTTGATAGAGGTTTCGTCTAAAAAACAAGTTCATCTAACTTATATTATAGAGTAAATATGATAGAGGTTTTTCGCCTCATATATGAATGGTCATTTTGCATTATATATGAATGGTCCTTTTGCATTATATATGAATGATTATTTTGTTTTATATATGAATGATTATTTTGCCTTATATATGAATGATTATTTTGCCTTATATATGAATAATTATTTTGCATTATATATCAATGATTACTTCGATTATTTGGCATTATATATGAATGGTTTTTTTTGCCATAAATATGAATGATTACTTCGCCTTATATATGAGTGATTATTTTGACATATATATGAATGATTACTTCGCCTCATATATGAATGGTCATTTTGCCATATATATGAATGATACTTTTGCCTTATATATGAATGAATATATAGTCTTATATATGAATGATTACTTTGCCTTATATATGAATGATTACTTTACATTCTGTATGAATTATTTAACGATATATGAATGGTTATTTTACCATATATATGAATGGTCATTTTACCCTCAATATGAATAATTATTTGGCATTATATATGAATGGTCCTTTTGCCGTATATGCAAGGGACGTTGATAAGAGGGAAAAGAACCTAACATAGATCCAAACACATCGTCTCTTCCAACCGTTGTAGAAATGAATAAATAGTATAACAGAATGGACTGAAATTGACATATTGCAAAAACCGGAATGTGTTATGAACAATTTAAAATTCCGGAATGGACCGAACTTGGCGTACGGAAATACCGGAATGGACCTAAAAGAAGGTAAACGGGCATAACAATGACCTAATATGAGAAGCAAAATAAAATAAGAAAACCACTGAAGTAAAAAAACAAAATCTCGTATAAGCATAAGAAATAGTATACACACTACTTAATTGGTACGTTTCTTTTACCATTTTTTTTTTTATAATCACATTTAACATTGGCATGCTACAAGGAAAAAACTGTTAAGTTGATTCTGGAAATATGGAAAAGCCATTGTTTACAATTTCCGATGATTTTTTATACTGATATTGCATTAGGGGATCTGATATTGTAAGTACATACATCCATGTGCATGTCTGTGTGCCGCTGTTCAAAATTAATCCTTAAAAATCCATCCATCGCAGAATGTGCCATTTGTTTTATGAAAACAATGATGGTTTATCAGTAGGCGACCCTGGGTAACTATTTATTTACGTGTCGCCGACTTATTTAGTGCAACACTTTCATGATCATTGACAACCTGGACTACGTTGCAATTTTACAGAGCAATCAATTGTAGAAGCAGTTTACTCTTAGTTCGGAACTGCTTCATCGCACGAAACAGCAGACAACAGTCATAGAAGCTAAAGTGGACTTCTTTGTCGTTGGCAGATTGACAACTGAAGGAATAAACATCACCAACAGATTTCAAAGGAGTCCATGTGTCGCCAGCGAAAAATAATAACAATAAAAAGTGTGACGTACGGACATAAAGACATACATACATATGACGAAGATCGACTGCTAAACGTAACAAAAGAAAGATCCCGAAAAAAAAATGAAATCAAAATCGCAACTAAATACATTTTGTAAATCCGCACCGCAAAAGGCCATAGATAGAATCGTATATTGTAATAGATAGGCCACCAGAAGGCCATATATAGGACCACAACGGACCATAGATAAAACCGTAAAGGGCAATATATAACCCGCAAAGTGCCATAGATAGACCCACAAATGGCCATAAATAAGGACAACAAATTGCCATAGATAGGACCACAAAGGGCAATAGATGGAACCACAGAGGGCCATAGATAAGAACCGCAAAGGGCCATAGATGGAACATCAAAGGGTCATAGATAAGGACCACAAATTGCCATCAAAAGGACCTCCACAAAGGGCCATAAATAGGACCGCAAAGGGCCATAGATGGAACCACAAAGTGCCATAAATAGCACCGCATAGTGCCATAGATAGGACCGCAAAGGGCCATAAATAGGACCGAAAAGGGCCATAGATGGAACCACAAAGCGCCATAGATAGGGCCACAAAGGACCATATATAGGACCGCAACATGCCATAGATAGGACCGCAAAGGGCCATAATTAAGACCACAAAGTGCCATGAATAGGACCGCATAGTGCCATAGGTAGGACCGAAAAGGGCCATAGATGGAACCACAAAGCACCATAGATAGGGCCACAAAAGACCATAGATAGGACCGCAAAATGCCATAGATATGACCGCAAAGGGCCATAAATAAGACCGCAAAGGGCCATAGATGGAACCACAAAGTGCCATAAATAGAACCGCATTGTGCCATAGATAGGACCACAAAGGGCCATATATAGGACCACAAAGGGCCATAAATAGGACCGAAAAGGGCCATAGATGGAACCACAAAGCGCCATAGATAGGGCCAGAAAGGACCATAGATATGACCGCAAAGTGCCATAGATAGGACCGCAAAGGATCGGTAAAAAGGGATCAATTCCTTGGGCATTCATACAGCGTTTTATTCAATTGTCAAAACAATACACATAAAAAAGAAAATGATAATCATAGTTGTTTATACTCAATTAATGACAGTTAATTTAAAAGAGGAGTGGTAAAATTGAAATGTAATATAGGAAATTTAATATTATGAAGATATGATTAACTTTGAACATCGGTGAATATCATAATATAAATATAGGAACCCTTCACTGAACAGATTCCGTAATCGGTATTGGTTTGATAAGCATCGTTTGTTTATGAAATGAAATCTCCTCTCAGCGGAACCATGTCATCCCAATCATGAGGGGATATTCTAAGCAATACACTGATTAGGCCTTCTACATGCATCAAAGCTGTAGCAGATGACGTCGAAAATATCTATTCAGAAATATGGAACATTTCTATCAACAAGAGATGCTTATGAAACATCATGCCCCAACTGAACTTTCATTGTCAGAAACATGTGGAAGATTGAATAAACTATGCATGACCCGAAATGGGAGCCAATTAGTCATGTCTTGTCCACCAGTCATGCTGTTTGTGTTAAAAGTAACTGTGACTTCGGTAGAATGACCTCAACATCGATATGGGTCATTTTCTGTTAATTCCGAACCTCCCTGCCGAATTTGAGGACTTTAGGCTAAAACATTTTGCAGTTATCAATCGGGACAAATTGTTGTGTTCAAGGTCACGTTTACCTTGACAGTATGACCTCAATATCAACATGGGTCAACTGAGCAATTATGTGTTGTAGGTGAAAGCATTATCCAGTTATCAAACAACGTTGGTTTACTGAAGGACAGACAGACATGTGCAAAGCAATATTCTCCCTCTACTTCGAAGGGAGGATTATTAAAACAAAAGTATTATTATGGTAAACAGTGTAATACAGGAAGAAATTGCTCACATGCCAGGCGATTTCTTCTATTGCCATGATGATTTCAAAAGTCGTCTGGTGGAGATGCGTTCAAAAGTGGCTGCAGATACGCCCAATGTTTTCAGATGGGAAGGTTATGAAAAAGAGCAGTTTATTTTTACAAAGATTAACCCAATTTAATGTTCAGTTAAAACGTAACACAACAACATCACAATAGCATACATATAAATCTAGAGGTGAATGAACATTTATTGAAACACGAGGTCCCTAGATCACCATCTTAAGAATCAGTTCAAGGAGTTTTGTCACTAAGATTGTGTTCAGAATGATTTTTTTTTTACTATTTACACATAACGGAAATCCGTCCCAACCCCTTGTGGCCATATATTTATATGTATTGAAACAATTTAAACTAGAGATTGCTTTTTTGAAAAAGCGCTTGTCTCCCCATTTGTGTGGTCGTAAGGGAGGAAAAGAAATGATGGAGATGAATTTTTTAGTTTTGGACTGGAGATGAAGCAACAGTGACAATCCTCAGTTATTGAGCGGAAACCATTTTTCAGCTGAGGGTTACCATGACCTTGATCTTTGACCTAGTAACCTCAAAATCAATAGGGGTCATTTGCTGCTGGTGACCAACCTGCACACCAAGTATGAAGTTCCTGGGCCCAAGCATTCTTCAGTTATTGAGCGGAAACCATTTTTCAGCCAAAAGTCACCGCGACCTTGACCTTTGACCTACTGACATCAAAATCAATAGGGGTCATCTACAGTTTAGGACCAAGCTGCACACCAAGAATGAAGTTCCTGGGTATAAGCGTTCTTGAGTTATTGAGTAAAACACATTTTTCAGCTGAAGGTTACCGTGACCTTTGACATTTGACCTTGTGACCTCAAAATCAAACAAATTCAATAAAGGTCATTTACTGTTTAGGACCAACCTGCACACCAGGTATGAAGTTCCTCAACATAAGCATTCTTTAGTTATTGAGAGGAAACCATTTTTCAGCTGAAGGTTACCATGACCTTGACCTTTAAGCTAGTGACCTCAAAATCAATAGGGGTCATCTACTGGTGGTGACCAACCTGCACACCAAGTATTAACTTCCATGGCCAAAGCATTCTACAGTTATTAAGCAAAAACAATGTTTCAGCTTATTGTCACTGTGACCTTGACTTTGACCTCAAAATTAATAGGGGTCTTCTACTAGGCATGGCCAACCTGCATACCAAGTATGGAGTTCCTCAGCCAAAGCGTTCTTCAGTTATTGAGCGGAAACCATTTTTTACCTCACAAGGTCACCATGACCTTGACCTTCTGTTATCAAAATCAATAGGGGTCAGCTACTGGTCATGACCAACCTGCATACCAAGTATGAAGTTCCTACGCCCAAGCGTTCTTCAGTTATTGAGCGGAAACAAGTGTGACAGACGGAAGGACGGAAGGACGGAAGGACGGACGGAAGGACGGACGGAACGGGCAAAAACAATATGTCATGGGGGAGACATAATAATAGCGGTAGAGGGTCACCCCACTTGAGACCCAATGAACATATATATAATTATTATAATACCAAATTATTTTCAATTATGGCAAATTATCTTGGACAAGAACAATTTTTTTAAATGAACCATATTCAACCTAGATATCCTATAGACATTCTGCCAAAGCTTCAGCAAGCCAAAAGCGTCTTCATGTGAAAAAAGGTTTATGCCACTTTCAACACTTTAATTTATCACTAAAGCAGTGTTTCAGTCATTATACCATCCGTCATATACTGAGTACCAAGAAGGGAATATACATCAGTGTGGGGAAACAACTATTTCACGTGACACACAAATGGTAACGTACACACAGGAAGTAGGACAAAAGAGCACAACTCAGGCAAGTTATTTTCGTATTTCTACGTTATTAACTCGCTCCCAAATTAGAGACCTAGCCTACCGACTGCACCAATTCATAAGCTTTCCGAAAATGTGCGTATTGTTTTTCAGAACGTTTTACTTTTTGAGAACATTCAAACAATATTTTCCAAAATTGGCATGCCAACGTACACACTCTTGACCAATTTGTTATGAAAACGTCCCAAAATACCGTAACTTTTCGTTGCAAGTGTTTTGAAGTGGCCTTCTCGATGTAAAAACAGATTCTACTCTTCTTAGATACTTTTAATTGCTGGATTTTAAAAGAAAACATTAAAACAAGTGGCTCTGTAAAAATGTCAACGTGCACACTCGTGAAATGTTTTGTTATGTTATGTCAACGTACACACTTCTAACGTTTTAAGGTGTAATTCTTAACTTGATACAATGATATGTACATGTTAACGTATTTTATCGTCTGAAATACATTATAACATTGTTTGAATTATTTTGTAAAACACATTAACACTGCGGTAGACTTGGCCGTATCATGCAAAACCATGTGTTGCCTATCGCCGGGAGCTACAGCATGTGTTTGAATACAAATCGCATATAAATTTTTCTGTTTTCTGAGAACTGCCATTATATGATATTCTCGATGTCGGTTTTGTTAGTGGAGTTGCGAAAACAGTTAACCTTGGCCTTAACACAAAATCAGTTATAGATCTTCAAAAGTAACTTGAATTTCATGTTGCGAGTTTCCGCAAGGTCCATAACTCGGTTATTGTGCATGTGTATAGTAGAAAGAGCGAGCATTGACAAGAAAAAGAATATGGGACTGTACTAATGAACACAGTTACTCCATTATCAGAACGGTAACAAGAAAGAAAAGTTTAACCGTGCTAACAATATCGTGGGGATAAATTACAACAATCGTCATTGTAACGCAGGCTAGATAAGAGATATACTTTTGACAAAATGGTACCATCGTGAATAAAAGTATACACATGCACACTAACTCGGGTAGGTACTACTATTACATACCGAGTTATGGACCTTGCGGAAACTCGCAACATGAAAGTTACTTTTGAAGATCTAGAACTGATTTTGTGTTAAGGCCAAGGTTAAGTGTTTTCGCAACGCCACTAACAAAACCGACATCGAGAATATCATATAATGGCAGTTCTCAGAAATCAGAAAAACTTATATGCGATTTGTATTCAAACACATGCTGTAGCTCCCGGCGATAGGCAACACATGGTTTTGCATGATACGGCCAAGTCTACCGCAGTGTTAATGTGTTTTACAAAATAATTCAAACAATGTTACAAGAAGAATGTTTGACGCAAAGCTTCAAAGAGAAGCCGCAATTTTTCGTTGTACATGTAGAAATAAGAAAAAAGAACATTTAAATCCACAAACAGCTGTAAACGGTAATATGCTGACATATTTATCCCTTTGAAATATGTTGTTTACTTCAAATTACCTCCCTTTAATCAATACCGGGATATTTACCTTGTGATTCGTACGAATAAGATTGATAAACATTGAAATTATATGAATGAAAACTATTATTTGAATTAGTAATAACATCAAAATCAAATTTAAGCCAAGATAAATGTGTACACATATCATTAATTGTTTGTAGATACCTTAATGTATAGGTATGAATATAAAATTTATAAACTTATAAAAAAAAAATGTATATACTATGTCTGTGAATCTGGCAGAAACACCCATTTCAATATACCAAACATGTTAAAGTGAATTTAAGTATGAACCGTTCTTGTATGTACTGAAACTAGAAACGTCCGTTTGTGTATAAGTATATTTCCAATATTTACGATTTTATATTGAGACTAGCTAACCCAGCACGACGTGAACTTCCTCTACAAAATTGGTAGTTGTAAATTGTATGTGGCAAACGGTTAGCTGCTGAACATGTATTTAAATGTTTAACTGTGTTAAATATTTGTATTCCCTTTAAATTGTTTATTTAAATCGTCATACATGTGTATTATTAGACAAAGGTATAAGACCAAATGGGAACTTAGTTAAATTGTGCGTATACTTCAAATTACCTCCCTTTAAGTACTACCAGGATTTTTGTTCTTGTGATTCGTATGAATAAGTTTGATAAACATTAAAATTTCAACTAGACGGCAAAATTTAGTTTTGAAACAGATATTTCTGTGGTTTATATATGTTCATGTCTGCACCTCTTCATCTAATTACTACGTAATATATGATAGCATGTAAGGAACCAGATTACATTTACCACGTGCCTTTCTTGTTCATGGTTTCCGGTTTAACATACTATCGAACTAATAAAGCGTCTGAGGCAGGCAAACAATTCAGTTTACTGTTTAGACTAGATACAGAATGAATTTCGCTTAAATAAAAATGTACATACATTCAATTAATATACTGGCCTTTGTCTTTCGTTTTTAATTTGTAAAAATCACACATGTATATAGATTGTAAAAGAGATGTTTTAAAAGTCATTACCTTAAATGTACTTAGTAAGGACAAAGAAAAATCAAGATATGTGGTCACGCTGGCAGGTCTAAATATTCTCCTTGTTCGGAATTTCTAAGTATCCATACAGGAAGCCTCCTTCTGGCTGCTTCCAATAATATATTTCAGACGATAAAATACGTTAACATTTATATATAATTGTATCAAGTTAAGAATTACACCTTAAAACGTTAGAAGTGTGTACGTTGACATAACATAACAAAACATTTCACGAGTGTGCACGTTGACATTTTTACAGAGCCACTTGTTTTTATGTTTTCCTTTAAAATCCGGCAATTAAAAGTATCTAAGAAGAATAGAATCTTCTTTTACATCGAGAAGGCCACTTCAAAAACACTTGCAACGAAAAGTTACGGTATTTTGGGACGTTTTCATAACAAATTTGTCAAGAGTGTGTACGTTGGCATGCCAATTTTGGAAAATATTGTTTGAATGTTCTCAAAAAGTAAAACGTTCTGAAAGACAATACGCACATTTTCGGAAAGCTTATGAATTGGTGCAGTCGGTAGGCTAGGTCTCTAATTTGGGAGCGAGTTAATAACGTAGAAATATGCAAATAACTTGCCTGAGTTGAGCTCATTTGTCCTACTTCCTGTGTGTACGTTACCATTTGTGTGTCACGTGAAAAAGTTGTTTCCCCACACTGATACATGTACTATCTCCATAAACCAACTAGTTCTAGGGCAGGAAATGTGATTTGCCTAAGGAAACTCCACCGTGAGCGAAGATCTAACTCGTATCACCAGTTTCAAATCCTACTCTGTCAACGCACTGAAACGCAGACCTCCCACGCATGAGGATGATATTCTAAGATCTATTCAGAAATATTCATCATACTGAAATGCTTGTGAAACATCATGCCCCAACTGACCGTCTCATTGTCAGAAACATGTCGAAGATTGAATAAAATATTCGTGACATGAAATGGGAGACAATTAGACATTTCTGGTCCATCAGTAATATTTGTTTGTGTTTCGACATATCTAAAATCTGGAAACTAACAAGAGTTGTCGGAGGACAATATAGCTCGCCTATCAGGGATATCGTCTATCAGGGCCTACTTCAGAACAGTTATAGCATGGGTATAAAGTCCAAAATCCAAAAGTGGAATAATTCAGTTGAAATTGAATTTACAAAAGAAAGACAAGAATTACGTGTAATTAAATGTCTCACTGTGTCCCCTGCTTTGACTATCAAGGCAAGTGTAAAAGACAAAAAGTAAACAAAACGCTTAACATTGAGCTAAACACAATTATTTTTAAACAAGAAATAATAACAAAAAAAAAATAAAAAATACAAGAAATTTAAAAAAAAAAATTGAGCTGAACACAAAGTTCTAAAATTCAAGAAAAAAAAAAAAAAAAAAAAAAATAATGCTCAAAGTTCAAAAATACAAGAAAATTAAAAAAAAATGAAATTAATCCAACAAAATATGAAGAAGCTATGCCCAATTTTCAAAATCCAGCAAAAAACAAATGTTTTACCCCAAAAAATATGAAAGCCCTAGAACCAGTACTTATTGAGAAAAAAAAAAATCGAAACTTTAACGTTGAGCTGAACACAAAGTTCTAAAATTCAAGAAAATTAAAAAAAAAATGAAATTAATCCAACAAAATATGAAGAAGCTATGCCCAATTTTCAAAATCCAGCAAAAAACAAATGTTTTACCCCAAAAAATATGAAAGCCCTAGAACCAGTACTTATTGAGAAAAAAAAAATCGAAACTTTAACGTTGAGCTAAACGCAAAATTGAAAAATACAAGAAAAGAAAAAGAAAAAAATCCAAATGTTTGAAAAAAATCCATTCCAGAGTTATGGGACTTGACATACAAGGTCCCCTAATGACCCTTAATAAGTGTGTGAAGTTTGAAAGCAACAGCATACACAGTGTCTGAGAAAAGGCCTTGCACGCAAAGGTTTGACCAAATTTCTAAGTCCAAAAAGGGGCACAATTCAGTCAAAATCCATTCCAGAGTTATGGGACTTGCCATACAAGGTCCCCTAATGATCCTGAATAAGTGTGTGAAGTTTCAAAGCAACAGCATACACAGTGTCTGAGGAAAGGCCTTGCACGCAAAGGTTTGACCAAAATTCTAAGTCCAAAAAGGGGCACAATTCAGTCAAAATCCATTCCAGAGTTATGGGACTTGACATACAAGGTCCCCTAATGATCCTGAATAAGTGTGTGAAGTTTGAAAGCAACAGCATACACAGTGTCTGAGAAAAGGCCTTGCACGCAAAGGTTTGACCAAATTTCTAAGTCCAAAAAGGGGCACAATTCAGTCAAAATCCATTCCAGAGTTATGGGACTTGCCATACAAGGTCCCCTAATGATCCTGAATAAGTGTGTGAAGTTTCAAAGCAACAGCATACACAGTGTCTGAGAAAAGGCCTTGCACGCAAAGGTTTGACCAAAATTTTCTAAGTCGAAAAAGGGGCACAATTCAGTCAAAATCCATTCCAGAGTTATGGGACTTGACATACAAGGTCCCCTAATGACCCTGAATAAGTGTGTGAAGTTTGAAAGCAACAGCATACACAGTGTCTGAGAAAAGGCCTTGCACGCAAAGGTTTGACCAAATTTCTAAGTCCAAAAAGGGGCACAATTCAGTCAAAATCCATTCCAGAGTTATGGGACTTGACATACAAGGTCCCCTAATGATCCTGAATAAGTGTGTGAAGTTTCAAAGCAACAGCATACACAGTGTCTGAGAAAAGGCCTTGCACGCAAAGGTTTGACCAAGCTGGCAACGCGGACGCCAACGCCAACACCAACGCCAACGCCAACGCCAACGCCGGGGTGATAACATAAGCTCCCCTATTTCTTCGAATAGGCGAGCTAAAAATAAGTTATCCTAATTTCAGCTTTTCGCAAAAAATCATTCTTGTGAAAAGTCAAAACTTGGAAGTTTTTGAATCTACAATTGTTGCGTTTCTGCTTAGTCGAAAGTTGATTTTCACACACAATACATTGATAAAAAAAAATCCAGTATGCACTCTCTTGTGTTTGATTAAACATCAACTTGGTAAGATTTTTATCCGATATGAATTCTTCGGTTGTTGATTAAATTACCTTTATTTGTGCATGCATATTGACCAACATCACACCGATAGGACTTTTTTCTTGTATGTATTATTTTGTGTCTGGTTAAACTACCTTCTCTTTGCATGCATATTCACAAACATCACATCGATAGGACTTTATTCTTGTATGTATTATTTTGTGTCTGATTAAACTACCTTTTCTTTGCATGCATATTGACAAACATCACATTTATAGGACTTTATTTTTGTATGTATTATTTTGTGTCTGGTTAAACTACCTTCTCTTTGCATGCACATTGAAAAACATCACATTGATAGGACTTTTTTCTTGAATGTATTATTTTGTGTCTGGTTAAACTACCTTCTCTTTGCATGTTTATTCACAAACATCACATCGATAGGACTTTATGCTTGTATGTATTATTTTGTGTCTGGTTTAACTACCTTCTCCTTGCATGCACATTCACAAACCTCACATTGATAGGACTTTCCTCCTGAATGAATTTGTTGGTGTTCGATTAAAGATTTTTCTGTCTGCATGTATACTCACAACATTATATTGATAAGGCTTTTCTCCCATATGTATTTGTTGGTGTTTGATCAAAGCATCTTTCCGTATGCATGTATATATTCAAACATCAAATTGATTATAATTTTCTCCAGTATGAATTATCTTGTGTCTGATTAACCTATCTTTCTCTTTGCATGCATATTCACAAACATCACATTGATAGGGCTTTTCTCCAGTGTGTTTTCTCTTGTGTTTGATTAATTCTCTTTTCAGCCTGCTTGTATATTCACAAACATCACATTGATAGGGTTTTTGTCCTGTATGTATTCTTTGGTGTCTAGTTAAGTTACCTTTCTCTTTGCCTGCATATTCACATACAGTACATTGATAGGGCTTTTCTCCAGTGTGTTTTCTCTTGTGTTTGATTAAATCGCCTTTCAGCCTGCTTGTATATTCACACACATCACATTGATAGGGCTTTTCTCCTGTGTGTATTCTTTGGTGACTTAATAAATTACCTTTCTGTTTGCATGCATATTCACAAACATTACATTGATAGGGGTTTTCTCCAGTATGTATTCTTTGGTGTTCGATTAATTCACCTTTACGTCTGCAAGCATATTCACAATCATTACATTGATAGGGTTTTTCTCCTGTATGTATTCTCTGATGTTTGATTAAACTACTGGAATCTATGCTTGCATATTCACAAACATCACACTGATACGGCTTTTCTCCTGTATGTATCCGTTGGTGTCTGATTAAATAACTTTTCTGTTTAAATGCATATTCACAAACATTACATTGATAGGGCTTTTCTCCTGTATGTATTCTCTGATGATTGACTAAACTACTGACAATTATGCATGCATATCCACACACATCACATTGATAGGGCTTTTCTCCTGTATGTATTCTTTGGTGTTTGATCAAATTACATTTCTTTTTACATGTATATTCACAAAAATTACATTGATAGGGTTTTTCTCCAGTATGTATTCTTTTGTGTTCGATTAATTTACCTTTCCTTTTGCATACATATTCACAACAATCACATTGATAAGACTTTTCTGCAGTATGTATTCTCCTGTGTTTGATTAATTCTCTTTTCCACCTGCTTGTATATTCACAAAACTCACATTGGAAGGGTATTTTTCCAGTATGCATTCTAGAGCATGTATTTAAATCTTCTTTCTGTTTGTTTTCCTCTTGACAAACATATTGATCAGGTTTATTCTCACTGCGTTTTTATTAAGTTGGAAAAATAGGTTTATTAGATCATTGCGTTATATAACATTGATATACCTTTTCTCTAGTATGTATACATGTGTTCTTTAGTCTCTAATTAAAGTAGATTTGTACATGTCCCCAAAACGGCCTTCATAAGGTTTCTCTGCAGTATGAATAAGCATATGTTTATTTCTAATCCCCCTTCAGACAGGAAACTGATAATGTTTCTTTGCAGTTTGTGATCTCTTGTACTGAAAAGAAAACAAGACAGATTATGAATTGAGATAAAGATTTCAATAAATTGCTATAGGTTTTTAAAGTTTTCTTGAATGTGGGAACGAATGATCAAAGATCCGGTAGACTTCCACCTCTAGTCGCACAGGTCTAACAATATTGACTAATTATTAAACATTTACTTGATGAAATATCCTTTCGTACATACATCAAATTTGCAGAAGACAAACTTTGAAAATATCTATGGAAAAAAGGCCCAAGAAGGCTAGTATCGCTTAATTGCATTAGGCAAAAGGTATATCACTATAACCCTATACGGCAAAACAGCCCATTCCTTGGTGGCTCTGTTTGGATTTCAACGCAGAACTTTAAAATCCTTCTGGTCTTAATCTTATTTCAAGATAATTTGGAAAAGTTTGTTCCTTAAGGGACCCTCGAACGAACATCAACTGGTATTTAGGAATCAGTGTAGCTAATCTAACAACGGTCCCTAGATTCATCTTAATCCACCTCAAAACCAAAATCGACTTTACACTGGCCGAAATCGACATATAATAGTATGAGTTATGTTATATATCGAGGGCGTGAAACGGTTGTATCTAAAAAACCTATTTTGAAAACCCTGGTTTAGGGGCAATTTTGACCCCTTTGTAAACAATGCAAATTTAGGTGCCATTGCTCAGAACGAGCAATGGCACCTCAATTTCCATTGTTTACCAAGATAAATGATTTAACGTTTATAAAGACTTTATGGCGAGGTGATTAACCTTGGTAAAAAAGTACAAATTTTAGTTACAACTGTTTCTCGCCAAGCCCTCGATATATATACTAAACAATACACTTCGACGAATTTCTAATTGGCCACCATATAAAATATGATATTATGCGACATATTTAATCAATAAATCTAAAGTTTGGTTATTTTTGTATTGTACAAACCAATCTATCAATTTACAGAAAGAATACACCTATTCATGTACAAAATCATCCATGCAGAACGGTAGGTGCGAAAATAGCATATGTGCTCGCGTTCACCGTGCACAGCATAGTAGTTGTCGTATCAATTTATTTGGTTACACATACAATTTAAAAGGTGATTTCCTTTAATTGTGGACGTATTTTAAATTGTGTTAAATGTCACTTTTTTAATCTATAGATGCAATTAAACGCGTATGTTTACTTTGTTACGGTGAACATTCTTTAAAGACAATACGTCAATGGCGAAAACTAGAATCCGTAATTTTGTTTTCAACTTGAACATGTGTGTGGCGAAAAGACTGTAGTCTTTTATCCTGTCTGAAATTTGCAATCTTAAATGTAATCATCTATGATATGGTGCAGGGCTTGTAGACGTACTTAACAAATCATAATTTAACACAATTTGCAGACGAACGCATGTGTGTTTACATTGCTCGTTCGTACTTAAGATTGTTCGACCCGTACGTACTAGAAAATTATTGGTTGCGCACAGCAGATACTGGTTAACTTTGTTTTGTCTACATAAAAATAAAAAAAATATGATGGTCCTATATCGCTCACCTGATTTAATCAAACTTAAAAAGTTTTCATTGTTCTTTGTCTATACATATATACGGAAAACAAGCAACACCCTCTGGTGGCCATGTTTATCATCCCATCAAAATAATTTGAAGTCTTAGTAGAGGAGCACCCAAAGAACATTCATGGCAAATGGACAAGAATATTTTTAAAGTGTTTACCTTAACAAGTTTATGTAAAACAAGTGATCCCAAGGGTGGAGCCATGTTTGACACCAGGGCTATAATAATTTGACCAATCTTGGTAGAAGTCCACTAGATGAAGTTAGATTGCAAATTTTAAACTTTCAGACAAGATTTTTAAAGTTTTATACGAGTATATGTAAAACAAGTGACCCAGGTGGGGCCATTTTTGACCCCATGGCTATAATTTGAACAATCTTGGTAGGGGACCATTAGCTGATGCTACATACCAAATATCAAAGGCCTGGGCCTTCTACTTTTAGACAAGATGATTTTTTAATTGTTTTCCTTTTATGAGTCTATGTGAAATGAATGACCCCAAGGGTCGGGTGATTTTGACCCAAGGGCTATAATTTGAACAATATTGATAGAGGTCCACTAGATGATGCTACATACCCAAATATCAGAGGCCTGGGCCCTCTACTTTTAGACAAGAAGATGTTTAAAGTTGTTTCCCTATAAGAGTCTATGTAAAACAAGTGACCCCCGGGGAGGGGTAATTTTTAACCCCATGGCTATAATTTGAACACTCTTGGTAGAGGTCCACTAGATGATGCTACATACCAAATATCAAAGGCTTGGGCCCTCTACTTTAAGACAAGAAGATTTTTTAAGTTTTTCCCCTATATGAGTATATGTAAAAACAAGTGACCCCCGGGATGGGGTCATTTTTTACCCCAGGGCTATAATTTGAACAATTTTGGTATAGAGGTCCAATAGACGATGCTATATACCAAATATCAAAGGCCCTCTACTTTCAGAAAAGATTTTTTTAATTGTTCTCTATATGAGTCTATGTAAAACAATAGACCCCAGGGAGGGCATTGTGCATAGGTGAGCTAAAAATGTCTTTGTTGCTTTGGAATTACCATGACTGAAATAATTAGAGAAAGCCATTTGTTAGGTAAGTACATTTACCCATTTGAGTATTAATGAACCGGTTCTCTTTGTCAACATGATTCGCATTACCAAGCCGGTCATTTGTCTTTTTGAACATAGCAAGTAAATTTCGTTGAGCCCTTTCACCAATGTATCGCAGGACAAATTAAATGAAATGAAGTTAAAACTTCTGCCTTATAATATATACAGTCACTTACAGTGACATATTTATTTTTACAAAACGTTTCGTAAATATCTCTTTTTCCCTGCCATCTTGAAAGGTTATAAGGTCACATGACGGAAATTCCCTCATAACCCCAACAGCCAATCAGATGCATGAAATAATCACAGCATGCATTCAATGGTATATTCCCGAGGTATTCCGCTCGGCAATATCTATCAGTTTATAGATTGTCAAACTTAATTGGACCGATAATCCTGTTTACATCATGGTAAGTGACTATCTCGAAGGTTTACAGACGACTCTGTTCTCGTGTACATGTTGCATAATGGTTTGAAACAGCATAGATAGTTTGTAACAGTTTGAAAATTCCAAACGGTCCGAAACGAAAATAAAAATAACATCAATTAGCCTTTCAGACCGTACTGGGACCGATTAAAAAATGTTTGACTCATCAACTAGTAATTAGCAAACACTTATAAAGAAGCCTCTAACCCATGCATTATCTATGATCTATCAAACAGAAGGTAGAAATTACATAACACGATTGTAACAACCCCCTGGACCAATTATCAGACAGTTTACCTTTGTTTACGTCATGTTAAGTGACTGTGACTCTCTCGAAGGGTAACCAATATTTTAGAAACAATCCCGGCTGTAGCTTTACTGGGGACTCTTAATAGAAAATACAAAAATACACGGAAAATACAGGGAAACCATGGAAAAACCATGGAAAAAACCATGGAATTTAATGATAAGATGCGGAACACTGGAAATGGTCCACGGAACCATTTCAGGGTGTTCACAGAACCGTTCCAGGGTAGGGGTGTCCATGGAACTGTTCCGGGTTGTCCATGGAATTTCCAGGTTTTCCTCTTAAATGTGCCGGAGTTTCCATGGAAAGTGTCAGATTATCCTAAATTATCCCTGGGAAGTTGACCGAATACTCCGTGGATTTTCGTTCGAGTCCCTGGAAAAGCTACAGCCAGGATGACTGTGTACTTTCTATAGGATTTTATTGTTTTTCGTTCACGCAGTGACATATCGGGTAGGTAGGTTTTGGAGAAATGTTATAAATATCTGGTTTTTTACAAATTTTAGGATTGAAAGCGGTCTGGCGATTTAAAAAACGGTTTAAATTGAGTCTAAAAAATATGCAGCTTATCATTTAAATACATGAAAATCCAATTCACATCAGCGAAAAATTTCGTCAGACGCCATGTTTTTTCTTAAATACAAGTGGTTAATTCGACAAGACGAAATGGGTAAAAAATAATTAAACGAAATATCACCCAACTCCCAATACTTATTGTACGAATAAGAAATATAATTATTTCGTTACATATTTGTTTCGGATAAATAATTGCAACACATGAATGGATATACGGCACGGAAATGTTGCGATTTGCTTTAAAATGTAAACAAAAGGGACAGGCCGAGAATGTTTTTGATTTTGTCAGAAAAGCAAGTTACACAATTGAAATTAAGCCCCTTTTGGAAAATTGTGAAGAGCCGTTTGTAATTGTGAATGGGTCCGTTAAACGGTACCAGCTAAAGAAGGAAAAAAATCGCTGCAGTAATTGAATCTGGAGAATCTTACTCACCCTGTCGGGCGAGCATGATCAATTTGTTTCTCGCCCGACCTCAACATTCACTCGCAAATGCGAGCGGGCGAGTGGATTTAACGAGGCCTGGGGTATGTAATTAAATCGTCCTTATTTGATATAAATCATCATTATATTATCATCATAATCATCCCCCCAACCCCTTATATTATCATCATAATCATCCCCCCAACCCCTAAACAAGAGGCCCATGAGGGCCTATGCTCTACTGGGATGGTTCTTTGGTCATTTTCAATCCAGAGCATGTATGTATGGTGAAGATTTGATAGTAAATGGAGGCTCTATTGTGTTCATAAGCTGTTTTATAGCAATTTTGACAATTTCAAGGGCCATAATCAAGTCTGCATGGGCGGATCTGGCTGGTTTGCGAAAGGAACCGAGCTCTCATCAATATTTAACTACTATCTAAGTTTGGTGAAGATTGAATAGTAAATGGAGGCTCTATTTTGTTTACAAGCTGTATTATAGCAATTTTGACAATTTCAAGGGCCATAATCCAGTCATGCAAGAGCGCATTAGGCTGGTTTTCGAAAGGCACCGAGCTCTCATCAGTATTTAACTACTTTCTAAGTTTGGTGAAGATCAGATAGTAAATGGAGCCTTTATTGTGTTCACAAGCTCTATTATAGCAATTTTGACAATTTCCAGGGCCATAATCCAGTCTTGCATGGGTGGATCTGGCTGGTTTGCAAAAGGAACTGAGCTCTCATCAATATTTAACTACTATCTAAGTTTGGTGAAGATCGGATAGTAAATGCAATCTCTATTGTGTTCACAAGCTGTATTATAGCAATTTTGACAATTTCAAGGGCCATAATCCAGTCTTGCATAGGCGGATCTGGTTAGCGAAAGGAACTAAGCTCTCATGGATATCTAACTACTGTATAAGTTTGATGGAGATACAATCAAAACTAAAGACTTTATCGCGTTCACAAGCTGTATTGTAGCAATTTTGACAATTTCAAGGGCCATAATCCAGTCTTGCATGGCCGGATCTGGCTGGTTTGCAAAAGGAACCAAGCTCCCATGGATTCCTAACTACTGTGTAAGTTTGGTGAAGATCAGATAGTAAATGAAGCCTCTATTGTGTTCACAAGGTCTATTATAGCAATTTTGACAATTTCAAGGGCCATAATCCAGTCTTGCATAGGCGGATCTAGCTGGTTTGCGAAAGAAACTGAGCTCTCATGGATATCTAACTACTGTATAAGTTTGATGGAGATAAAATCAAAACTGAAGACTGTATCGTGTTCACAAGCAATTGTTTACGGACGCACAGACGCACGAACGACGGCCACCACACCACGGAATAAGCTCTTCTGGCCTCTGGCCAGTAGAGCTAGAAACATGTGGATGTTATTCAAATGTGGTGAATCACTAGTAATTCACTATGAGCAATTACTCCCTTTACCACAATGTTTTCTCATGTCGTCTTCTGCAGAGGCGTCAGAAACTGTCTTTATGACTATTAATGAAAAGGTTTTAGAAAACTAAGGTCATTTTTTTGTGAGAGTTTACAGCTGAAGAAACTAGATGTCCAGAGGCAACATGGGAATCCAATGATGCATGGTTTAGATGCGGGCCGGAGAAAGTAGTCCTATCTAACAAAACTTATTTTGACCATTGACCTATTTTGTGACCGTAACATTTTAGGTACAGGCCTTGGTCTTGTGTGCGACACAATGCCTCATTATGTTGAACGTTTGCGCAGTTTCTTGGAAATACTACGATGCATGATGGTTAAGATAGACAAGGTTTCGGACAGACGGACTCACACAGGAACATTCACCGAACGGCCATTTTGACAACTATATTTTTGTCGATATCATCAGCACCTTCACTGTTGGTCATACATATGATATCGTCCTTGACATCCAGGATTGTCCCGGAAATCATATCTCTGTCCTGGTGGAACACATTTGTCCAGGAAAGTCATTACAAACTGAACAAAATATCATTAAAACCCATAATTTTACCAATCTAGGAAGGCAGTTCGCCTGTGTGGGATGCTGGTCTTGAAACGCTCCATGCATTACACAGAACATGTTGACACTGATCCGTTAATTGTTACCTGTGTCGGTGTGGTCATCCGATAAATGATTTAATGGGCTATTGGTGAGTTTAATGAGTCGGGGAGCGTACTGGTATTTTAATTTATTATTATATATTGATTTATTTGGTGTTCCAATGACTGATTGATTGGGGTTTTAAGTCTTTTTCAACAATTTTTGAGTCATATCATGGCGACCAGTTCACCTATTCATGTGTTTCCTGTAGGGATGGGAACGAGTACTCGATTATTTTATTTCCATTTTTTCTATCTTTCATCTGATAAAAGTATGTTAAAGCAGAGACATATAAACATCTGTTATATGTCTCCAGTTAAAGTAAATATTATGTGATACCTATTTTGATATCCGGTCCGAGTCCGACAGAGTACTCGGTCCCATCCCTAGTTTCCTGGCTTTCTCAGACCAGTATACCACACAACATTCATTACAAGCAACTGGCTGCCTTTCCACATAGACTGAAAGGCAATTGGTGGAAGACGAATAACGCTTGTCACAGTGACTTTTTCTCGAACGTCGGAAAGAATGTTGGTCGAGCTGGGATAAGAATTCACAACCCCTTGATTGACAGTTCTAGTCACTACCGAGAAAGCTAACAGGGCTCGGTTATGAATGACAGTTTTCAATTGATGAACTGGGTGCCTGGAGTTAAGTCTAGGCTTTATATAGGTTGTTTACTGACCAATAAATGCATACACATGAAGTTTGGTCATTTCTTTAAACATGTGACACAGTCAAACCTTAAGATGTTATGTAATTCTGGTTTATTATCTCCGAGACCTGTATGATGCATGAGCGGACAAAACTTGCCAGACTCAAGCTGCTAAAAATTCAATTTCTTTAAAAATAATTGCCTAATTGTCCTAATATTTGCTATTTTTCTTTCATTTTATATCCTACTCTGTTAATTAACACAAACAAAAAGATCTCTGAGGGCAAAGAAAGTGTCTAAAACTGCTTCAGAGTCCAAGTCAGCTTGATCATTTCTTAAATGTTTGACACAGTAAAATCGTAATATGTGATGCTTTTCTTATTTTTTCTTTGCGAAAACCTATGTTTTGCGTGAAATCATAAAACTTGGCCAATTCTGTCGAAAACCTAGGTTTGGGTTGTATAGAAAAAAAATATTTTCTTTGATAATCATTGATTTATTGACCTAATATTGGCTTTTGTCCTAACATTTTATATCATACTTTGAAAAATAAATAGAAAAAACATATCCATCAGGACAAGGAAATTGTCTTAAACACATCTGCGGTCGTGCTGATCTAGAGCCAAATAGTCCCCCCCGCCCTAAAAAAATCTTTGATTAGAAATGAACCATCACCAGAAGGCATATATAACATTGAGTTTAAAATCATTGCAAATGTGTATAGGATGCACTGGAAATGATTGATTTGATCACTTTTAGTATTTTGACCGTGTTTATAGTGAAAGTAGAGAATGCTCGGTTTTGTCCAGGCCCGATTTGGTCCACAATGACGGTAACTATTTTCACCTGCTGAATTCTTTCTTGCATTATGCATGACACCCTATTTTCTTTCGATTGTTTTAAAGCTTAGAATTAACTGTTTTCAGAGGTGTTCTTCATGAGAAATTGAGGACTGAAACTGGTCAATTTACATGGAAACAAAGTAGGAATTTCTTTGGTGTATTGTGACTGACCTTTAGTAAACAAGAGCACCGCGTACAGCATTTTTCGCGAATACTATCAGTTAATCTTTTTTGGTAAGTAAAAAACGTTGGGCGGGAAAAAAAGGTTAGGTAGGGTAACCTGAACCACACCTATTTTTTGTTTGCCTAACATTACACCAGAATATAAGGACTCCACCAACTGTTTTAGTGGATGCATGTTAGTTATTTATTTTAAATAAGTAATCTCAAGTCATTAGATACGTTAATTTAAGGCTAAAAGCTTGCTTATGTTTTTGTTAATAATATCTTACTAATGCTACCATAAAGATGAATTTGCTTCCCACTTTCAATGCAGGTAAACAGTACTTGCTACCACTGTACCAGCTATGGGCTGTTGTAATTTTGTATAATTATACTCTATAAACTGCCTTGATCAGCGGTCACCTTTGAAACGCGGCCAGCAGCCACACTAAATACTGTGACAATCACATTATCGGGTTTTTTCATATGCGTAATCTGTTTACGTGTTAGATATATGGGACTGAAAACAGCCGACATGTGCCGAATGATAGTTGCATGATTCATCAACAAGAAATTACGATTTTGGTTCTTTTCTGTTTACGATGTCGGGCAAAATTGATAAATTGAAAAAGATATTTATGAGCGTTTTAGACCGAAAGGCAGTAAATTTATATGTTAAAATGAAAGTTATGTCCACTTTGAAGCCCCAAGTCAATTTATATTCCCATTTCCATTATAAATCTTAAGATTATCGAGTAAAATTTTGTGCAAGAAGTAGACGTAGATTTGGAAGCTATTTTTTCCGGATACGTTGTTCAGAGAATTACAAAGTGAAAAAATATTCGATAGTCAAGTTAGTTGTAAACATAGGTTTAAACTAAAGAATAGATTGCACAAAGAAATCTTTGATGGAAAAAAGCTACAAATCTTCATAACAATGTTTAAATACAAGTTTATAAAGACAATTTACTATTTGTAATGTAATGACTATTCCTAACAGGTACATGTAATATTATGTGAACTGACAAAACTTTAACAAATCCGACCAAGTCATGAAATTTGTGATCAGCAGCCACCTGTCTTAAGCAGCCAGTTTCATCATGTCCCTTGGGTGGCTGCTGATCGCAAGTTTGACTGTATATACCCAATAAGGCGGTCCAATCATTAGTGACAATTGTTCCCCCAGGGGCTATGTGTTAATCCATGAATGCTAGCGAATAACCAATGAAATTAAAATATTCCCTTAAAAGTTAAATGTATTTTCATCCATATTTCTATTTTCGGTATGTGATGTTTGCAAACTGGTGCAAACTGGTTCAGAAAGACAGAGAAGAAATTTGTTGCCATGCAGAAGTTAATAAAATAAGTTTGATCCAAATATTAAAGACAGTACAACGACTTCTAGATCTTATCTTGCCGTTTAATATGAAATACGTTCGTGATCGACCTAGTATTCATTATATCAGGGACACAAGTAATATCTAATAAAATGTTTGGAATTAAATCTAAAAATTATTCCCTGATTATATTTATGATAAATACCCAATCACAGCTTTGTTTAAACTTTACCAAAATTAATTAGCATAACCGGCGGGAAAAAATCATATGACTTAACACATTTTTTTTTAAACTGCTTGTTTCGGAAAATATTTTTGCAAACATGTTTGGAAATTCGCCTCAGATGAGGAATTTAAATGATCCCACTTATAAGTAACAGTGAATTTGTACGTAGGGTATTTTACTTTGTTTGATTCTTACAAGTTTGACAATAAACAGATTTTCCAAGTGATGTATGTTTGATTTATTCATGTGAATCTTCCTAGCCGCTCAAGCTGCCATTCGCCTCAAAAGCGATTGGCAAATTTAGAAGGTTATATGAATGATGACAACTTTCATATCATTATTTTCACCAAATATGAGGTAACAGGACCTACAAACCTTTCGCAAATTGAAATCCCTGTATGACACCGGTGGGTGGGGTAATCAAACATCTTTTGCAATAACTATCCTATTCCTAATGAATGAATTTGCATAATTATTTCATAGACTTGCCAATTCTAAGGTGACATCTGGTTTATGTTCTTGTTTTAGTGTAAACATATGTGTTATTGATTGCAGGTAATTTCAGGGGTTACTCTTAAAGTCGAATAATGCCGGATAATTCGACCTGTCACGGTATATATGAACAATTTGAAAAAACATCTCACTCAAAATGATAGAAAATGTATACTGATCAAGAAACATCAGAAGAAATCATATCTTAAATGAACACACCCTTCTACAAGAGAATTGGAGGGAAAATATGTCTCTGTTCTTACCTAAAAAGGTTAAATTTTCCCGATGTAAATACAATATATAAAATAACCTCAAGATATGCCCTAGAATGCACAACAGACGTTCCCCATTTTCCAAAAAAAAAATGCAGATCCGCTATATTGATGGTCATATCATCGGCTTAGTCCAGGTTTCTGTACTAGGAATGCGATTTTTTTATTTTGACTGTTCGCATCCTGCAATATGTAACGGCGATATATTGAGACTAATCATCGGCTCTCCGGATGTGTCGGTAAAGTCACAAAAACATTATCACATTTATGCTGTTTAATACTTTCTGCAGTGTTTTTTTTTTATTAGAACATTTGTAAACATAAAAAATATTTACCTGTTATTTGAGACTTCAGTCAACTTTAATCGTGAATATAAATCATCATTTTAAGTCACGAGTTCAAACATGTGAAACATCCTGTCGTACAAATGGCGGACTTTTAGCAAGGGGAAGTAAAGCATGACTGACGTTACGGATACCTGAGGTTTCGTCTAAGTACCAGTTCGTCGAACGTATAATATAGACTAAATATGAAAGATGTTTCGACAAACTACAATTTTGTCTAACTTAAATAATGAAGTAAATTGGATAGTTTATATAGTTTTAGAGACCAATTGTACGATATGTACATAAGCGGGTATCAGGAAGTTATGGCCCAAACAGTTATGGCCCAGTACATTTATGGCCCATATTTGGAAGTTATGGCCCATGTAGGCCTATGAATTATATAGTGGTAGCTATAATACCCTGGAGGTGGTATTTACACCTTAACAGGTGATAAATATAAGTGGAGGTGTGATAACATAAGACATTCTGTTTAAATTATGTATTTTATTAATGATAAATGATTATGTGAAAATAATTATGTATTTTATTGATGATAATATTTAACAAGAGGGCTATGATGGCCCTGGATCGCTCACCTGATTTTTTCCCTCACTTTAGCTATATAAGGCCCGCCCATGGCGGCCATAGTTTCCTACCAAACAACTTGGGAATATGATAGAGGGTCACCCTAGGAACATTTCTACGAAATTATTTGAAAATCGGCCTGACACTTTTGGAGAAGAAGATTTTTTAAGTTTTCACTATAGCAATATAATGAAAAATAGCCCTGCCAACTGGTGGCCATTTTTTTTCGACAAAATAACATGGCTTGAAGGAATCTGATAGTGGGTCACTTAAGGAACATTTCTACAAAATTATTTGAAAATCGGCCTGACACTTTCAGAGAAGAAGATTTTTTAAGTTTTCACTATGTCCATATAAGGCAAAATAACCCCGTACCCTGGCGGCCATGTTTTTCGACCAATCAACATGGCTTGAATAAATCTGATAGAGGGTCATCCAAGGAGCATTTCTACAAAATTATTTGGAAATCTGCCACCAGTTTGGGAGAAGAAGATTTTTTTAAGTTTTCACTATAGCCATATAAGGCAAAGTAGCCCCGCCCCCCTGGCAGCCATGTTTTTCGACAAATCAACGTGGCTTGAAGGAATCTGATAGAGGGTCATCCAAGGAACATGTCTACAACATTATTTGAAAATCTGCCCTCCAGTTTGGGAGAAGAAGAATTTTGAATTTTTTTTTCATTTTCTGCATGGATCCCAACAATTTGAAGGCAATTTGGTGAGATCATTGAGAGGATGCTTTCTGTGAAGTTTAATCCCAATTGACCCACTGGTTACTGAGGAGAAGAAGTTGACGCACGACGGACGACGCACGACGGACGCCAGACAAAAGGCGATCACAATAACTCACCTTGAGCAAAGCTCAGGTGAGCTAAAAATGTGAACAAATAAATAATATATTTTATGATATTGAGGGAATAACTTATTTTTTTATATTTATCAATAAAATAAAACAACAAGAAACAATATGTTACATTAATTAATAGATTGTTACATTTTTTTTTGGTGATCAAAGTACTTTGACTAAAGGATTGTTGCAGTTTTTGTTTATCATTTATATAAACACTTTGCTCCATAATAAATCATTAAATGCAATTAAAGGTTAACAGCAAATTTTTCATTTTCACTAATTACATAAATAAAAATAAGGTAAATAAAATAAATGATATAAATAAAAGAATACATAACATTCAATTTTATAAGAAGTGACACTTAAAACAACTGAATTGAATGTATTAATTATTTTAATCTTATAAAAGTGCAATTTCATATAATACACAATCTAATCAAAGTTTATTGACAGTCATCTGTTAGGTGTTAATACCACCTCCAGGGTATTATAACTACCACTATATAATTCATATAAGTAAGTAAGTAAGTAAGTAAATTGTTTATTATTGTGACATGAGTTACAAAGCATTTATAGTATACATTTATTCTTTAACAATTATTATTAACACCCGGCCCCATGGGCCTACCCAGTAAACACCCGACGTCAAACCAACGTTGGATTATGGTTGGATTAAGGTTGCGACGTCGGCGACCATAATCCAACGTCGGATAGACGTTGGATTACGGACGTCGATGCAACGTTAGGTTTAAACGTTGGACCGACGTCGGATCAGCGTTGGATTTTCGTCGCGACCAATATCCAACGTCTATAGACGTTGAATTCCTGACCAATGTCCAACGTCTATAGACGTTGGATTCCCGACGTCGGATCAGCGTTGGATTTTGGTCGCGACATCGGCGACCAATATCCAACGTGTATCCATGTCTTTACAATGTGTGTTTACAACATTGTGCCAACGTACGTAAGATAAGGGTTAGGAAAAGAAAAAAATATATATTTCCTTAAATTTTATGAAATATATTTTCCGTCGTAACTGGTCCCTTCACAATTTAATTACAACTCTTTATTTGGCCCATTTCCCCGTTCGGCGTCTTGAAAAAAAGACTCTAATTAAAGATTATTTGCTACAGCCTCAGTCTGGACTTTGACGCAGTATGCTGGCAAGAGGGAACATTTTACAGGTTACGTATTCTACAAGGGTCATGACCTTTACATGGAATTTCTTTCTGCCAAAATCGTTCTGCGAGCCACGCGGAACTTTAACAACACTAACATCAGGTAAATTCTTTGTGATAAATGCGACCACACCCGTCATCACGAGCTGTAATTATTATTTAAAGGCCCTTTCTAAGCCCCCTTTCTAAGCAAGCCTTGAAAAAAAACAGGAAATGAGTCTCCCGGTCCATTTTAAATTATGACCTACTTTCTCAGTTACTGGAATTTTTTTAAAAACAAAAGCAAAATGGCCGATTTCTCCAGGTAGAACAACGAGTGGACACTGCTTGATAAAAATGTTCAAAAATGCGTATACATGATCATTTAAGATAGAGTAAACTGATAATTGAAGTTTGTTTAGATAATGAATGTAAAAGAAATGAACACATTATTTCAAAACACAATATATCATTGCTTAAAATTGACCGGTGCACACATAAATGATATCATTGAAAATATATCCTCATTCAGGAAGTGCTGTTTTTATGGCAGGTTTAGCTTGATTGTGAGGATTTTATTTGTTAAAAGCAGATAAATGCTATAAATATAATGTACTGTGAATATTTTTAAAACAACTGGTAGTGAAAGGCTTGTGTAATACTCTTTATTTTAGACTGAACAGAATTTTCGATTTGATTTAGAGCCATATATTGGCCCTCTTGTTGCATAAGTTATTTTTCTTGTTACAGCTAGTGTCATCAAAACAGGGAAAGGATCCTTTACGGAGCAGGATGTCTTGACTGCAATTGATACCTGATTGAAGTATGCCCCAGATAGGCGTGGTGGAGAAGAGAAAACTGAAATACTGGCGCTCTGATTTACTGCAATTGAACTGTCAAATTTAATCTAATGTTGTACATTATGATGTATTCGTAATGTAAGGGTTGTTTACTGAAGTTGCGTAATAAAGAGAATGTTAATGGATGAAAAGTTATTTTTATTTTTCCCACATATAGACACTTTCTGATGCCTTTTGCAGCAAACAACTTTTAAAAACACTGTGTCAAATTGGGAAATTGCAATTTCCCCATTTTCCACAATATTTTCATCTCTATTCAATAATAATACTGTCATTAATAGAGGTTTTCCATAGTTTTGCCTATATATTTTTTTCAAAGTTGTCTGCTGCAGATTTGTTGTTAAAGTAAAGTGTTTGTTTATTATAGTGTCAACTCAATTGAAAGTGTCAGCCATTTCATGCTCATGAAACACCTATGTCCTGAACATGTTTTTTACATCCCGAGTCGTATCTTTTCGCCAGGCACAGGGCAGGCGGGATTTTGGTACCATTATTTAACTAGCTGGCGGTGAACCAACTGGCCATATCAGATAAGGGGTAAAATGAGGTATTCGAACCTTAGACCTCCCGCTCCAGAAGCGGATGCCTTAACCACTAGGCTATCGGGTTAAAACATGGTTGGAAATTAGTTCGATTTGGGTCATATTGTTGCTGGGCATTGGTTGGATATTCGTCTTGAATGGTCAAATTCTTATGTTGGATGGACGTCTGGATTCTGACGTTGCATAGACGTCGCGATTCTGCCGTTGGATAGACGTCGGGATTCTGACGTTGGATAGACGTCGTGATTCTGACGTTGGATAGACGTCGTGATTCTGACGTTGTATAGACGTCGGGATTCTGACGTTGGTTAGACGTCGGGATTCTGACGTCTAGGCACTTTGCAAAACCAACCAAAATCCGACGTCAATCCAACGTCAGGGTCTAACGTCTATACAACGTCAATCCAACGTCTTTTGTTTACTGGGTATAAGTCACCAAAACATATATATTTCATAATATTATACAAATATACAAGATATATATATACAAAAAAGTGTGATCGGACGTGCAATTAGTCATTTTATTCGGTCGTATAAACAAATGTAGATATCATTTAATAATAAATAATCAAATTATCTAATAGAGTAGAGTAATAATTCTGTTTCATATAATCAAAACCTTAGAAATAATTGTGGGGAAAAGTGGATATAGATTATCCATTCACCAAAATGATTTCAAAGGTTGTCTGTGTGTAGCATCGAAAGATATCTACTTGTGATAACATTCTCATTTAGTTAAACAATATACTCCGTCTTAGCATATACGCATTAACTATACATTTGGCTGTCTTCCTAGGATACTTTTGGACAAGCTCAATAAATTGCTCTTGGTGAGACATTAATAGGAATTGGTTAATAAATATATCACTGTAAATATCGTCTCTTATTCTGTCATATAATGTACACCTCAATATAAAATGCTCTTCACTTTCTATTTCCGGGCAGTTACACGATTTGCACAGTCTAGTGTTCAATGGTTCTCCAAGGTAACGGCCTGTCTCTATGCGTATAGGTAAAATTCCACATCTTAACTGGGCTAGCAAAGCGCGTTCATTTTTCTTTAAATTTAATTGTAAATATGATTCGCATGAAAAGTCCATTTTAAATAATATATAACTCCGGAGTTTTGGCACTTTTTCCACATCTGATTTCCATAGGTTTGAGTAATAGCTTATGATCTTAGTTTTTACGTTTGAAAGGTTTACACTCAGTCTATTATTATAGGAATCCATCAGATCTAACTTCTGCATAATACTTTTAAGGTTTGAGCTCCAATTACATTTAGTGGCATTGTAGTCCATAAATGAAGACTTGTTTGGTTAGTCTGTTGTCGTCAAATTTTATAAGCCTATTATAATAGCGTATCATTGCAATCCACCGTCTATAAGTACTAGGCAGCCAGCCAGTGTCTCCAATTAATGCAAGTGTTAGGGTAAAACGGTGAACCCCCATGATATACCGCATTGTCCGATGTTGCACGTTATCTATAAGGGCTGAAAGGGCTCGTCACCCCACACACCTGAGCAGTAATCCAATTCAGGCGTACAGCTTAGTGAATGATTTAAACCCGAAATTCTTGTAATTATGGATTTTAGAGATTATCTTTCCTAGTGCGCGTCCTGCTCCCTTCGCTAGCGTTTCACAATTATGTTCAAAAGAACCTCTGTCCTGAAATATTATACCTAGGTATTTGTATCTATCAACTGTTTGTAGAACATTGTTGCCTATAGTAAAGACGAACTCAGATGGTTTCGCTCTATTTTTCCGGAAATAGACACACTTTGATTTATCTGTGTTTATTAAGACTCGCCACTTTTTACACCACGAGTGTAAGGTATTTAACATTTCTTGTAGTTTTTCCGCTGAGTCTGCAAATAAAGCAATGTCATCGGTGTACAGCAGAAGCGATAGCATTCTGTCTCCTATACTAACACCAAGGTCATTAATTTCTTTAACGAGGTCATTAGCGAATATAGAAAAAATTGTGGGAGAAATACAGTCCCCTTGTTTCAATCCAGTTTTACAGTCGAACCACTGTTAACTTGTTATTGACACGAATACATGCACTAGTCTGTCTGTACATGCTCTTAATTGAGTTGTACATTTTCCCATTTATCTTGTGTAGTAATAATTTGTAAAGCATCATGTCCCTGTCTATAAAATCGAAACACTTACGAAGGTCAATGAAACTAGTGAATATTGAACTGTTATTCTGGGTCTTCACATATATGGGCCATAACTTCCAAATATGGGCCATAACTTCCAAACATGGGCCATAAATGTACTGGGCCATGTTTGGGCCATAACTTTCAGAAACCCATAAGCGTTAGCTTCTATAGGTCCTTTTAGGAGATGTTTTTCCTAATATGTAAATTGTTTTAATTTTGCGACTTCCAGTTTCTGTATATTTAATGGTTGTTTTCCTGATCATTAATGCTATGATCGTCCATATTTCTCTATTTGTTTACGCCAATTTGATGGTGTAGTCTTATTCAATTAAAAAAAAATACAAATTATGATACATTTTCACTTGACCCCACCCCTGATGTTCCAATATGCCCCTCAGTTGATAACTGTTTTTTCAACTACTATCATGTACGTGTTATGCATCACTGCAGTATGGATTTCCCAGCGACATTGATGCATTGCATCAACTTTCTCTTGTTATCATTCTGTGGTTAAATTTCTCATATTGTCATGTATACATAAACTGAAATTATAATTGATAACTTGAAATATATAGAGGTTTCGACTACTTACCAGTTCGTCTAACTTATGCTTTATAGTATATTGGGCAGAGGTTTCGACTAATTACCATTTCGTCTAACTTATTCTATAGAGTAAATCGGGTAGAGATTTCGTCTAATAACCACTTCGTCTAATTTATTCTATAGGGTAAATGGGATAGTGGTATCGATTTACTACCAGTTCGTCTAACTGATTCTAAATAATGTAAATTGTGTAGAGGTTTCGTCAACCTTATATAATAGAGTAAATAGGACAGATGTATCGCCTTATTACCAGTTCGTCTAATTTATTCTATAGAGTAATTTGGAATAGAGGTTTCGTCCAACAACCAGTTTGTCTAACTTATTTGATTAAGTAAATCGGGTAGAGGGTTCCTCTAATTTATTCAGTAGAGTAAATTGGGTAGTGGTTTCGACTAATTATCAGTTCGTCTAACTTATTTAATAGAGTAAATCGGATACAGGTTTCGTCTAATTACTTATTTATTATATAGGGTAAATGGGATAGTGGTATCGTCTTATTACCTGTTAGTCTAACTGATTCTTAATAATGTAAATTGTGTAGAGGTTTCGTCAACCTTATATAATAGAGTAAATAGGACAGATGTATCGCCTTATTACCAGTTCGTCTAATTTATTCTATAGAGTAATTTGGAATAGAGGTTTCGTCCAACAACCAGTTTGTCTAACTTATTTGATTAAGTAAATCGGGTAGAGGGTTCCTCTAATTTATTCAGTAGAGTAAATTGGGTAGTGGTTTCGACTAATTATCAGTTCGTCTAACTTATTTAATAGAGTAAATCGGATACAGGTTTCGTCTAATTACTTATTTATTCTATAGGGTAAATGGGATAGTGGTATCGTCTTATTACCTGTTAGTCTAACTGATTCTTAATAATGTAAATTGTGTAGAGGTTTCGTCAACCTTATATAATAGAGTAAATAGGACAGATGTTTCGCCTTATTACCAGTTCGTCTAATTTATTCTATAGAGTAAATTGGGTAGTGGTTTCGACTAATTATCAGTTCGTCTAACTTATTTAATAGAGTAAATCGGATACAGGTTTCGTCTAATTACTTGTTCGTCTATCTTATTCTATAGAGTGAATTAGGTAGCAGTTTCGGCTAATTACCAGTTCGTCTAGCTTATTTTATAGAGTAAATGGGATAGTGGTTTCGTCTAACAACCAGTTCGTCTTACTGTTTTAATAGTAAATCGGATACAGGTTCGTTTGATTACCTGATCGTCTAACTTATTTTATAAATTAAATAAGGGAGAGGTTTCGCCTATTAACCAGTTTGCCTAGCTTATTTTAAGGAGTAAATGGGGGTAGAGGTTTCGTCTTACCTTTTTAATAGAGTAAATCAGAATCAGGTTTCGTTTAATTACCTGCTCGTCTAACTTATGCGTCATAAACTAAATCGGGTAGAGATTTCGGATAAGTACCAGTTTGACTAACCTATTCTAAAAAGTAAATGGTATAGAGGTTTCGTCTAATTAGCATTTCGTCTAACTTAAGTAATATACTAAATCGGGTAGAGGTTTCTACTAGTTACTAGTTCGTCTAACTTATTCTATAGGGCAAATCGGGTAGAGGTTTCGACTAATTACCACTTCGTCTAATTTATTCTATAGAGTAAATGGGATAGTGGTATCGACTTACTACCAGTTCGTCTAGCTTATAATATGAATTATTATTATGCCCTATATATTTGATAACAGGAACGTTGATAAAAGGATCATATTTACGTCCCTGATAATATATATCTGGAACTTAGGTAAGAGGGATAAGTAACAAACATATATCTTAAAATATCACCCCTCCTATATAACTAAGTAAAACTCGAAAACTATTGAACATATGACAATAACAAGGAGATATTTTCAGAAAATATAAGCATTCGTCTATTGCAATAGATAAAACATTTGAATACATTACACGTTTTGAAAAAATTTAATATTGAGGAATTATATCGGTATAATATATCTATAGGTGCTATCTATTTACGAAAAACCCCGCAAGATAATTATAAACAAAAATTAAAGAGCATATTTTGGCCATAAAAAAGGATTTATAAGTAATTGACTAGACAATAATAATGTTAATGTCATGTTTCTTTCATTATTAAAACATAATTGGAATTTGTATTGCTGTTGTCTATTATTTGAACAGAAAATAATAAAGTAAAGACTTTCAGACAATCAAGGAATACATTTATAATGAACGAGGTTAAAACATGAGGGCCAAGATGATCCTTAATCGATCACCTGCATTATGGTAAAGAAGCAAATAGATCAGCCATTTTCTGATGCCACCTGGCGACTGCCTTTTTCAATCAGTCAATATGGCTGGAACAAATTATGTAAGGGGTCATATTTCTGCTAAACCCTTTCCCTATTAGAGACGGTTTCTGAGGCCTATGCAACAGACGATTTAGGAAAAGATTGTCGCCACAAGAACAATTGCTTCTTATGAGAAAGTTATCCTTTTGCCACAATGTTTGATAAATAATTATACTTTGAATGAGCGAGTCAATAGCTCTTGTATAGGAATTTGGGGTCTCCTTCTTTGGCTACGATACAGTCAAAATTTAGTTTCGGGCGTAGAAGGCTAATGCTGTCGTTTTTTTGACGAACGGGAAAACATATTTCTTACAGATTTACATTTATTTTTAGTTTTCGTACAAATGTTAATTCCCACATAAACAGCACTTAAATGATCTTAAATATCGATTTTAAAAAAAATAATTAAAAAGACGAAAATAATTTTCAATCCGTGTTTTTCTGCTCATTTTATACATACCCAAAATACCGATTTAAAAATAAATAAATAAAAAGCCGACAATAATTTTCAATCTGTGTTTTACGTCTGCTTTTTATACATATCCAAAATGGCGGCCCTCATGGATTTTTCCAGTTTCATTTCAGAAAGATTTTAAAAAAAATAATTAAAAAGACGACAATAATTTTCAATCCGTGTTTTTCTGCTCATTTTATACATACCCAAAATACCGATTTAAAAATAAATAAATAAAAAGCCGACAATAATTTCCAATCTGTGTTTTACGTCTGCTTTTTATACATATCAAAAATGGCGGCCCTCATGGATTTTTCCAGTTTCATTTCAGAAAGCTTCATGGGTTATTGAAATATACCTGTTACTTAAAGCGTAAAAATCCATTTATGGTTTTTTTTCGTATTAATTGTTGGGCAAAATTGTAAAACTTCCCAAATAACAATAACGGACTGTTTATAACACCATATGAACATTCCTATGCTGTTTGGTTGATATGCGTTCAGTGGTTAGGAGAGGTAAAGTGTAGTTTAAAGTTCACTGTACCTCTGTTCTGGCGCCGTCTGATCGCTATGATTTTCAACCGATTGATATAGTTTAAACACATTGTGTAAAAATCACTGAAAGAACATTTACACTGAATTAACTTGAAATTAGCACATTCATAAGCATGAATTGAATTTTATATTTTCGTCAATTTGCAACCTTTTCTACTGAATTATTTTGGAATCAGTCAAGCGGATTCTGGAAGACGAATGTTAAAGCTTTAAGCATTATTTCCCCCACCCTCTTCTTTCTGATGCTGCAGCGACCACAATTGTACATGAACTTAAACAAACAAGAGGGCCATGATGGCCCTGGATCGCTCACCTTAATTATACAATGTACTGCAATGCGAAATACATCAAGACAATTATTCTGAATGCAACCTCCACCTAGATCTATATTTTTTTTACCTACTATATGACCCATATTCCAACGTGGACTAGATATCATCAAGACAACATTCTGACAAAGTTTCAACTTGCTCAAAGTAAAAATGCGACATCCGGAGTTTGAACAATATTTTCCTTTATTGAACTAGTTTCTGTGGCATCCAAAGTGTTCACAAGATTTTCCTTCAATTTGATCTAGTGACCTAGTTTTTGACCCAGCATGACCCATATTCGAACTTGGCCTACATATCATCAAGAAAACATTCTGATAAAGTTTCATCATGGCATTTTTTCTTCTGCATGATGACGCATAAATCAAAGCTGTACATATAATTTAAAGTTTTGAAGAGGACCACCACAGGAAGACTCCTATCATGTTTGGTTGCAATTTAAACAGTATTGTAGGAAGGAATGTCGTTTAAAGCTAAAAGTTAACAACGATGACGGACGGACGACGGACAGAGACTAACCGGAATATAACAAATTGAGCCACAAATGATTCAATAGATCAGGTGCTTTTGTTGCAGTGGGTCTTGTTTAAACTCGCCTTTCGGCATGAAGCCATTCCGCGAGCAGCTACTGCTTTTTCTCTCCAATAATTGTTTTATTGATGGATCTGATCATCTGACCATATAATATTTATTTTTTTCAAGTATTTTCTATTATTTAGTTTTGACGTTATATGCTATCGTTGTTACATATCCCGTTTTCAATTTAAATTGTTGTATTAAAAGGTTTATTTAAACAAGAGGGCAAGGATGGCCCTGGAATCGCTCACCTGATTTTTTATTTTTTACTTTAGCTATATAAGCCCCGCCCCCTGGCGGCCATAGTTTCCGACCAATCAAAGCTTGAAGGAATCTGATAGAAGGTCACCCTAGGAACATTTCTAACATTTTTAAGTTTCCACTATAGCCATATAAGGCAAAATAGCCCCGCCCCGCTGGCGGCCATGTTTTTCGACCAATCAAATTGGCTTGAAGGAATCTGATAGAGGGTCATGATCTTCCAAGGAACATTTCTACAAAATTATTTGATAATCGGCCTGACACTTTCGGAGGATAAGATTTTTTAAGTTTTCACTATAGCCATAAAAAGCAAAATAACCCCGCCCCCTGGCGGCCATGTTTTTCGACCAATCAACATGGCTTGAATGAATCTGAAAGAGGATCATCCAAGGAGCATTTCTACAAAATTATTTGAAAATCTGCCAACCAGATTGGGAGAAGAAGATTTTTTAAGTTTTCACTATAGCCATATAAGACAAAATAGCCCCGCCCCCCTGGCGGCCATGTTTTTCGACCAATCAACATGGCTTGAAGGAATCTGACAGAGGGTCATCCAAGGAACATTTCAAAATTATTTGAAAATCTTCCAACCAGTTTGGGAGAAGAAGAATTTTGAAGTTTTTTTCGTTTCGTTGCCATGGAAACAAACATTCTGCATGGATCCCACAAATTTGAAGGAAATGTGGTGAGGTCATTGAGAGGATGCTTTCTGTGAAGTTTCATCCAAATTGACCCACTGGTTACTGAGGAGAAGAAGTTGACGCACGACGCACGACGGGCGACGGACGCCGGACAAAAGGCGATCACAATAACTCACCTTGAGCAAAGCTCAGATGAGCTAAAAACAAAAACTTGACAATTGTTAAAAGATTATATAGTGACAATAAATGCACTTCTGAATAGCATTTCGCAACGGCGCTGCTGAGTGGCCGATTGTCAAATCGTTTTTCGGTAATCATACTTGAACTCGGTCTCGTTTTAAAAAATACCTACAATGCCGTTAGCATTGAGTAACGAAAGAAAGAACACTTCTGAACACAGTCTTCCGCCACCGATTGGCCAATTTTCAGGTACGAATTGGTGCATGTACATGTAAACCAGGGGCTGTATTTCGATTGTCCTAACACACCAATCACTTGTGTCTTTGCTAGCCAAATAAACCAATCACATTGCAGCATTTTAGTAACAATCGGTGTGTTAAGAGTCTAAATACACCCTTGCTTTCATCTAATGCGTGTAATGCCTTTTCAGAATTGACTAGTTGCATCCGTTGCACTAATACTTATGTTTTATTGTACGTGAAACAGTGGTTCATCGGTGCAGTGCCGGTCTCATGGCCAAATGATCCCCGGAGAATGGGGCGTAACCCACACAGTCGGCGCGAGTACTAGTAAAACTGCAAAACTATACTCTGGGCTCAGATTCTCAAGTATCTGTTTGTTTTTAAGCAATTTTATGTTCGCAGTTGTCAATCAGACTTCTTTTATGAGCATAGAGAACGTTTACAGAATTTAATAGTTGTGGGTCTTGGTTGAGAAACATCAAATGATACATAGAGTATGATAAATAAAAGGAGCTTATTTCCCAATCAAAGTAAAATAAATGAATTTACACAAACAAAACACATGGTCGGGAAAGCAAATCTCGCACTATTCCAAGAAATGTTTTGGAGCAAGGTTCTTCAGTTAAATTGAAATGGAAAGAAAGAGTCTGTTAGAATAGCGTTAAAACAGACTTTTTTTTATCCAAACCTTATACATCATATATATACTTTTCAGTAGTAAACTGATTGTATGTACAAACAAGGCATTACAAACTGGTAATATGAAGTGGTGCTCCAGGAAAAAAGTTTTTTGAAACCTACGAGTAATTGCTGAACAGTGTCCTGGCTGATTTGGATCTACTGTTGTCTCAAATGCATTTCGGTGGGTTTCCGCAGAGCGTCTAAAGAAATATTTTTAATTGTGTTTGTTGTATTTGCTCAGAAAATGTGAAACAGTTCCTTTTATCCTATTCACTTTACAACAAATCTGAATCAGACAAATATCCACAATACCTGCCTGGTAAACTACTACAAATAATCTTTTTATGGTCCATATGCTATAAAAAAAATGAGGACCATGATATTATTGTATGAGAAAACTGGGGACCCCAAAGAAGACCGTGTATTCAACACGTGTGTGCAACATATGCGCGCAATTGCAGGTAAATAATTATGCTACTTGCATCACTTTAATTTATAATTAAGCAGTGTATTCGACATTATTCTATTCCCTCATATCATGCGTCCTAAGAAGGGAACATACATGTGCTACCTCCATGTTAAGCGAATCTTTGACATTACACGGCTAGAGATCAGAGAAGGCTTTTCGTTTGTTTTTATTATATTTGACGTCAGTTTCATCTTTATATCAGTTATATCACTGTGAAAGTTCTCTTATTAAGGATCCCCGTGTAAACCGACCAGTTCTAGGCAAGGAATCGTGATTGCCTAAGGACACTCTACCGTAACCACCGCGATTAAAGAACAACCTCGTGTCAGCCGCTCGGGTCAGCCGTTCCAAATACCATCTCTAACCACTCAGCCAACACACTGAAACCAAGACAACTCAATCATGAGGAGCATACTGTAGGCAATACATCACTTAGTGGGTAAACCCCATCCACATACAACAAAGCTGTAGCAGATGACATTTTGTTTTTATATTGGGAGTTTACGCCGCTCTCAACATTTGTTCAGTTATATCACGGCGATAGTTCACTTATGCATGATCCCTGGGTAAATAAACCAGTACTAGGCTAGAAAATGTGCCTTGCCCAAGGGCACTCCATCATGACCGGGGATCGAACAGAGGACACCGGTTTCAAATCCTCGATGCTAACCACTCGACCACAACGGATTCCTTCGAATGACATTGAAAACATCTAGGCAACACTATGGGTTATATCATCAACACGAAATGCTCGCTAAATACATTGTCAGGAACATGTGAAATATCGAATCGAATATGGAATCGAATATGCCTGACCAGAAATGTTCGCTTTACATTGTCAGGAACATGTGGAATATGGAATCGAATATACCTGACCAGAAATAATGGCTCATTAGTCATTTCGAACAATAGGACAAGTTTTGTTGTGTTCAAAGTAAATTTGACATTGAAATTTGACGTCAAAACCGATAGGTGTCATATACTGGGCATGTTCAAGAACTTTGACAAACTTTAGGACAGTGTACAGTCATCATTAGACAAGGTTATAACATACAGAGAAATTGCTCACATAATAAATAATTAAACCTATTGCCGAAGTCATTCAAAAAGTCGTCAGCTGCAGATGAATCCAAATTTCTCTACAAGTAGGGAAAGGTAAAGAAAAGAACAGTGACCATTTGCTCATAATAACAATCTAATTAATAACTAAAACATGACACAATACTATACACACTACTATATACCCTATGATGCTACATATATCTCCTGACATAACAATTTATTTAAACAATGGGACAATGAAGGCACTAACTCGTCAACTTAATTGAGTAGTCCTATCATAACACGTCAGTTCATAGTGTTTAGGCCAATCCAAGTCATATATAGGAAACTACATGCAAAGTTGTATGTATTCATAATCCGAAATTATTGTTGCAGCTTGAAAATCAATGAAAAGCACGTCATGTAAATAGCCAAAAAAGAAATATAGCCAAAAATAAAGCACTGCTCCATTGCGGCCATGTTTGATGACCTATATATCATCAAGACAAACATTCTGACAAAACTTCATATCATTCAGCTCAACATTCTTACTAAATCTCAAGCTGCTAAAGCAAAGATTATACAGAGTTAACAAGATTTTCCTCCAATTTGGCCTAGTGACCCAGTTTCTGACCCAATATGACCCATATTTGAACTTGACCTAGGTATCTTTAAGACCAACATTCTGACAAAATTTCAAACTGATGAAGCAAAAATTTCGAAAAAGAAATGTGTCTAACTTAAGTGTTCTTTCATATGTAGAATCAAATCATTTTTAGCAATAAACTCGTATCCACAAAAGTCACATTGATTAGGTTCCTCGATTACTTGCATTCTATGATGTCCCTTTATACGTTTTTTACCGAAGATGGTTTCATTAAATGTCTTTGGCTTACATGTATGAATTCCCTTGTAGTCGATTAAATCAACATTACGTTTGCATGCATAACCAGACACATCACATTGAAAAGGGTTTTCTCCAGTATGTTTGATTTGGTGTCTGTTTAAGGAATTTTTCTGTTGGCATGTATACTCACAAACATCACATTGATAAAGCTTCTCTCCGGTATGAATTCTCTTGTGTCTGGTTAAAGCACCTATCTGTTTGCATGCATATTCACACACATCACATTGATAAGGCTTTTCTCCAGTATGTATTCTTTGGTGTCTAAATAAATCGCCCTTCTGTTTGCATTTATATTCACAAACATCACATTGATAAGGCTTATATACAGCATGCGTTCTTTGGTGTGTGATTAAATTACTTTTCTGAGTGGATGCATATTCACAAACATCACATTGAAAGGGCTTTTCTCCTGTATGTATTCTCTTGTGTATGATTAGACTATCTTTATCTTTGCATGTATATTTACAAACATCACATAGATAGGGCTTTTCTCCTGTATGTATTCTTTGGTGTTTGATTAAGTTTCTTCTATCTTTGCATGCAAATTCACAAATATCACATTGATAGGGCTTTTCTCCTGTATGTATTCTTTGGTGTTTAATTAAACTATCTCTCCGATTGCATGTATATGCACAAACATCACATTGATAGGGCTTTTCTCCAGAATGTTTTTTCTTGTGTCTGCATAAAGCCCCTTTCACTTTGCATGTATAGTCACAAACATTACATTGATAGGGCTTTTCTCCTGTATGTATTCTTTGGTGTTTAATTAAACTATCTCTCCGATTGCATGTATATGCACAAACATCACATTGATATGGCTTTTCTCCTGTATGTATTCTTTGGTGTCTCATTAAGCTACCTTTCTCTTTGCATGCATATTCACAAACATCACATTGATATGGCTTTTCTCCTGTATGTATTCTTCGGGGTCTCATTAAACTACCTGTCCCTTTGCATGCATATTCACAAACACTACATTGATAGGGCTTTTCTCCTGTATGTATTCTTCGGTGTAAGATTAAACTATCATTCTGCTTGGATGCATATTCACAAACACTACATTTATAGGGCATTTCTCCAGTATGTATTCTTTGGTGTCTGATTAAATAACCTTTCTGTTTGCATGCATATTCACAAACATCACATTGATAGGGCTTTTCTCCAGTATGTATTCTTCGGTGTGTGATTAAATTACCTTTTTGTTTACATGTATATTCACAAACATCACATTGATGGGGCTTTTCTTTAGAATGAATTACCTTGTGCTTTATTACGTCACTTTTCCGCCTGCTTGTATATTCACAATACTCACATTTGAAAGGGCTTTTTCCAGTATGCATTCTAGAGTGCGTTTTTAAATCACTTTTATGTTTGTTTCTTCAGTCTTTACAAACATCTTTTTTTTTTTGGATTATGGCTTTATATAACATTGATATGCCTTTTTTTTTATAGTTTGTATACATGTGTTCTTTAGTCTCTGATTAAAGTAGATTTGTCTGCACTTTACATCTCCCCAAAATGGCATTCATAAGGTTGCTGTGAAGTATGTATACTCATATGTTTATTTGAATCCCCCTTCAGACAGCACTTTGAAATATGCGTTCTCTGGTACTGAAAAGAAAACAAGACATGTAATGAATTGAGATTAAGCACACACACATACAACTTTTGAACATGCATACCATCCTACATGTAGCTACACATTTGATATTTCTTATTTTGTATGGATAATTGACATACACATTAACTAACCTCCCATACGCGCAACACGCTCTTTTATTTCTTTTTGCCGGACAAAAGGCGATCACAATAACTCACCTTGAGCAATGCTCAGATGAGCTCAAAACATGTGGATGTTATTCAATTTCCCCTTTTACCATAATGTTAACCTGCACATGTGTTTCCTGGCTTTCTAAGACCAGTACTCCACACAACATTCATTCCAAGCAACTGGCTGCTTTCCATATAGACTGATAGCCCATTGGTGGCAGAAGAATAACGCTTGTCACAGTGACTTTTTCTCGGAATGAATGTTGGCCGAGCTGGGGTTAGAATTCACAAACCCTTGATTGACTTTTCTAGTCGCTACCGACTAAGCTAACGGGGATCAGTTATGAATGACAATTTTTAATTGATGAACTGGGTGCCTTGAGTTGAGACTAGGCTCTTGGGGCGAATTGAGGCAGTTATAGGTAATAGCCACCTTAATCTTTTTCCATAAACATTGTTTTTCAAGCTATTTAAACTTTGCTTGGTTGTTCAATGGCCAAACGCATGCATACATATCAGGTTTGGTTATTTCAAATTTTCTTTAAAAGAATTGCCTAATTGTCCTTATACTTGCTATTTTTCTTTCATTTTATATCATACTCTCTGTATAAACAAAAACAAATCTCTGAGGGCAAAGAAAGTGTTTAAAACTGCTTTAGACTCCAAAAAAAAGATGAAACTGGTTGCCTATTGAGTTTGAGAATAATGCATAACTAGAACTATCACTGAAGATGATAAATACCCCCAAAACAGCACCTTGACTCAAAATATGGCTTCCGACCGACCAACAAAATACACCGCACTTCCTCTCAATGTGTTGTATCATCCTATGAAGTTTTATTAAATTCCAACAATTTGTTTTAAAGTTATGCTCCGGACAAGACTCTACGAATAAGAAAAAGTAACAAAGGGCAATAACTCTGTAATTATGTTAATTAGAGTTATGGTTCTTGTACACTGCACTTCCTCTCATTATGCTCTACCATTGTATGTAGTTTTATTAGATTCCATCTGTTAGTTATTAAGTAATTCTCCGGACAAGAAAAAGTAACAAAGGGCAATAACTCTGTATTTAGATAAAATAGAGTTATGGTTCCTGTACACCGCACTTCCTCTCAATGTGTTGTATCATCCTATGAAGTTTCGTGCAAATCCTATGTTGCATTGTTAAGATATGGTCCGCACAAAATATGGCTTCCGACCTACCGACCGACCGACACAGTGACTCCTATATACCCCCCAAAACTTTGTTTTTTGGGGGTATAACTATTAAGTTTGATTATTTCTTGAACATTTAAGAAAGTAAAAAGTGTGGCTCGCGTTTCCAGACCTAGCCAAATTTTCACTGACAAACATGGTACTGTATGCAAGTTGCTATTAAATTATACAAACAATTCTGTTTTGCAGAATATATTAACCAAGTTCATGATATTTCATAACACACCATGCATTTTTTTCTTCATCATTTTGCGATCTCATGCATCATTTTTTTCTTCACAAGTTTGCGTTTCACGCATTGAATTTTGCAGGCATATTCGGAAATTCGCATCGGATGAGGAATTTAAATGTTTAAATGTTCATTTCACATTACTTAACTATAGCATATCCTACTTATAAGAGATACAGTATAACCGGTCTAATTATATAAAAGGTATTTTTTTACATGTACATGTATTTAGTATGTTTATTAATTTCTTTTTACAGATGTAACACTCTATTCATACGTCTGGAATATATAAAGAATTAACTATTTTAACCGATTGAGGAATTCAGTTGTGAATAAGTAACAATCACCATTGGTTACATTTGTAAGTAGGATATTTTTCCTTGTTTGATTCTTACACGTTTGACAATTATCGAGATTTGCCAAGCGATATATGTTTGATTTATTCATGTGTATCGTCCCAGCCGCTCAAGCTGCCATTCGCCAAAAGCGCTTTGCAAATTTAGACCAATCCTGATGTGAATCTTTAAAATTTATTTGGGATTTTATCTGAATGATGACGACTTTGATATAAATGCTTTGCAAACATATCATTATTTTCAGAAAATATGAGCTAACAGGACCAACAAAATTACTGATTGGGGTTTAACGCCGTTTTCAATAAATTTTCAGTCATATCACGGCGGCCAGTTCACCTCCTCATGTTTCTTGGCTTTCTTACACCAGTACTTGAAGTCTTGATACATTTGTTTTAAAGTTATGCTCCGGACAAGACTCTACGAATAAGAAAAAGTAACAAAGGGCAATAACTCTGTAATTATGTTAATTAGAGTTATGGTTCTTGTACACTGCACTTCCTCTCATTATGCTCTACCATTGTATGTAGTTTTATTAGATTCCATCTGTTAGTTATTAAGTAATTCTCCGGACAAGAAAAAGTAACAAAGGGCAATAACTCTGTATTTAGATAAAATAGAGTTATGGTTCCTGTACACCGCACTTCCTCTCAATGTGTTGTATCATCCTATGAAGTTTCGTGCAAATCCTATGTTGCATTGTTAAGATATGGTCCGCACAAAATATGGCTTCCGACCTACCGACCGACCGACACAGTGACTCCTATATACCCCCCAAAACTTTGTTTTTTGGGGGTATAACTATTAAGTTTGATTATTTCTTGAACATTTAAGAAAGTAAAAAGTGTGGCTCGCGTTTCCAGACCTAGCCAAATTTTCACTGACAAACATGGTACTGTATGCAAGTTGCTATTAAATTATACAAACAATTCTGTTTTGCAGAATATATTAACCAAGTTCATGATATTTCATAACACACCATGCATTTTTTTCTTCATCATTTTGCGATCTCATGCATCATTTTTTTCTTCACAAGTTTGCGTTTCACGCATTGAATTTTGCAGGCATATTCGGAAATTCGCATCGGATGAGGAATTTAAATGTTTAAATGTTCATTTCACATTACTTAACTATAGCATATCCTACTTATAAGAGATACAGTATAACCGGTCTAATTATATAAAAGGTATTTTTTTACATGTACATGTATTTAGTATGTTTATTAATTTCTTTTTACAGATGTAACACTCTATTCATACGTCTGGAATATATAAAGAATTAACTATTTTAACCGATTGAGGAATTCAGTTGTGAATAAGTAACAATCACCATTGGTTACATTTGTAAGTAGGATATTTTTCCTTGTTTGATTCTTACACGTTTGACAATTATCGAGATTTGCCAAGCGATATATGTTTGATTTATTCATGTGTATCGTCCCAGCCGCTCAAGCTGCCATTCGCCAAAAGCGCTTTGCAAATTTAGACCAATCCTGATGTGAATCTTTAAAATTTATTTGGGATTTTATCTGAATGATGACGACTTTGATATAAATGCTTTGCAAACATATCATTATTTTCAGAAAATATGAGCTAACAGGACCAACAAAATTACTGATTGGGGTTTAACGCCGTTTTCAATAAATTTTCAGTCATATCACAGCGGCCAGTTCACCTCCTCATGTTTCTTGGCTTTCTTACACCAGTACTTGAAGTCTTGATACAACATTCTTTCCAATCAACTGGCTGCTTTTCCACATAGGCTGATAGTCGATTGGTGGAAGACAAATGACGCTTGTCAGAATGACTTTTATCAAACGTCGGAACGAATGTTGGCCAAGCTTTTAGTTTGAACTCACAACCCCTGGATTGACAGCCCGCGTCGCTACCGACTGAGCTTCCGGGGCTCGTCCAACAGGAACAACAAACCCTTTCCAAATTGAAATCCCTGTATGACACCGGTAGGTGGGGTAATCATAACAAACATGTAAAATCTATCATAATTCTTATTCCTAATGAATGAATTTGTATGAATATTTCATACACTTACCAACACTAAGATGACTTCTTGTTTATGTTATTGTTTAAGTGTAAAGATATGTGTTATTGATTGCAGGTAATTTCAGTAAACAATTATTTTGTTTGTAATATATTTTTATATCACCTGTTCTCACCTGTCACAGTATATATATATGAACAATATTTGAAAAAAAATCTCACTCAAAGTGATGGTAAATATATACTGAACAAACAACATATAGAGTTTGTACACTTTTATTCAATAATTAACATGTCATATATTCTCTATTTACATGTCTCTGTTTAAATCTACAAAGGGTACGGTATTCCCGATATTACAAATAACCTCAAGTTTTGGCCGAATGCAACACAGACGTTCCCCACTTAAAAAAAATTCCACACCCGCTATATTGGTGGTCATATCGTCGGCTGTCCAGATGTTCCGGAGAAGTCACCAACAATTATCACATATATGCTGTTGGCCTAGTATTAATACTTTCTGCAGTATTTCTTTTTATGTTTGTGCATGTACTAGTAAGTTGATAATTATGAACAATTAGGGTTATATGGCCGTTATACAACTATAAAACGTTGTTTTCCGTGACAGCCAAGAGGTTTTTGCGAGCCGATTCTATTTATTTATATTCATTAGCCTATGCCACTCTGTAATTTTTCTATTTCGCGATAATAAATACAAAAACACTACTACAAACTGTTAAAATGTATTGTAATATGTTGGTGCATGTACTATTAAGTTAATAATTATGAAAAATTAGGGTTATATGGGTTTATAGTTATATAAAGAGTTATTTTGGTGAGCCGGTTTTATTTATTTATATGCGTTTTAGCCTATTCCACTATGTAATTTTTCTTTTTCGCGATAATAAGTACACAAACACAATAACAAACTGTAAAAATGTATTGTAATATGTTTTTCAATGTGCTATTGTGACAATAAATATTAAAAATTATGGTTATATGGACTTTATAGTCATGTATAAAGTTGTTTTCGTGACAGCCAAGTTATTTTCGCGAAAACAAGTTGTTTCCGCTATCTAGCTATACCGGGTTTGTAGTGTTTAAATTTCCCACTCGCTTTTTGATAACACTCTAAGTGGCTTAACCTGAGCTGACCAGACCTTGTCACATATTGCTGACTAACATTTCCCTTGATGCTTAAATCTACAAGCTGAGAAGGGGATTCCATATGGCTATGATTTGTATGCTTTGGTGGTGAGGATGTGTGTTGATTGGACTTGGAATTGTTTATGAAAATGCTGTTTCACCTATATGTATAAATATTATGGTGTCTGGATGTTGAATGATCTATCATTGAATTGTTCAACAACCTTCGAGCGTTCCCATTTTTTGCGGGTTTCTTTTGAAACATGACACGGTCTCCCACTTTAAGTGATGGAAGGGGTCGCGCATTCTGATCGTGATAGTGTTTTGATCATTCTTACTGTTTTTGCATGTTTTCCCGTGCCTTTTTGAAATTGACTGAGTTCGGTGTTAACTGTTTATTAGTTGTTGAGACAACTGATCGCAGTCTCTTTCCCAAGAGGAGCTGTGCTGGAGAGTGCCCACACAATAACGGTGTATTGCGATGTCCAATTAATGGAAGGTACGGATCGCGATTTGCTTTTTTTGCTTTTCCCATGTTTGACGTATATTTAACTCAATCCGTTTGAACTTTGGTGGTTTGGACTAGACGTAACATGTGTAAATTGCAATTGCCTTGCAAAGTCACGGAATTGTTCTGATACGAATTGAGTCCCGTTACTAGCCGGTACTTTCAGTTTGCGAATGACTGTGGTGCTTTTCATATCAGGCAGTAAATCAATCTCAAAGTATTTACAAAACGCATCTACAGTAATAACATACTGGTTATCGTCATGGTATACTTAAGCATTCGCGTGTCCCTCACATAACGAGCAAGCTAGCACAAAATCTGTGATTTCTTTTGTCATGCCTGGCCAGAACATTATATCGCGAGCGCGGCCTGTAGCCTGGTTACAGACTTGATGGCTGCTGTTATGAATCATCTCTATCATTTATGCATGCAGTGCTGTTGGAACTATGATTTTCAGACCTTTGAACATGATTCCATTTTTGAAAAAAAGCTCGTCTCTGTGATTCCAAAAGACTAGAACAGATTTCGGGCATTTTTGGCGCTCATTTGGCCATCCGTTTTCCATAATGTTTGCGAGACTTTGATTATGTCGTATTTCTGGTAATAAGGGTAGTTCCACAAGCATGGTAATCATAAACGTAGACGTCACATGTGTTCGTGGAAACGGTTTATTAACTACTGCCTTGGTCAGAGCTGGCACCCTGAAGGACGGGAAACATTAGGCATGCGCATTGAGTATTATAATCAACAAGTTACACATTCTAGACAGATTTAGGGACTTTGTGCAACCTAAAGTAAATCCCGTACTCGCAAGGTACAAATAATATCACGAGATACAAGACAACGCCTGGATAGACAAATTCATAGCGCGTCTGTCAACGAGCGCTTAAGACTGCAATTTTGGGAACAATATGGAAGAAATGATCCGGGACAGAATTTTATTTGGCTGTAAATCCGATAGCTAACGAGAAAAGCTTATAGAAAAGGGCAGAAACTTGACCTCGACACAGGAAAACAAATTTCACAGTCACATGAGTACAACCGAAAACAAATGGAAGCTATGAAAGTGCAGGTAAATGACGGTGACTGGGTTTTGAGGCGGGGGAAACAACGCCAGCAAAGGAAGACGAGCCATAATATTATAGCCCGATCAAGTAAATCGTCAAGACATCAAACTGATCCGAAGAAAAGAGACAATCAGCACATGTGTTATAGACGTGGACATAAAACATATAAGAACAAAAATGACGGTCCTGCATACGGACAACAATGCAATAAATGCGGAAAACCAAATCGCTATGTGAACATGTGTAAAACAAACACTGACAGGAGAGTGCATGTTGTGAACGAAAATAGTTATAGTGATAGCTCCACTGAGGAATTCTATGTACATACGGTAAGTGGTTTTTCACAATCTCGATCAAGGTAGATTTCGGTTAGTCTAGGGACCGGACCAGACCTTGTCACATATTACTGACTGACAATCATTTCCCTAGTCCAAATATTTTAGACTTTCGGTTTCTCGTTTTATCATCTGTCATTATTGGTCAACCAAAGTCTAAACACTCTGTTCAAATTATCCATAGCATGTTTCAGACAGACTTGATTCACGTGATTATGCCGTTTGTATCCTTGACAGCTATCGCAACGATAAAAAAAACCACATATCTATGATTATTATTATATTAATTTGAGCCTAAAAATTATGCAGCTTACCTCTTTACCACTTTAATCTATCAAAATTCAATTCACAACGGCGAAAAATTTGAAATCTGAAAACAAATGTCTTTCCGGTTAAGTAGAAAAGACAAAATCTGTAAACAAAATAAACGAAATATCACCCAAACTTGTTCGCATAAGATATATAACTATTTCGTTAAATATCCATTTCGGTGTACTTTAACCACACCACCCCAAATACCGTATTCGGTTATTCTCGGTTCAAACTGTGACCCAATTTTGAATAATGATGGGTCAGGCCTCTAAGAGGTGGATTAAAACACATAAAAACGTGAGTTAGAACTTTTATGTTTACTTTTTACGATAGATAAATGGTTAAATGTTGTCCCATATGTGTATTTTGCTGTGACAAACATTACGTACGCCAGATTCGTGCCTGGAAGCGTGGCCAAATTTCCGAACAGAATCATGGTCGGAAATAAGCGACGAGTTTTTTACACGTTTTGAAAAGACTTCGCGTATGCAGGATAAAAACAAAATGAATAATGAGCATATTCGATGTCGCGTATGCAGGATAAAAACAAAATGAACAAGAGTACCGCAAACGGTACATAATACGCCCGTCAAGAACTTCTTCGTAAGTTTCCTCTTTGTTTTGATATATTGTTTGTTTTAAAGTTAATAAAGTCGTTCAGGAATAAGTTGTTAAAGAATAATGTGAAACTATGAAAAATGCATAACTCATGCAGAAATTGACAAATATTCTAAGTCCAAAAAGGGGAAATGTGAACTTGATCTGTGACACTTGATTACAAAGCCTTATACAAAGTTTCAGCTCCATAGCTCAAAGTATGTAAGAACAAGAATTGTCAGATGACAATGGAGCTCGCCTAGGGGTGCTGTCCATATTTTTTGCCTCAAAACAAAGTGTAACTAGGATGATCTTGACCTTGACCTTGACCCCAGGGTCAGGACGAGTGTAGTGGTGTGCGTAGATGGATGACCAATAGTTCGTAAATGTATAAACTAAATATGAAACCAATCAATGTCATAATAGTGACTGCAGAGTGACATGTTAAACGTTAAACGCAAACCTTAAACCTTGTAACTGAACCAAGTAGAAATGACCTTGACCTTGACCCAGGGTCAGGACGGGTGTAGTGGTCTGCCTAGATGGATGACCAATAGTTCGTAAATGTATAAACTAAATATGAAACCAATCAATGTCATAATAGTGACTGCAGAGTGACATGTTAAACGTTAAACGCAAACCTTAAACCTTGTAACTGAACCAAGTAGAAATGACCTTGACCTTGACCCAGGGTCAGGACGGGTGTAGTGGTATGCGTATATGGATGACCAATAGTTCCTAAATGTATAAACTGAATATGAAAGCAATCAATGTCATAATAGTGAATGCAGAGTGATATGTTAAACGTTAAACGCAAACCTTAAACCTTGTAACAGAACCAAGTAGAAATGACCTTGACCTTCACACAGGGTCAGGAAGTGTGTAGTGGTGTGCGTAGATTGATTACCAATAGTTCATAAACGTATCAATTAAATATGAAAGCAATCAATGTCATAATAATGCATGCAGAGTGATATGTTAAACAGAAACCTTAAACCATATAACAGAACCAAGTAGAAATGACCTTGACCTTTACCCAGGGTCAGGACGGGTGTAGTGGGGTGCGTAGATAGACCAATAGTTCCTAAATGTATAAACTAAATATGAAACCAATCAATGTCATAATAGTGAATGCATAGTGATATGTTAAACGTTAAACGCAAACCTTAAACCTTGTAACTGAACCAAGTAGGAATGACCTTGACCTTGACCCAGGTGCAGGACGGGTGTAGTGGTGTGCGCAGATGGATGACCAATAGTTCCTAAATGTATAAACTAAATATGAAACCAATCAATGTCATAATAGTGACTGCAGAGTGATATGTTAAACGTTAAACGCAAACCTTAAACCTTGTAACTGAACCAAGTAGAAATGACCTTGACCTTGACCCAGGGTCAGAACGGGTGTAGTGGTGTGCGTAGATGGATGACCAATAGTTCCTAAATGTATAAACTAAATATGAAAGCAATCAATGTCATAATAGTGAATGCAGAGTGATATGTTAAACGTTAAACGCAAACCTTAAACCTTGTAACTGAACCAAGTAGAAATGACATTGACCTTGACCCAGGGTCAGGACGGGTGTAGTGGTGTGCGTAGATGGATGACAAATGGCTGCTAAAGGTATAAACCCTTAAAACTCAAATGAAAACCGTAAACACAAACCTTAAACCTAGGTGTCTACGCCACCGCCGACGCCGCCGGGGGTAACACATAAGCTCTCCTGTACTTCGTACTGGCGAGCTAAAAAAGTGCGGAAAACCCGAACGGACGGACGGACGGAGGGACATGACCATACCATAATACGTACCGTTTTTAAGAAACGGTCGTTTAAAAATGAGCATATGCGATGTCTTTTTTTGAAGGACTATCATTTCCCTTGATGCTTAAATCTACAGGCTCAGAAGGGTATTCCTTAGGGCTATGATTTCTATTCTTTGGTGGCGAGCATGTGTGTTGATTGGTGTAAGCAAACATGAGAAATAATTACCTGTTTTTTGAGACTTCAGCCCTCTTTAATCGTGAATATAAATCATAATTTTACAACACGAGGCAAAACACATCCAGTCGTACAAATGGCGGACTTTAAGCAAGGGGAAGTAACACATGACCGAAATAACGGATACTGGAGATTTCGTTTAACTTATTTTATAGAGTAAATTGGATAGAGGTTTCGACTTATTTTTTTTGTTTTTTTTGTTTATTCTTTTATTAAGTAATAAGTACATGATACTTCTTACACTAACATAACTGTAATGGAAAGACAAACATGTCTTTAAATTAGGCGAGAAGCCTGAAAAAAACAAAGTATAAAATACAATACAACATCTTATATTTCTATTCTTAGTTTTCGCTCCAAAGAGGCAAAATATATATACTTACTTAAATTCAACAATTCTTTAACATTTTTTAACATTAGTAAGTTTGAAGATTTTTGTAAATTTGGCCAAGTGTAATAGTATGTTTTCAAATACTTTTTTCGCAGCTCAGAGTATGCAGTACAAATTAGAAGGAAGGGATATTCGTTTTCAATCAAATTTCTATGGCAGGCTTTGCACAGTCTTTCGTTTCTTGATTTATTTTCATATCTACCTTTTTCAATTTCTAGCACATGAGATGAAACTCTGAATTTACAAAGTGCGACTCTTAATTTATGTTCAGCGATACAATCTAGATAGTTTTCAAATATGAAATCATGTTTAAACATACAATAAGTAATTAATCTTTGGGAATTATTAACATTTGCATACCAGCTTTTGAAGTATTGATCATAAATTCTTTGTTTAATGAGCATATAACCGATACTTCCAATGTCTTCATGCATCCAAATTTCATAAAACCCAAATGATTCTAACAAAATCTTAACATGATAAGCCCAGTTTAATCCATTATAATTAATACCACCATTTGCGTCATTTTTTAACATACAATATATCGTTTTCACTAATTTAGTGTCATCAAGTCGACAATTTTTTATCCAATATCGAATCATGTTGCACTTTCTGATGACATTTAAAGGGACTCTTCCAAGTTCTCCATATAATGCAGTTAGATTTGTAGATCGTTTGACGCATAATACCTTTCGACAAAATGTTGTATGAATGGCTTCTACGTCTACACCTTTAGCATGAAACTATATCTCTGATGCATAACTTAAAACATGTAGAACTAGAGAATCGAACAATTTGCATTTGTCTGAAGGGTTAAAAACATATCTACTGAATATCGAAAAAAGATTGTACATTGCTCTATTTGCATTATCTGTTATTTTCTTCTGAGTATTAAGCCATTTTCCGTTCTTAAAAAAGTTTAAACCTAAGTATTTGAACGATGAAACAACTTAAATTTTTTGTCTTCATATATATGTAAAAATCATGGAAAGTGGCACGTCTGCTCTTTTCAAATATCATCACTTTAGCCTTTTCAACATTAATTGTAAGATAACTTTGATTACAATACGTTTCTAAATCATTTAACATTAACTGAAGAGATTCTGGTGATGCTGCACATAGAGCTTGGTCATCAGCAAACAAAAAACAAACGTAATTCATCAATCGTAAAGATTTTTTCTAGGTCTGAGTTAACATGTTGCAATATATCATTTACAAACATAAGAATAATAAAGATGAACTTGAATCGCCTTGTTTGAGCCCTACTGTAATATCTATGTATTAGACATTTGATTATTGTGCTTAACTGCAGATTTTACGTTAGAATACATAGCCTTTAAAGCATTGGTCATCTTATTGCTGACTCCTTGCGTAAACAGACGTTTCCAAAGTAAAGAACGATTAACTTTATCATAGCACTTTTCGTAGTCTATAAAAGCTGTGTATAACTTTTTCCCAGAATGTAATACCTGAGTGTAATATAAATATACAATCAACGGTACTCTTACCCTTTTGATACCCAAATTGGTAATCAGTTAAGTTTTCATGCTTTCCATTCCATTTGGTAAGTCTGTTTAAAAGAACTTGAGAATATATTTTTGCCAAAATATTATTTAAGGTAATGCCCCTGTAATTTTTTGCTTCACTAGCATTTCCACTTTTAAATATCGGTACTCTATATCCAAGACACAAACTTTCTGGATATTCGATACTTTCAAACATTTTGTTATAAAGATGTTTAAGATATATGGAGAGATTAAGTCAAAAGATGCTTTAATTAACTCGGAAGGTCAATCGTCTGGGCCACAAGCCTTGTTGTTACTCTGGTGATAAACAGCAGTTTTAATTTCTTGCAAAGTGATTTCAGAATCTAGATCAATATCCATGTTAATTTGTGGTTGGATTTCGTCATGAGCTATAGGTGTAGCCTCATTTCCCAGCAATGATGTAAAATGCTGATGCAATCTATCTATGTCAATCAAATTATTTTCATCAAATTTTTGATTATTTTTATTAGCTTTTATATTCTTCCAAAATTGTTTGGGATTAGTCTTTGCCATTGATTGTAGGCGTCTGCTTTCACTTATCATATATTTTCTCTTTGCTGCTTTTCTTTTTTTATTATATTTGTTGCGAAATTTGCAGAATGCTAAACAATTTCCGTCATTATAATTAATTTTTAATCTAGATTTTGCGAGTTTATACTCGTCTTTTGCTACTTTGCAATTATCATTATTACCAGTTCGTCTAACTTATTCTATACTGTTAATTGGGTAGAGGTTTCGACTAATTACTAGTTCGTCTAACTTATTTAATAGAGTTAATTGGGTAGAGGTTTCGACTAATTACCAGTTCGTCTAGCTTATTTTATAAAGTAAATTCGGTAAAGGTTTCGACTAATTACTAGTTCGTCTAGCTTATTTTATATAGTAAATTGGGTAGAGGTTTCGACTAATTACTAGTTCGTCTAGCTTATTCTATATAGTAAATTCGGTAGAGGTTTCGACTAATTACTAGTTCGTCTAGCTTATTTTATATAGTAAATTCGGTAGAGGTTTCGTCTAATTACCAATTCGTCTATCTTATTTTATATAGTAAATTCGGTAGAGATTTCGACTAATTACCAGTTCGTCTAACTTATTTAATAGAGTTAATTGGATAGAGGTTTCGACTAATTACCAGTTCGTCTAGCTTATTTTATATACACTCCTCCACACATCCCCGAGAAATAGGATTTTTTCAACTTTTGGTCCAATCTTAAATACTGTTATAATAGGCCCATAAAATTAGATACGGTGTCTGTAGCACAGCAGGTCATGATTTATTACCCAAGCAAACTAGTGTCTCTGGTCATTGCTGGTTTAACCTGAGTAACTGTGTTTTTATTGGAAGAGATATCTTTCATTATTTTTCTGGTAGAAATACAACAAAATGTTCTAGTATCAATATATTTGTAATATTTGTAATTAAAATATATACATTCTTAATTAGAGTAGATTTACTCAATTGTAATAAAGTAAAATATTTGTCTGAAACAACAACCTATGCATTGATAAATGTATACTGTAAATGCTTGGTTATAGATACATTGTAGTCCTTCATGATACAGATGACTTTTTATACCTTTGCTGCAAACAAATTTTGAAATAACTATAAAAATAGATGAAATTGCTTATACCGATCACTTTCTCCTTTTTTTCCAAAAACTTGCTCTTGCAAAAGCAACCTAGCAATTTGCAACCAGAAATCAACATTCATATACAGGAAGTTCAATATGTCTTTTAATTATTCACAGAGTATTTCAATTAACTTCTTACAGATATTGTCCATTTGGATCAAATTACTCAAATGCACTATTGGTAGGTATTTATACAAAGCAGACGATTTTTTGTTAAAAAACGTTTAAAAAGGTATTGGGTGAACTTTTGAAGATGCAGAGATGGATTTTGCTGTATTTGCTGATACACCCAAGTTTTGAAATTATTATGGAGAAAGGAGAGAAATAATTTCAACTCTACTAAAATTGTCCCTTTATAGTCTTCTACAAAATAGATCTTTCAGTTCATATTTTTCAAAGCAGACGACTCTAAATAATAGTTGAAGAAATTGCATGTATGATTTTTAAGCCTATGCAGCAGAATCTTTTTTTGAAATCACTATGGCAAAAGGAACGAAATTTCTCCTCACACAACATTGTTTACTCTTACAAACATACGCTTTAACCCTTTCCCTTATAGTTATACAACGAATCTGCAGCAGACCGCTTTGAAAATATATGTTGACAATTGCAGCAAAACTCTAAATAGGAACGTATAACTATTGAATATATTTGAAAACTTGGTGGCAAATGGAGAAATTGCTCATCATGAGCAACTCTACTTTTTATCTCAAAGTCATCTGCATCAGTATCTTAACCCTTTCCCTCATGCGACAATTCTGCAGCAAACGGCTTTGAACATATTTAGTCAAAAACTAGAAAATCTCTATAATTGAATGGATAACCTATGATTAAAAGAAAGTGAAAACATTGTGGCAAAAGGAGAAATTGCTCGTTTTGAGCAATTTCTTCTTTTGTCACTATGTTTTCAAAAAGCCATCTGCTGCAGAGGCGTCAGAAAGCGTCCATATGAGGGAAAGGGTTAAATGGTCGCAAATAGAGGGCGGTCATACAAAAATTCAAAGGGATAGGGTTAGCAGTTTCATTGGAGTAAGGAAGCATCTTTCTTCAACTTTATTAACTTTCCTTTTTCGCCCAGGAATATTTCAGATTCATTGTATGTGTTAACATATATATATAGGTGTTTATTGTGATCAATATTGCTGTCATATAAAAGGTATCTACCAGCATTTCATTCTGCATCCAAGCAGACGCAGGGGTTTATTTATAAGTTTCGGGATTCTAAGTCCTCTAGAAACTTACCCCCAATCTCACCCATACTAATTTGCCAACTTAAAGACGTTTTCCACAACATGTACAGACCAAAAGGCGTGGTCTAAATATATTATGCATCAAAAACAGTCAGAACTGCTGTTGCAATTTAAAAATACAAATATCTTTGGAAAATAAAGCTTAAAATAGGGATTTTCAGATGTAGTGGTTGAGCTTATATACAGTTTATGCTTGCATGTGAGAAATACCTTACAGACTAAGAATGTATTCCGCATTTGTCTTAACCATAACACATAGTAAGTAATTGAACTAAGAATACTTAGCTAATTTCAAAATTTGAACTTCATAAAATGATTGTATTACAAGAAATTATAACAATGCATTTTTTTTTTTAAATAAACAGAAGAAATTCTTAAAAGAGGTTTAGCAATTACATTATTGTTTTAATTCTTTCATTTACATTAATAGTATAGGTTTCCTATCAATAGAGCACAGTTTCAGGTTAAAACCAAGATTTTTCATGAACATTTAGAATTATTCTAAAATTATCCCAAATTGAAAGAAATAGAAGTTTTAAAATCAACTTACCTGTTAAGAGTTGAGAACAACTCCTGTGAAACTACATTCTTAAATTTGGTCTAGTCTTAGAATTGACAATCTGACCAAAAACAGTATCCTTATCTAGGTAATAAAATGCTTATGTTTTTGCCTCAAATGTGTTTATCTTATGAACGTCTCATTCTATTCTTACACTATGTTACGCATACCTTATGTAGATCTCTTACCCGTAATGACTTAGGTTCAAACTATTTTCTTTACATTAAAATCACATTCTTACCAACATTTCTTTAAGTAACATGACATTAAATGTGTCTGCCAGTGGAAAAGGGTTAATATGTGAACGTAAATCTACATTACTATTTCCCACTTGCAAACCAATGTTGACGTGTGTGCAGAAGATTATAAAGTTACACATGAGAAATTTCTGTTTTTGTCATATTGTCTACAATTCTATTCAATAATTACTCTTACACTAATGGAAATTTTCCATATTTTTGCCAAGGCGTTTTCAAAGTCATCTGCTGCAAATTTGATGTGTATGGTAAAGCAATACTTAAAACAAACATGTAAGCTCTACGACTTCGTAGGCTGAACAAATTGTGCTGAAATCATATATCCAATGTTATCCCTTTCCCTCATATAGACGCTTTCTGATGCCTCTGCAGCAGACAGGTTTTTTGAAAAAATAGTGATAAAAGAAGAAATTGCACAAAACGAGCAATTTCTCCTTTTGCCACAATGCTTTCCACTTTTAGTCATTCAACTATAGAGATTTTCTATATTTTGACAAAATATGTTTAAATGCGTCTACTGCAGAATTGTCGTATGATGGAAATGGTTAAACAAATAATAGTCATAATGTAAACAAAATCTATTACATTTTATTAAGTCATCTTTACTTCTTTATAAGTATTCAAAAGCTCCTAAAAGAAACAGCAATCACAAATATGACTTCGCTTTTATATTACACTGAATGCAATGATAAAGCTACAGTGCAATGTTACTGCCAAACAATACAGATGTTGTGATGGTGTCATGAATCGGACAGAGATAACTAATGGGGGACTGTAGCCCAGTAGGGAATCCCTGTTAATGGCAAATTAATTAATACAGCTGATTACCAGGACTGATAAGCCATGTCTAAACTTTGGACAAATTTCTGGGGACAAGTGGAGGACTGTATAGTACATTCGGTAGAGGTTTCAACTAATTACCAGTTCGTCTAGCTTATTTTATATAGTAAATTCGGTAGATGTTTCGACTAATTATTAGTTCTTCTAACTTATTTTATAGAGTTTAATGGGTAGAGGTTTCGACTAATTACTAGTTTGTCTAACTTATTTAATAGAGTTAATTGGGTAGAGGATTCGACTAACAAACAGTTCGTCTAACTTAATCTATAGAGTTAATTGGATAAAGGTTTCGACTAACAAACAGTTCGTCTAACTTATTCTATAGAGTTTAATGGGTAGAGGTTTCGACTAATAACCAATACGTCTAACTTATTTAATAGAGTTAATTGGGTAGAGGTTTCGACTAACAAACAGTTCGTCTAACTTATTCTATAGAGTTAATTGTGTAGAGGTTTTGAGGTTTCGTCTAATTACTAGTTCGTTTAACTTAATATATTGCAGAGTAAATTGGGTAGAGGTTTCGACTAAGAAACAGTTCGTCTAACTTATTTAATAGAGTTAATTGGGTAGAGGTTTTGAGGTTTCGTCTAATTACTAGTTGGTTTAACTTAATATATTGCAGAGTAAATTGGGTAGATGATTCGTAACTACTAGTTCGTCATACTAATAAAATAGAGTACATAGGATAGATGTTTCGCCTAATTACCAGTTCGTCTAACTTATATAATGGAGTAAATAGGACGTCTAACCTATATAATACAGTAAACGGAATAGATGTTTCGCCTAATTACCAGTTCGACTAACTTATATAATGGAGTAAATAGGACGTCTAACCTATATAATACAGTAAATGGAATAGCTATTTCGCCTAATTACCAGTTCGTCTTCCTTCTTTTTTGGAGTAAATGGGATAGATGTTTCGCCTAACTATCCGTTCGTCTAACTTATAGAGTTTCATGCCTGTTTTTTGTCTGACGTTTCGATAATACCAAACAAGTGGTAACACGAATCGTATCTAGTTAACCAGTTAGTATGTTACTTATTAAGTGAAATTCGCAAAACCTAACTAGATAACTAGTTAATAGTGTACAAAACATTAACTGGTTATCTTACGGCAGTAATATACCACCATAATATAATAAAAATTTATATGTCTCTGCTTATAATATGAATTATTACATTGCCCTATATATTTTGCCTTAAATATGAATGGGTTTTTTACATTATGTATTAATGATTATTTTGCCTGATATATGAATGGTAATTTTGCCTTATACATGTATATTAATAGTCATTTTGCCTTATATATGAATGGTCATTTTGCCGTATATATGAATGCTTAGTTTGCCCAATATATGAATGCTTATTTTCCCTGATATGCAATATATACCAGGGACGTTAATAAGAGGGATAAGTACCTAATAAAGATCAAAATATATCGTCTGTTCAAACCGTTGAAGGCCTGCATACAAAGTATGGAGTTCCTCTGCCCAAGCGTTCTTCAGTTATTGAGCGGAAACCATTTTTTACCTCACAAGGTCACCATGACCTTGACCTTTGACCTTCTGACATCAAAATCAATAGGGGTCATCTACTGGTCATGACCAACCTGCATACCAAGTATGAAGTTCCTACGCCCAAGCGTTCTTCAGTTATTGAGCGGAAACAAGTGTGACGGACGTGACCTTGATCACTGTGACCTTGACCTTTGACCTAGTGACCTCAACATGAATAGGGGTCAATTGCTGGTGGTGATCAACCTGCACACCAAGTACGAAGTTCCTTGGCCCAAGCAAAAAAAACCAATAGGGGTCTTCTAATAGGCACGGCCAACCTGCATACCAAGTATGGAGTTCCTTGGCCAAAGCGTTTTTCAGTTATTGAGCGGAAACCATTTTTAAACACACAAGGTCACCATGACCTTGACATTTGACCTTCTGTTATCAAAATCAATAGGGGTCAACTACTGGTCATGACCAACCTGCATACCAATTATGAAGTTACTACGCCCAAGCGGGCAAAAACAATATGTCAACCCCATGTATGGGGGAGACATAATGATTCAATATATCAGGTACTAATGAGTGCTTGTGTTGTGCACGTACATGTATACCCGGGTCCGTATTCAGATTGTCCTAACACACCTATCAATTGGGTATGTGCCAGTCGAATCAACAAATCAAATTGTAGCTTTTTAGTAACATTCGGTGCGTTTCGACTCTCTAAAATACAACCCGGGCCCTGGTATCCAAGTAGGTTACTTAAAAGCTACAATTTGATTTGTATCTTAAACAGTGGCTCTGCGGTAGGACGCCGTTCTCGTGGCCCAGTATTCACAGGAGAATGAGGTGTAACCTACACAGTCGGCGCGAGAACTAGTACAACTATGCTCTGGGCTCAGATTCTCAAGTATCTGATTATTTCGATGCAATTTAATTCACCACTCAGGAGTCCTTTATGAACACAGAGAAAGTTGAATAGTCTCGGGGCTTGACTTAGAAACATTAAATCATACATCGGGTGTGATAAATACAAGTTATAGAAACCTTTTACACAATCAAAGTAAAACAAATGACTTTCAACTATCTAAAAACTTACACGGACCTCAGTCAATTTGAAGTGAAAAGAAATAATATGTTCGAATGTCGTTTAAAAAAAAAAAAAATCTTAACTTTTGTTTTTATCTAAAACTTAAATATCATAAACATACTATTCAGTAGTAAAAGGGATTGTATGTTCAAAACATGGCATTACACACGGGGACAGGAAACGCAACAAGTGCTGGCTAACAAAGATTTTTGAAATCATCTATGACTAACTGCCGAACAGTGTCCTGGCTGATCTGGATCTGTATTGGTCGCAAATGTATTTCGGTGGGTTTCAGTAGAGCGTGAGATAGTGCATATATGTTTTACGCTATTCAACATACGGCAAATCTGCATCAGAACAAATTGAATGAAACCTTTCAAATGTATGAACATATGCTACCTCCATTTTTAGCCAATCCAGTGTGTGTATACCACGTGACTTTTGACGTCATATTTGCATCGTCAGACAGCGATAATTGCTTTTGATAAGAAGTAAAATCAATGGTAACTTTCTTTTTTCTTCAGCGTTTTTAATGAAACATGTCACAGTCTAGGCCGCGACGAACCTGTTCTCAAAATCCAGTTTTGATAATGCTCCGGCTGTCGGCGATCTTAATACATTTTTAGAAAAGGTTCGTCAAAGTGTTTGAAAAAACTAAACCACTTATCAAACTGCGGAGATAGGGCTCTGTAGGCGGCGTAAGCTGCGCCATGTTTCATTAAAAATGATGAAGAAATAAAAAAGTTACTTTTGTTTTTACTTCTTAACCGAAGTAAAAAAATTCTGTTCGCCGTAGCATTTATGACGTCAAAGTCACGTGGTATACACACACTGCAATCTTTGAATACAAGCGACTAGGGATCAAACATGGATGTTTAATTGTTTCATTAGGTTTGACACCAATATTAACGTTATTTCAGTGTAATCGATGTGACAATTCTCTGACTGAAGATTCCCGTGTAATCCAACCAGTTGTAGGTCATGAAATGTGATATGCATAAGGACACTTCACCGTGGCCGCCACAAGCGAATGTCGAACTCGGGTCAACGGTTCCAAATACAAACTCTGACCACTCAGTCATCGCACTCAAACCTAGATTTCCAAATGATGAGGGGGATTCTCTAATCACTACACCACTGAGTGGGTAAACTCCTCCAACATACAACAAATCTATAGAAGATGACATTGTAATGATCCTGGCAAAAATCATCAACAAGAGATGTTTGTAAAACCGTATATACCATTATACATGTACATTACACAGATATCAATCGGACAAGTACTTTTGGTTCTCAAGGTCACACTAACTCAAAATCAACAGGTGTCCTACCTGTCAAGATTAGGTACTGTAGGTCTAAGCATAATCAATCGTACAAGTTTTGTGTTGCACCGAATGACCTGGCGGCCATGTTTTTTGACCAATCAATATGGCTTGAAGGAATCTGATAGTGGGTCAATTAAGGAACATTTCTACAAAATTATGTGAAAATCGGGCAAACACTTACGGAGGAGAAGATTGTTCAAGTTTTGACTATAGCCATAAAAGGCAAAATAGACCCAACCCCTGGTGGCCATGTTTTTGCCCAATCAAAATGGCTTGAAGGAATTTGATAGAAGGTCGTCCAAGGAACATTTCTACAAAACAATCTGCCAACCGATTTGGGAGAAGAAGAATTTTAAAGTTGCTTCCGTTTCGTTGCCATGGATCGACGCACGTCAGACAAAAGGCGATCACAATAATTCACCTTGAGCACTTCGTGATCAGGTGAGCTAAACAGAACGTGAAGATATTTTGAATATGATTAACACAATTTAATGATCAGCTAAAACGTGACACATTTAAAAAACAATTTATTTAAACACGGGGCTATGAAGGCCCTAACTCGCCAACTTGAGTAGCAAAGAATTGAAAAAATAATGAATAGTTACACCTATTGCCAAACTGATATCAAAAGTCGTCCACAGCTGATGTATCTGCTAGTATGGAAAAGTAAGCAAAGAAAGAGAAGATATTTTAAATATGATTTAACATAATTTAATTATCAGCTAAAACGTGACACATTTACAAGACATCACAATAATATACTATATACTACGAAGCTACATATAACTCTAGAACAATTTATTAAAATAATGGGGCCATGAAGGCCCTAAATGGCCGACTGGAGTAGCACGTCATTACACGTCAGTTCAAGAATGTATGTCGAAATATGGTGTTCAGGATAATTGAAGTTATATCATGAAACTACATGCAAAAGTGTATATATTCATGCCCCGAAGTTTATTGTTGCATCTTGAAAATTCACAAAAGCACGCCATGTTGATAGTCAAAATATAAATATAACCAAAATGAGCACTGCCCCATTGCGGCCATGTTCTACAACAAATTTGAATAATTTTAACATTATAGTTATAAGATCAAAGAATGAAATATGCCAAATTATTTTTCGATTCGGGCGATTTCTTTTGGACCAGATTTGTTTGTACTATTTACATATATTGAAAATTAACAAAAGCACGCCATGTAAATAGTCAAAAAGAAAAAGAATCCAACATGAGCACTGCCCTTGTGCGGCCATGTATTACAACAAATTTGAATAATTTAAACATTATAGGTACAGGCTTACAGATGAAACTTTATTTTCGATTCGTGCCATTTCTTTTGGACCAGATTGTGTCATACTATATATATACATAGTATAGGAAATCTGTCCCGACCCCTTGTGGTCATATTTTTCAATGTATTATAATAATTTGAACAATAGTGGTAGAGGGTCGACTGAACTGTGACGCCAGGAACATAAATGCCAAATTATTTTGGACATGGACATTTTATTAAATGTACCATATCGGATTTTTGTTTTATTGAATTTTAAGGCCATTTTAAAACTAGATCAGTTATATCACTGCAACATATTACTTATTCGTCATACCTTGGTAAACAAACCAGTACTTATGCAAGGGAAACAATGTCTGAACGTGGCATAGAAATCATAATGGCAAACATTCTGCCAATGTTTCAGCAAGCCAAAGTTTTAACAAGAGGACCATGATGGTCCTATATCGCTCACCTGATTTAATCAAACTTTTTTACAAGGAAAACAAGCTCCGTCCCCTGGTGGCCATGTTTTTTTAACGGATTGGAAATATCTGAACAATCTTGTTAAAGGATGCCCCAAGGAACATTTGTGCAAACTACTTTTCAAATCGGGTTAATACTTTTGGACAAGAAGATTTTTAAAGTCTTAACAATGCACGTATAAGGAAAACACGCTCCGCCCCCTGGCGGCCATGTTTTTCAACGGATGGGAAATATTTGAACAATCGTGGTAGAGGGTATCCAAGGAAGATTTGTGCAAAAAAAAATCAAATCGGGCCAGTACTTTTTGACAAGAAGATTTTTTAAGAGTTGGCAATTTTCTCCTTTTCTGATGCCGCAGCAACCAAAGTTCTACTTGGAATTAAATTCTTTGAACAACTTTGAAAGAGGACCACCTAAGGACCATTCCTGTCAAGTTTTTTTGAAATCTGTTGGTTTAGTAGGAGAAGTCATTTGTTGGAAATTGTTAACAGACGAACAGACCACGACGACGACGACGGACGCCGGACGGTGAGTGATCAAGAAAGCTCACCTTGCACTTCGTGCTTAGGTGAGCTAAAAAAGCGGCCTCTATAGTATCAACTACAAGAAGCCCAAGAGGGCCAGTATCGCTCCACGGCTATAAGGCAAAAATCAAATCTCCAAACAGCCCTGCCCCCTGGTGGCCATGTTTTTGACCAACCACCATTGCTTAAATGAATCTTGTAGAGTGTCACCCAAGGAATGTTTCTGCAAAAGTATTTGAATATCAGCCTGACACTTTCGGAGGAGAGGATATTTTAAATTTTCACTATAGCCATATAAGGCAAAATATCCCCGCCCTCTGGCGTCCATGTTTTTCAACCAATCAACATGGCTTGATAGAATCTGATAGAGGGTCACCCAATGAACATTTCTACAAATCTTTTTGAAAATCGGCTGAACACTTTCGGGGAAGAAGATTTTTTAAGTTTTCACTATAGCTATATAAGGCAAAATAGCCCCGCCCCCTGTCGGCCATGTTTTTCAACCAATCAACATTTCTTGAAGGAATCTAATAAAGGGGCACACAAGGAACATTTCTACAAAATTATTTGTAAATCGGCCTGACGCTTTCGGAGAAGAAGATTTTTTAAGTTTTCACTATTTATTTTTTGGTTGCCATGGAAACCAGAATTATGGATGGATCAAAACAAATTGAAGGAATTTTAGAGGGCATTGAGAGGATGCTTCCTATGAAGTTTTAATCAAATTGACAAAGTGGTTAGGGAGAAGAAGTCGTTTAAAGGAAAACGTTAACGCACACACAGACGCACGCACGACGGACAATTCGCCATGACATAAGCTCGACTGGCTTTCAGCCAGTGGAGCTAAAAATCATGAATGTTCTTTAATTTGGCCTTGTTACCTTGTTTTTTAACTGATATGGCCCATATTCAAACTAAGATGCCATCAAGAATAATTTCAAGCTGATAAACTAAAAACAACTTAAGATAGCTATAAAGGGTTTTCTCAAATTTGGCCTAGTAACCTAGTTTATGACTGGACCCATTTTCAAATTTGGCCGATATATTATCAAGACAAACATTCAACATTCGGCTGAACACTTTCGGAGAAGAAGATTTTTTAAGTTTTCACTATAGCTATATAAGGCAAAATAGCCCCGCCCCCTGGCGGCCATGTTTTTCAACCAATCAACATTTCTTGAAGGAATCTAATAAACGGGCACCCAAGGAACATTTTTACAAAATTATTTGAAAATCGGCCTGACACTTTCGGAGAAGAAGATTTTTTAAGTTTTCACTATTTTTTTCTTTTGGTTGCCATGGAAACCAGAATTATGGATGGATCAAAACAAATTGAAGGAATTTTAGAGGACATTGAGAGGATGCTTCCTATGAAGTTTTAATCAAATTGACCAAGTGGTTAGGGAGAAGAAGTCGTTTAAAGGAAAAAGTTAACACACGCACGGCGGACAATTCGCCATGACATAAGCTCGACTGGCTTTCAGCCAGTGGAGCTAAAAATCATGAATGTTCTTTAATTTGGCCTTGTTACCTTGTTTTTTAACTGATATGGCCCATATTCAAACTAAGATACCATCAAGAATAATTTCAAGCTGATAAACTAAAAACAACTTTAGATAGCTATAAAGTTTTCTCAAATTTGGCCTAGTAACCTAGTTTATGACTGGACCCATTTTTAAATTTGGCCGATATATTATCAAGACAAAAATTCAAACAAAGTTTTGACATGCTCAAGTTTAACATTGGCTTTCAGAATTTTATCTTTCCTCCAGTATGGTCTAGTGACTTGGTTTTTGACACACCATTAGCCTTTTTTGAACTTGGCCTAGATAATCACAAAGACCTGCTAAACTGAAAAAACTGAAGAACTATTTATCATTAGGAAAAAAAAACTAACGGTTTCGGCATGATTAAATCTAAAATGCAACTTTCAGAATGATAACAAGATTCTCGTTAAATTTGATCTAGTGACCTAGATTTTGAGCCGACATGAGCCATATATGACCTTGGCCTAGATATCAAAAAAATAATATTCTGAAAAATGTTAAGGTACTTAATCCAAATCTGCAGTCTTTAGAGTGTTAACAATGTTTTCTCAAATTTGGCTTAATGACCTACCTGTAATCGGACATAACCAATATTCGATTTTAACCAAGATGTCATAAAGACAATCACTCTAACAAATGTGTGTTAGTATTGTACCGACGCCATTTTCAACAGTGTTCCAGTCATATCACGACGTGTTCTGGGTACATTACCAGTTCTACCCGTAAATATATCCTGACACAAGTGCATCAATAGTTATACTAGCCCTGCAATCTTGAGCGCAAAAATGGGAGGTCACACTAATACCATTATAATGTCTTTGGTATGGTGGAACCGGGATTGAATCCTGTGTTTGACTCGCAAGGTGGATACTCTAACTACAACACCTACCTGACTACTGAACCTCTCTAACTACTACATCTCTGTTACTAATATACCTCTTTAACTACTACACTTCTTTAAATACTAAACCTCTCTAACTAATGCACCTATCTGACTACTAAACCTTTAAGGCAATCTCAAGATTTTGTAATTAATAATGTTTGACACATCGTCAGTCTTAAATGTGTCTAACTTAAGTGTTCTTTCATATGTAGAATCAAATCATTTTAGCAATACACTCGTATCCACAAAAGTCGCATTGATAACGTTCCTCGATTACTTGCATCCCATGCTGTCCCTTTAAACGTTCTTTACCAAAGATACTTTCATTAAATTCCTTTGGCTTACATGTGTGAATTCTCTTGTATTCAATTAAATCAACATAACATTTGCATCCATAACCAAACACATCACATTGTAAAGGGTTTTCTCCAGTATGTTTTATTTGGTGTCTGTTTAAGGAATCTTTCTGTTGGTTGTAAATTCACAAACATCACATTGATAAGGCTTCTCTCCGGTATGAATTATCGTGTGTCTGGTTAAAATACCTATCTCTTTGCATGCATATTCACACACATCACATTTGATAAGGTTTTTCTCCAGTATGTATTCTTTGATGTTTAAATAAATCACCGTTTGCATTTATATTCACAAACATCACATTGATGAGGCTTATCTCTAGCATGTGTTCTTTGGTGTGTGTTTAAATGACTTACAAACATAACATTCATTATGCTTTTATCCCATGTGTATGCTTACGTGCTTTATTAAATTACATTTCTGTGTGCATACATATTGACAAACATCACATTGATAAGACTTTTCTCCTGTATGTATTCTTTGGTGTCTGATTAAATGACCTTGCTGTTTGCATGCATATTCACAAACATTACATTGAAATGGCTTTTCTCCTGTATGTATTCTTTGGTGCATGATTAAAACACCTTTCCGTTTGCATGCATATTCACAAACATCACATTGAAATGGCTTTTCTCCTGTATGTATTCTTTGGTGCATGATTAAAACACTTTTCCGTTTGCATGCATATTCACAAACATCACATTGAAATGGCTTTTCTCCTGTATGTATTCTTTGGTGCATGATTAAATCCCTTTTCCGGTTGCATGCATATTCACAAACATCACATTGATAGGGCTTTTCTCCTGTATGTATTCTTTGGTGCATGATTAAAACATCTTTCCGTTTGCATGTATATTCACAAACATCACATTGATATGGCTTTTCTCCTGTATGTATTCTTTGGTGTCTGATTAAATGACCTTGCTGTTTGCATGCATATTCACAAACATTACATTGAAATGGCTTTTCTCCTGTATGTAATCTTTGGTGCATGATTAAGTTAACTTTCTGTTTGCATGCATATTCACAAACATTACATTGAAATGGCTTTTCTCCTGTATGCATTCTTTGGTGCATGATTAAAACACCTTTCCGTGTGCATGCATATTCACAAACATCACATTGATATGGCTTTTCCCCTGTATGTATTCTTTGGTGCATGATTAAAACATCTTTCCGTTTGCATGTATATTCACAAACATCACATTGATAGGGCTTTTCTCCTGTATGTATTCTTTGGTGCATGATTAAAACATCTTTCCGTTTGCATGTATATTCACAAACATCACATTGATATGGCTTTTCTCCTGTATGTATTCTTTGGTGTCTGATTAAATGACCTTGCTGTTTGCATGCATATTCACAAACATTACATTGAAATGGCTTTTCTCCTGTATGTATTCTTTGGTGCATGATTAAAACATCTTTCCGTTTGCATGTATATTCACAAACATCACATTGATAGGGCTTTTCTCCTGTATGTATTCTTTGGTGCATGATTAAAACATCTTTCCGTTTGCATGTATATTCACAAACATCACATTGATATGGCTTTTCTCCTGTATGTATTCTTTGGTGTCTGATTAAATGACCTTGCTGTTTGCATGCATATTCACAAACATTACATTGAAATGGCTTTTCTCCTGTACGTAATCTTTGGTGCATGATTAAGTTAACTTTCTGTTTGCATGCATATTCACAAACATCACATTGGTAAGGCTTTTCTCCTGTATGTATTATTTGATGTCTGATTAAATCGCATTTATGTTTGCATGCATATTCACAAACATCACATTGATAGGGTTTTTCTATATATATTTTTTGGTGTTTGATTAAGTTACCTTTACGGTTGCATATATATTCACATATATCACATTTATAAGACTTTTCTGCAGGATGAATTTTCTTGTGTTCGATTAAATCTCCTTTCCTCTGGCATTCATATTTACAAAACTCACATTGATAAGGAATCAAGTTTCAGTTTTAATTCATCTTTACAAACATCACAATGATAAAGTTTATATTCACTGTATGTCCTTTTATGTTGGGGGAAAAAGGTATTTTGGCTTCAGTTGGTATATACTGAGATCACTTTGATATGCCTTTTATTTCGTATATTTTCTTTAGTCTGTGAATAAATTAGTTTGGTCTGAAATTTGACCCATAAGCAGGTTTCTCTGTAGTTTGTTTAATCCCCCTTCAGACATCACATAGATAATGTTTCTGTTCAGTATCCATTATCTTGTACTGAAAATAAATCCATGATACATTGATACAGATCATATGCATACAAATACATGTACCTTTAGAACATACCATTTCTAGATAGGATTATATGTAGCTACACATTTTATATTTGCTTAGGTCTTCTTGTTCAATGGTAACCTTCCTATGCATACTTAAACTTTGTCTCATCCATTAAACAATCTGTATGTTTACTCACCCTATCCATCTGTGATAAAGAGATCCAAGCTTCTCAACTAGTAATAGGACAATTAAAATTGCCCAACATACAGACACTTTCGGATACCTCTGCAGCAGACATCTTTTGAAATCAATTTAGGAAAAGGAGAAGATTTTTCGAAGTCGACTTCTGCATATTTCTTGAACATGGAAAATAATGAATAAATATCAGGTTGACTGGCCTTCACCTCTCGTCACTCGGCCTGACAATATCAACTAAGCTGTTAACCATTTACTTGATGGTATATTTCTCGTTATCTGTTTAAACCCTTTCGATGATACAAGTGGCAGCAGACGACTTTAAACATTTCTATAAACAAGAGGGCCATGATGGCCCTATTATTATTATATCTTTATTTCGTCCTATACAGAAGATTTCATTTTATAACTTATAATACAAACAATACATATAAACACAATTTAATACAAAATTATACGAGAGAGAGAGTACGAGAGAGAGAGAGAGAGAGAGAGAGAGAGAGAGAGAGAGAGAGAGAGAGAGAGAGAGAGAGAGAGAGAGAGAGAGAGAGAGAGAGAGAGAGAGAGAGAGAGAGAGAGAGAGAGAGAGAGAGAGAGAGAGAGAGAGAGAGAGAGAGAGAGAGAGAGAGAGAGAGAGAGAGAGAGAGACAGACAGACAGACAGACAGAGAGACAGACAGACAGACAGACAGACATACAGGCAGGCAGATATGAAGACTGAAATATGTACATCTTATTTAACTTTGAACAAAGTATTTACACTTGCACAAGGTATTTATAACATGTCCATATGGAATGTAAGAACAACGCAACATGCTTATAAAAGTTATCATAGTTGCCGTGTAACTCATTGTCTACGATCGGGTTCAAACCGAACAAGGCAGCAACAAAATCATTGCCTTCCAATGGCACTAATAAGTTGGAAACAGATCCACCAAACTTTAAAAGGGTTCTGTTCTGAAAGGAAATAGTACATGACCGTACACTGGTACAGTTTATCAAGATATGCTCAGTAAGGCTCGTTCTAACATCGCTACATCCACAGCGTGTACACTGAGAACACTCAAATCAACATGGATTGAAGTTATCTCGAGGAAAGTAACCCAAGGATCATTTTTACAAAATGATTTGCAAAGAAGATACTTTGAGGGGAGAAGTTTTTTTAAGAGTGCACTATAGCCACATTATGCAAAACTATCAAAGCCATGTTTCTAGACAATTATTTGGAATCAGTTTCTAACTTTTCAAAAGTTAAAGTTTTTGCTATAGATATTTAAAACAAAAAGGCGACCATGTGTTTTTATTTTATCAATTAACATGGCTGATAAAGGGTCACTGTTTTGAAAATTTGCCCACCAGTTTTGTAGGTTTTGGGAGAAAAATCTTTCGGTTGCCATGGAAACTAGAATTTGTCATGGATCCAGAGTCTAAAGGATTTAAGAGAAAACACTGAGAGAATGTTTCTAATGAAATGTCATCCCAATTGGCTCAGTGGTTATGGAGGAGAAGTTGTTTAAACCAAAGGCTTACGCACTGACACAAAACCGACAATTTGCCATGACATTGATCCCTAGACTGGCTTTTAGCCAGTGCAACAAAAACACTAACCTTTCAATAGAAGAATGTATAATGATTGAATAGAGAAGAAAACGTTGTAACAGGAGAAATTGCTCTAATCATAAGCAAGATTTCAGTTTGCACCAAAGTTGTTGTTAATTGTCGGCTTCATATGAAATGCAATGCACCCAAGGAACATAAATGCAAAGTTTCTTTCAAATCAGACCAGTACCATAAACCTCAAATAGTTGAACATTGTATAGTATGGCCACCGAAGTAAAATCCTGTGAAACTATTTTGAAATTGGTCGACTAGTTTGAAATTGTTTGTAGGTAAATGGAAATTGTTGACATAGGTTGTATGGCAGTGAATGATCGAAATAGCTCAACCCACACATTGTGCTCAGGACAACTTGACATATATGCCAGTTATATTTTTTAGTTATCACAAATCACAAGTTAATTACAAATCTACAAGTTGTTATAAGACCGATAATATGAAGCCAAATACTTATACTTTTTGACTTGGGAAAAAGTATATTCAATGCATGACTTGGCTCAAAGATTTCGTACTTAAATGAGTAACGGAAAAAATATCACTTAAATCATTTGACCTTTATTCATTTGCAGACGCATTGCGACGCAAATGCAGCAATTTCTCTTGCAAGTATTGTTGCAAAAAGAGAAATTTCTACAATTTCTCCTTTTACTATGATTTTTTCGACTCTATTTATTCATTACACCTTTAATTGAGGAGGTTATCAGAATTTTGCCAAGATGTTATATAAAAATTGTCTGCTCAAGATGTGTTTGTAAAATGGGTTGAGACACGCGTTTTCTTTGACATTAGATAATTTAATTCTGGATTAAATGGAATTTTAAAAAAAGGTTTGAGAATTATTTTTCAAAAAATTAATACATGTTAGTTTGAAAAGTAAAAAAAAATGGATGCTCCACTTATTTCTAAATATCTTCTGAAATTGAATTAAATATAACAATTTTTTTCAGGAAATAAACCCGATTCGTTTATATACTGGAACAAACAAAAACGATATATTTGATAAATATAAATTAATTTGTACTGGTGCAGGTTTCGATCGCAAAGACATCGTGATGATACATTGCGGGGATGTCATGATAGATATCGTGATGATACATTATGGGGATGTCAGGATAGATAAACGCTAGGTATTGGCAAAATGTTTCTCTCGGTGAACAATTAATCCATGGATGGAATCGCGCTGATCATCTGCGAGTTGAAATCAGTGTTCCCACCACCTTTTCAAACTGGGGGGTTTCATGATGGTCCTAGATCGCTCACCTGAATTAAGCAATCTGATTTCTAATGCAAAACACACCAATACAATTATTCTGAAAAAGATTCAAAATGCAATCTCCGGAGTGTTAACAAGAGTTTCCTTCATTTAGCCTAGTGCCCCATTTTTGTTAACCTGATATGACCCATATATATTCGAACATGGACTAGATATGATAAAGACCAACATTCTGACAACTTTCCAACTTGCTCAAAGTAAAATTGCGGCTTCTACAGTGTTAACAAGATGTTCCTTCAATTTGGCCTAGCGACCTACTTTATTAACATATATGACCAATATTCAAACTTGGCCTATACACCATCAAGACAAACATTTTGATAAAGTTTCGACATGCTCAAGTTAGAATTGCAGCAACTGGAGACAGTGTTAAGAAGATTTCCCTTCAATTTGGCATAGTGACCTAGTTTCGACCCACTATGACTATGTTGATATCATTCAGACAAACATTCTAACAAAATTTGAAGCTGATGAAGCAAATTATGCGGCCTCCAGTGTTAACAAGACTTTCCTTCAATTTCGCCTAGTGACCTAGTTTTTGACCCCGCATAACCCATATTCAAACTTGGCCTAGATATCATTAAGATAAACATTCATACCACATATTTAACTGCTGAAACATGCGGCTTCTACAGTATTAACTATGATTTCTCTTTAATTTGGTCTAGTGACATAGTTTCTTTGACAATATGACCCACATTCAACTTGACCGAGATATAATAAAGACAAACATTCTGAAAACATTTCAAATTGTTAAAGCAAAAAGTGTGGCCTCGATAGTGTTAACAAGATCTTCCTTCAATTTGACCTAGTGATCTTATTCTTGACCCAACATAACCCATATTTGACCTTGGCCTATATATCACCAAGAAAAACATTCTGATTATATAAAGTTTCAACATGTTTAAGTTTAAATGCGGCCTCCAGAGTGTTAACAAGATTTTCATTCAATTTGACCTAGTGACCTACTTTTTAACATTATATGGCTTAGTTTCGAACTTGTCCAAGATTTGATGTAGATGAATATTCTGATAAACTTTCATGAAGATTAGATGCAAAATGTAGCCTGTAGAGCTAAAATGTGGGAGTGCCATTATTTTTTTACATTTAAGATTTATGAAAACGAAGTGAAAATGGTAATTAACATAAAGTAATCGGTCAACTTCTGATAAACAGGTTACATTATAGTATGGACATATCTATAAATGACAGAATAATTGCTAAAAAGAGTTGAAACAAATGAGCAATTTATCCTTTTGCCACAAAGTTTTCTGAAGTTGTCCACTGCATATATATATGCATCTGGCCTAAAAAAAAAGTTTTGTTTCTGGTCATCCGACCGGCAGTTTATTTTAACCCATAACTATTTAAAACAAATTATATTTTTTTGTTTCGCAAGACCCCACTTGCGGTACCAGAGCCGGAAAAAAACCCTTGTGATTCTTGACGCAATGTTACCACAGACAACATAAACAACATTACCTGAGATGGCTGTGCAGAAGATACCGCAGGGGCCGCATGTGGAGCCTGTCTAGAACGACTAACAAGAAAGTCTGCATGTCAGGCATTTGATGCCTTTCAAATTATCAGACCAAAGCTGATCAAAATCAACAATGAATTGGATACGATAAACACAAATCGCAAAATTTTCTGTGCCGTATCAGTGATTTTTTTCTTCTATAGATGGTACCGTTAAACAGACGCATTCATAATAAAACACAGTTCTTCACAATTTTCTGAGAAGGGTCGGTTGGACGCACTCAAAATTCTCACCATATAGCATAATTCTATCTCTTAACTTGATTTTCTGTCCACAAAATATAAAATTCTCTACCCGACGACGTTGCTTACATGTTTAAATTACGTATATTCATTCAGGTGTCGCTTATTCATGTATACAAAAAGTAAAGGGAGTTGAGTGATATTTCTTTTGTTATTTTGTTTTACCTATGCGTCTAGTCAACCACATGTTAGAAGGAAACAAAATGGCGGACGATTCAAATTGATCACTGATGTGAATTTGATTATCATGTAATTAAGTGGTAAAGAGATAAGCTGCACATTTTTGAGACTCAAGTCAGTGTTAAATATGATTTATTTAATCGTACAAATAGCTGTCTATGATGTAAACATCATGATAACGTTGATCGCGCCGGTTGGATAAATGTGAATGGAAAATTACTTATTAAAGACGTATGTATAAATAAAGCGTTTAGATTATGACTTTATTCAAACGATTGGAAATAAAAATTTCTAGATAACTTCATCTATCTAAACAGACAATAATCTATTATCCAGTAGCATAGCTGTAATATTGTAATTCACCATTTTATAAACAAGAGCTGTATGAGGATAGCGCGCTAGACTTTTTTGTGCTTGCCAATAAAACAAAACCTTATCAAATTATTTATAAATCGAACATTAGGATCATGATTCTTACTAAAAACCTTCACTGAATTATGTACTCTTTGCATTTGATGGAGGTAATGATGCTAAGGTGTGACGCAAACACGGACGCCGAGGCAAGTAGCAGAGCTTTTTCTTAAAAAAGTTGACCTAAAAATGACGCCATTTTTTTTTAATTTCCCTGGTACCGGCCACATTCACAATTTAGGTAAAACAAGAAAATGTGTCCATGGAACACGGATGCCCCGGTTGTTAACTATATTTTAAAACGGACGGACGAACAGTTGGTCCAACCTCAAATTGATACAATTTTTTAAACAATGATATGTTGATTGTCAGTTGTGTGAAGTTTCATAATGATAGGACATCAGGTTCACTAAAATCTAACTTGACCAAAAACTTTAACCTGAGAATGGAATGGACGAACAGACAGACGAACAGACGAACGGACGGACGAACAGTTGGTCCAACCTCAAATTGATACAATTTTTTAAACAATGATATGTTGATTGTCATTTGTGTGAAGTTTCATAATGATAGGACATCAGGTTCACTAAAATCTAACTTGACCAAAAACTTTAACCTGAGAATGGAATAGACGAACAGACAGACGAACAGACGGACGAACAGTTGGTCCAACCTCAAATTGATACAATTGTTTAAAGAATGATATGTTAATAGTCATTTGTGTGAAGTTTCATCATGATCGGACATCAGCTTCACTAAAATCTAACTTGACCAAAAACTTTAACCTGAGAATGGAATGGACGAACAGACAGACGAACAGACGGATGAACAGTTGGTCCAACCTCAAATTGATACAATTTTTTAAACAATGATATGTTGATTGTCATTTGTGTGAAGTTTCATAATGATAGGACATCAGGTTCACTAAAATCTAACTTGACCAAAAACTTTAACCTGAGCGGGACGGACGAACGGACGGACGGACGGACGGACGGACGGACGGACGGACGGACTAACAGACCGGAAAACTATATGCCCCTCATACTTCGTATGCCGGGGCATAAAAATCACTGCGTATTCAGGTTTCGCTTGTTTACCGAATTCGATAGTTAATCGAATCAAATATTTAACGAAATATTCACACAAAAAGTATAGGGAGTTGGGTGATATTTCATTTAAGTTTTTACCTATTTCTTCTAGTCAATTTAACAGCGTGTTTGGAGGAAACAAAATGGTGGATTATTCAAATCATTTGAGCAATTATTTATAGAAAGGTCTACACATCCTGGTTTATCTTTCATTCCTTCTCACTATACACGACAGTAACAATCGATTGTTGCATAACAAATTCTCATAATTGTTACATTTACATGCATTTCAGATCTGATTTATTGCAAACGGCAAGTTATTTTCTGTACGCGACAGTCACGTAGGCTCTTGGATTGATTAACAAGAGGGCCAAGATAGTCCTAAATCGATTACCTGAGTGATATAAAATTAGTAGCAAATAACGGCAAATATCTGGGGAAATTATATCAGGAGTGCAAATGAAACTGCAAGGAGTAGACACTGTAAGAGAAATAGCTTATCAGTAAAGTCCATTTTGTATCTTGAAATCTAACAAGAACTTTAATAATAATGGAATTATGAAGATTTGTCAGTTTGCGCCTTTCCTGATGCTGCCTTGCTGCCCGTTTTTTCAATGATTTTTTTTGAAAGAGGACCACCAAAGAAACATTCCTGTGAAGTAATGTCAAATTAGCTCTGATGGAATGGTAGGGGTTGTCATTTGTAGTTAAAGGTTCAATATACCCCTTTTGTGATGACGCTGGGTTGCTATGATTTTGTAACTAATCATTATGGCTTTAACAAATTAAGTTGGGAGTCACTGAAGTAAGATTTCTGTTCAATTTTCTTAAAATCAGACAAGCAATTACACAGAAATGGAATGTTTAAGTTCTGTCATTTTGCCCCTTTTCTGATGCCGCCTGGCTGTCATGTTGTTTAACCAATCAGTATGGTTTGAACACATTTTGTTGAGGGTCACCAAAGGAACATTTCAGCCAAATTATATTGGAATCTGACAAGCAGATACAGGAGAAGAATTTTTAAGTTTGGCCATTTTACCCCTTTTCTGATGCTTGGAATTTAAATCTTTGAACAATTTTGAAAGAAGACCACCAAAGACATTCCTGTGAAGTTTGGTTGAAATAGGTCCTATGGTTTAGGCGGAGATGATGTTTAAAGCTAAAAGTCAACGACAGACAAAGAGTGATCAGGTGATCTAAAAATACATGCGTGACTTTAGTATGGCTTGAACACATTTTGTTGAGGGTCACCAAAGGGACATTTCAGCCAAATTATATTGGAATCTGACAAGCAGATACAGGAGAAGAATTTTTAAGTTTAGCCATTTTACCCCCTTTCTGATGCAGCAGCAACCAAAGTTCTACTTGTAATTTAAATCTTTGAACAATTTGAAAAAAGACCACCAAAGACATTCCTGTGAAGTTTGGTTGAAATTGGTCCTATGGTTTAGGAGGAGATGATGTTTAAAGCTAAAAGCAATCTCATTAAAATCATCTCCTATTAACGCTATGCATAGGATCTGAGGACAACCGATAGAGGTTCATGTTCAGATGACCTTTCCGCCAGCCAATCAGAACCTTGCTTTCACGTTTTTGAAAGTGAAAGTAAGTCTATATTTACCAAAAAAATCTATATTTAGCATTGGATCCCAATTTTCGCATAGTGATTAACACGTATGTATAGTTCTTATGACGACCACATCATGCCTACAAAATGCGGAAATGAGGCAAAACACCAATACAGTCTTTCCCTGACCATACAGCATTGAAAAGTGTTCATTGCTCTGGTTTTAAATGGTCTATTTTAATTTTGCCCAACTTCGTCAATTGATGCCATTTAGAAGGTTAAGCCAAACGTTTGTTGAAACAAGTCCTCTGATTGGTTCAAATAACAAGAGGCCCAAGAGGGCCAGTATCGCTCCACGGAATGTTTCTGCAAAATTATTTGAAAATCGGCCAGACACTTTCGGAGGAGAGGATATTTTAAGTTTTCACCATAGCCATATAAGGAACAAGAGGCCCAAGAGGGCCAGTATCGCTCCTCGGCCATAAGGAAAAAATCAAATCTCCAAACAGCCCTGCTCCCTAGTGGCCATATTTTTTACCAACCACCATGGCTTAAAGGAATCTAATAAAGGGTCACCCAAGGAACATTTCTGCAAAATCATTTGAAAATCGGCCTGACACTTTCGGAGGAGAGGATATTTTAAGTTTTCACCATAGCCATATAAGGCAAAATAGCCCCACCCCATGGCGGCCATATTTTTCAACCAATCAACATGGCTTGAAGGAATCTGATAGAGGGTCACCCAAAGAACATTTCTATAAAATTATTTGAAAATCTGCTCAACACTTTCGGAAAAGATTTTTTTTTAAATTTTCACTACGGTCATATAGAGCAAAATAGCCCCGCCCTCTGGCTGCCATATTTTTCGACCAATCAACATGGCTTGAAGGAATCTGATAGAGGGTCACCCAATGAACATATCTACAAAATTATTTGAAAATCGGCTGAACACTTTCGGAAAAGAAGATTTTTTAAGTTTACACTATAGCTATATAAGGCAAAATAGCCCCGACCCTGGCGGCCATGTTTTTCCACCAATTAACATTTCTTGAAGGAATCTAATAAAGGGTCACCCAAGGAACATTTCTACAAAATTATTTGAAAATCAGCTCAACACTTTCGGAGGAGAAGATTTTTTAAGTTCTCTCTTTAGCCGTATAAGGCAAAATAGCCCCGCCCTCTGGCGGCCATGTTTTTTTACCAATCAACATGGCTTGAAGGAATCTGATAGAGGGTCACCCAATGAACATATCTACAAAATTATTTGAAAATCGGCTGAACATTTTCGGAGAAGAAGATTTTTTAAGTTTACACTATAGCTATATAAGGCAAAATAGCCCCGACCCTGGCGGCCATGTTTTTCCACCAATTAACATTTCTTGAAGGAATCTAATAAAGGGTCACCCAAGGAACATTTCTACAAAATTATTTGAAAATCAGCTCAACACTTTCGGAGGAGAAGATTTTTTAAGTTCTCTCTTTAGCCGTATAAGGCAAAATAGCCCCGCCCTTTGGCAGCCATGTTTTTTTACCAATCAACATGGCTTAAAGGAATCTGATAGAGGGTCACCCAAGGAACATTTCTACAAAATTATTTGAAAATCTGCTCAACACTTTCAGGGAAGAAGATTTTTTAAGTTTTCACTATGGTCATATAAGGCAAAACAGCCCCGCCCTCTGGCGACCATGTTTTTCGACCAATCAACATTTCTTGAAGGAATCTAATAAAGGGTCACCCAAGGAACATTTCTACAAAAAATTTTAACAAGAGGCCCAAGAGGGCCAGTATCGCTCCACGAACATAAGGCAAAAATCAAATCTCCAAACAGCCCTGCCCCCTAGTGGCCATATTTTTTACCAACCACCATGGCTTAAAGGAATCTTGTAGAGTGTCACCCAAGGAATGTTTCTGCAAAATTATTTGAAAATCGGCCTGACACTTTCGGAGGAGAAGATTTTTTAAGTTTTCACAATAACCATATAAGGCAAAATAGCCCCACCCCATGGCGGCCATATTTTTGAACCAATCAACATAGCTTGAAGGAATCTGATAGAGGGTCACGCAATGAACATTTCTACAAAATTATTTGAAAATCGGCTGATCACTTTCGGAGAAGAAGATTTTTTAAGTTTTCACTATGGTCATATAAGGCAAAAAGCCCCGCCCTCTGGCGACCATGTTTTTCGACCAATCAACATTTCTTGAAGGAATCTAATAAAGGGTCACCCAAGGAACATTTCTACAAAATTATTTGAAAATCGGCCTGACACTTTCAGAGAAGAAGATTTTTTAAGTTTTCACTATTTTTTTCTTTTGGTTGCCATGGAAACCAGAATTATGGATGGATCAAAAAAAATTGAAGGAATTTAAGAGAGGACATTGAGAGGATGCTTCCTATGAAGTTTCAACCAAATTGGCCAAGTGGTTAGTGAGAAGAAGTTGTTTAAAGGAAAAAGTTTACGCACGCACGCACGCACGCACGCACGACGGACAATTCGCCATGACATAAGCTCGACTGGCTTTCAGCCAGTGGAGCTAAAAATCAGCCTGACACTTTCGGAGGAGAAGATTTTTTTAATTCTCTCTTTAGCCGTATAAGGCAAAATAGCCCCGCCCTCCGGCGGCCATGTTTTTTTACCAATCAACATGGCTTGAAGGAATGTGATAGAGGGTCACCCAAGGAATATTTCTACAAAATTATTTGAAAATCTTCTCAACACTTTCAGAGAAGAAGATTTTTTAAGTTTTCACTATGGTCATATAAGGCAAAATAGCCCCGCCCTCTGGCGACCATTTTTGTTCGACCAATCAACATTTCTTGAAGGAATCTAATAAAGGGTCACCCAAGGAACATTTATACAAAATTATTTGAAAATCGGCCTGACACTTTCAGAGAAGAAGATTTTTTAAGTTTTCACTATTTGTTTTGGGGGGGTTGCCATGGAAACCAGAATTATGGATGGATAAAAAAACCTTGAAGGACTTTAAGAGAGGACATTGAGGGGATGCTTCCTATGAAGTTTCAACCAAATTGGCCAAGTGGTTAGTGAGAAGAAGTCGTTTAAAGGAAAAAGTTAACGCATGCATGCACGCACAACGGACAATTCGCCATGACATAAGCTCGACTGGCTTTCAGCCAGTGGAGCTAAAAATAGCTTGGTGGATCTAAAAATAACAATCTTAATAACAATAACAAACAAGAAGATGAATTCGAATGGATCGTCATCAGATCTTACATTTGGTCAGATCGTGTACTTTAGTCAGATTGAGCTAAAAGTCAACGACGGACAAAGAGTGATCAAACAAAAGGGCCATGATGGCCCTGTAATCGCTCACCTATTTTCTTTTTTTTCACTTTTGCTATATAAGCCCCGCCCCCTGGCAGCCATAGTTTCCGACCAATCAACTTGGCTTGAAGGAATCTGATAGAGGGTCACCCTAGGAACATTTCTACAACATTATTTGAAAATCGGCCAGACACTTTTGGAGGAGATTTTTTTTTTAAGTTTTCACTATAGCCATATAATGCAAAATAGCCCTATCCACTGGTGGCCATGTTTTTTGACCAATCAACATGGCTTGAAGGAATCTGAAAGTGGGTCATCCAAGGAACATTTCTACAAAATTATTTAAAAATCGGCCGGACACTTTCGGAGAAGAAGATTTTTTAAGTTTTCACTATAGCCATATCAGGCAAAATAGCCCCGCCCCCCTGGCGGCCATGTTTTTCGACTAATCAACTTGGATTGAACGAATCTGATAGAGGGTCATCCAAGGTACATTTCTACAAAATTATTTGAAAATCGGTCTGACACTTCTGGAGGAGAAGATTTTTTAATTTTTCACTATAGCTATATAAGTCAAAATAGCCCCGCACCCCTGGCGGCCATGTTTTTTGACCAATCAACATGGCTTGAAGGAATCTAATAGAGGGTCATCAAAGGAACATTTCTACAAAATTATTTGAAAATCTGTTGACCAGTTTGAGAGAAGAAGATTTTTTAAGTTTTCACTATAGCCATATAAGGCAAAAAAGCCCTATCCACTGGTGGCCATGTTTTTTGACCAATCAACATGGCTTGAAGGAATCTGAAAGTGGGTCATCCAAGGAACATTTCTACAAAATTATTTCAAAATCGGCCGGACACTTTCGGAGAAGAAGATTTTTTAAGTTTTCACTATAGCCATATCAGGCAAAATAGCCCCGCCCCCCTGGCGGCCATGTTTTTCGACTAATCAACTTGGATTGAACGAATCTGATAGAGGGTCATCCAAGGTACATTTCTACAAAATTATTTGAAAATCGGTCTGACACTTCCGGAGGAGAAGATTTTTTAATTTTTCACTATAGCTATATAAGTCAAAATAGCCCCGCACCCCTGGCGGCCATGTTTTTTGACCAATCAACATGGCTTGAAGGAATCTAATAGAGGGTCATCCAAGGAACATTTCTACAAAATTATTTGAAAATCTGTTGACCAGTTTGAGAGAAGAAGATTTTTTAAGTTTTCACTATAGCCATATAAGGCAAAAAAGCCCTGCCCACTGGCGGCCATATTTTTCGACCAATCAACATAGCTTGAAGGAATCTGAAAGTGGGTCACTTAAGGAACATTTCTACAAAATTATTTGAAAATCGGCCGGACATTTTAAGTTTTCACTATAGCCATATAAGGCAAAATAGCCCCGCCCCCCTCAGGCGGCCATGTTTTTTGACCAATCAACATGGCTTGAAGGAATCTAATAGAGGGTCATCCAAGGAACATTTCCACAAATTTATTTGAAAATAGGCCTGACACTTTCGGAAGAGAAGATTTTTTAAGTTTTCACTATAGCCATATAAGGCAAAATAGCCCCGCCCCCCCCCCCCCCCCCCCGCGGCCATGTTTTTCGACCAATCAACATGGCTTGAAGGAATCTCATAGAGGGTCATCCCAGGAATTATTTGAAAATCTGCCAACCAGTTTGGGTGAATAAAAATATTGAAGTTTTTTCCATTTCGTTGCCATGGAAACCAGAATTCTGCATGGATCCCAAAAATTTGAAGGAAATCTGGTGAGGTCATCGAGAGGATGCTTTCTGTGAAGTTTCATCCCAATTGACCCACTGGTTACTGAGGAAAAGAAGTTGACGGACGACGGACGACGCACGCCGGACAAAAGGTGATCACAATAACTCACCTTGAGCAAAGCTCAGGCGAGCTAAAAACAAGATCCGCCCCCTGGCGGCCATGTTATTCAACGGATCTGAAATATTTGAACAATCTTGGTAAAGGGTGCCCCAAGGAACATTTGTTTTAACAATGCACATATAAGGAAAACAAGCTTCGCCCCCTGGCGGCCATGTTTTTCAACGGATCGGATATATTTGAACAATCTTGGTAGAGGGTACCCCAAGGAACATTTGTGCAAAATAATTTTCAAATTGGGCCAGTACTTTTGGACAAGAAGATTTTTAAAATTTTAACAATGCACATATAAGGAAAATTAATTTGAAATTATGTGCGTTTTTCACGCACATATATATGTATGTGAATGGGAACACTGTTAAATATTTGTCCTTATTTAATCGCGGTGATAATCTGCTTTCTCGTAAATAATGCGTTTTCCATCCGGCCTGTACTGTAATTAACAGGAATATTCAGGGAGGTAATTAAATGTGATTATCATTAATTGATCAGAGAAAAATTATTGCTACAAATTCATTAATTGATTAAATTTGAATGTATATCACATTTTGTATAGATGAAATTAAACGCCTAATATATGTTAAGTCAATAAATAGTTGACGAAAACTGGATTCCGTAAAAAAAATCCAACTCGTTCATGTATGCGTCGCCGCATATTCTTTTATCCTGTCTGATTTTGGCAATCCAAAATGAATCATCTATGCTATGCTTTTTAAAATATGAAAATATTGAGTTTGTAGTTAAATCAACCTTATTTGAAAACAAGTATCATTATATTATCATCATAATCCCCTCCCCTCCCCCCCACCCCAAAAAAAAAACCAAGAGGACCATCATGGAATCGCTCACCTGTTTTTTTTTTTTCACTTTAACTATATAAGCCCCGCCCCCTGGCGGCCATAGTTTCCGACCAATCAACTTGGCTTAAAGAAATCTGATAGAGGGTCACCCTAGGAACATTTATCCAAAATTATTTGATAATCGGCCAGACATTTTTGGAGGAGAAGATTTTTTAAGTTTTCACTATAGCCATATAATGCAAAATAGCCCTGCCCACTGGCAGCCATGTTTTTTGACCAATCAACATGGCTTGAAGGAATCTGAAAGTGGGTCACTTAAGGAACATTTCTACAAAATTATTTGAAAATCGGCCAGACACTTTCGGAGTAGAAGATTTTTTAATTTTTCACTATAGCCATATAAGGCAAAATAGCCCCGCCCCACTGGCGGCCATAGTTTTCGACCAATCAACTTGGCTTGAAGGAATCTGATAGAGGGTCATCCAAGGAACATTTCTACAATATTACTTGAAAATCTGCCAACCAGTTTGGGAGAAGAAGATTTTTCAAGTTTTCACTATAGTCATATAAGGCAAAATAGCCCTGCCCACCCCCCCCCCCCCCCCCCCCCCCCCCCGAACATTTCTACAAAACTATTTGAAAATCGGCCTGACACTTTCGGAGGAGAAGATTTTTTAAGTTTTCACTATAGCCATAAAAGGCAAAATAGCCCCGCCCCCCCCCCCCCTGGCGGCCATGTTTTTCGACCAATCAACATGGCTTGAAGGAATCTGATAGAGGGTCATCCATGGAACATTTCTACAAAATAATTTGAAAATCTGCCAACCAGTTTGGGAGAAGAAGAATTTTGAAGTTTTTTTCATTTCGTTGCCATGGAAACCAGAATTCTACATGGATCCCAAAAATTTGAAGGAAATACGGTGTGGTCATTGAGAGGATGCTTTCTGTGAAGTTTCATCCCAATTGACCCACTGGTTACTGAGAAGAAGAAGTTGACGGACGACGGACAATGGAGTCACAATAACTCATCTTGAGCAAAGCTCAGGTGAGCTAAAAATAAACAAAAATGTGGATGTTATTCAAATGTGGTAAATCATTAGTAATTCACTATGAGCAATTTCTCCCTTTATCATAATGTTTTCTTAAGTCATTTGTATGACTACGCTGGGAAGGGTTTTAATAAGTTTGAGCTTCCGTTTGTCATGTGTACACAATGTAATTTGGTGCGCATCTATGCAGGCATGTGACGTCATTCTATTTTTAAGGTGGAGTCATTTATGAATGGGCTGTTGTAATTTTGTATTAATTTCTTAAAACTAGTTAAAATGAATGTTGATTTACCTGAAATCATAATTTAGCATGCAAGATAAATAGAATATTATGTTCTTCACTTTCGACATGAACTTTAGTCTTTATCTGACTTGGCTGGGAGAAGTGAAAATTGTTCCAACCTCATCAGATAAAGTATTTTAAAATATTATAATACAGCGACTGAACTCCAGATGCCCAACTGTCGAAAAAAAAAAATCCAATTTTATGAAATAAGTGTCATTTTTGTATTTGGGGCATTAAAATATGATAACTGACATATTACATACCCCTATAATCGGTGATATTTTCTAGTTTTCGATACTTTTTCCATCGCAAATCTACCCTGTGACTAACGGGGTAAGTTTTTAAATAGCTTTTGATGCTTTTAATCTCATTCATCACGTGACTTGAAGAGTCGTCACGTGAATTGAAGAGTCGTCACATGACCGATAGGACGCATGCGCATTAAATGAAACATTTTTATACCATTGTCACCGGGGGATATTTTCTACTATAATGTCTGGGGATATATCACTAAATCATAACACTGTATTTGTTACTATATTTAATTATCCTTTATTACTTATATTCATTAACTATCATGCGTTCATCTTCACTTTCTAACTTCTATCATATAACTCTAACATTCACAATAACTTTTACGGCATTAGTTCTCCAGTCTCAGTTCCCCTAATTCTTATTAAATTCCCAACTTCTAACTATAATTTCCAAAGTTCTTAGTATCTACATGTGGCCAAAGTTCCTAAACTCAATCTGCCAGACAAGTCTTTCTTTCTTTCTTTTAAGGAGTCCTGTGACCATTTGGTCCCATGACTCCGCCTTACAACTATCTTTCCACTCATTGCCTAATTACATTACATCAAAGTCAGTAACACCTACTTAACAGTTTTGACCAGACCTTCAAATCAGAGCCCCCACTGTTAATAGTTCCACCTGATTAAGATCATGCTCATTAACCTAAACATGATCTGGATGCCAGAAACCATACTGACCTATATTACATAATTCACATTCATACAATCAATCATTCCTATTCAACATTAAAATGCCTTGGTGACACCATGAAGGTTTTATGCAAAGTAAGCAGTGACTAAAATAACCATTTCAGTACAAATAAAACGAATAAAACCCGTTTATTATTGCTGCAAGTTATGACAGTTCTACAATATATTATACAATGTGATCAGAGGGCAACAAAAGGCGTAGTAATTAAATCAATATGAAAGAGAAATTGAGAATAAGAGAAAAAGAATGAAGTACATATATATAGAATGGAGGATAGAAGCATGTTTTGTAGTTTAAATATTTAGATATTTTCTAGTTTTCAATACTTTTTCCATCGCAAATCTACCCTGTGACTAACGGGGTAAGTTTTTAAATAGCTTTTGATGCTTTTAATCTCATTCATCACGTGACTTGAAGAGTCGTCACGTGAATTGAAGAGTCGTCACATGACCGATAGGACGCATGCGCATAAAATGAAACATTTTTATACCATGAAGGTTTTATGCAAAGTAAGCAGTGACTAAAATAACCATTTCAGTACAAATAAAACGAATAAAACCCGTTTATTATTGCTGCAAGTTATGACAGTTCTACAATATATTATACAATGTGATCAGAGGGCAACAAAAGGCGTAGTAATTAAATCAATATGAAAGAGAAATTGAGAATAAGAGAAAAAGAATGAAGTACATATATATAGAATGGAGGATAGAAGCATGTTTTGTAGTTTAAATATGTTTGTTAAGCATGTTTATTTTGAAAGCTCAATGAGCTTGTTTTTGTCATGTTTCCATATTTAATTATTTTTCCTTTTCGAAAAAAAATAAAAAGGAAATGGTTATGGAAACATTTATATTCCTATAATTAGAAGGTACAGAATGTTAGCGGTGTGTTACTAAACAGTAACAGAAAAAAGGATCTTATGAGACTCGTGTCGCTTTTGTAGGCCGCAAAATATACAGTGTACAAAATCACGAGGAGCTCATGCAATCACAAACAAATATCTATGATTACTGTCGTTCGACTGCCCCAAACGTGTAAATTGTGTATAACTGTACACGCCTGTCAGAGTGAACCGTTATATCACGTGATCGTTGCAAGGTGCCCGTCTGAAGGATTCCGTGGTATTTTTAAATAGGAAACCCCTTCATCGGGATAATTGAAAACGACTCAAGTTCATTAATTGATTAAAAAGTGCGGAAAACCCGAACGGACGGATGGACGGATGGATGGACGGAGGGAGGGACATGACCATACCATAATACTGTACAGTGCTTGCACTAACTTTTTGAAACAGGAAGTCCTGACTTCCTGGGTCTGAATTTTGGAAGTCCTGCTCATAATTCTTGGAAGTCCCAGGTGGCACGCTGGCTTTTTTCGCATCTTGCATATTCTATTGTGTTTCCCTTTGTTTTATTTTTAAATACATTATTGGAAAAGAAGCTGATTAATACAGAAAGTGGATATTGCTCCTTTGTCAACAATGTTATTGTTGGTTCTATCATAACACTTTTAAACCAGTAGGTTTTTATGTGATATAGAATGCTTTTTTCCAGTCATGTGTCAAAAGCTATCCAGCATAAAATTCATCAAAAGATTGACATGGCCATGATTCATTACATTCACATTAAACATGAATTATGTTCTTAAATCACATTCAGTATGGCAAAAGGAATGATTTCTGTTAATGAGTTATTGATTTTATTTTAAACACCAGTAAATAAAGTGTTCTGCAGTGAGACATATTACAAACACACACATTAAGGGCACTAAACTTTCATAATAGTCAACTTTAAAACAAATAAGAATGAGTGTGAGTAATACTTTCTTGAATGACATTTCCGATTTCCAAAATGCAGATAATGCACGAAAACCCATTACAATTTACAATATGTATTTTCACCTCCAGACTTCAGTTTCTTTTATATTTTAAAAAAAATAATGAACTAAAATGGGCTTATATGCAATTTATTTCATAGGCAAGTCCTTTTTAACAGCTGGCTGTGATTTTAATAAATCTTCATGTCAACTTTGTTTTTAAAAAATCGGCAATTAAAAAGTGTTTCCTATGGATTCAGGCAAACAAAATAATAATCTTTAAACAGTTAAATTAATATAGGGACATTCTTTTATCATATCCTAGTATGTTTTTACATGGGTTATTGAAATTAATTACCCCTACGCTGTTTATAATGAAAAATAGAATTGATTGGTGTGAAGTCGTTATCAAATCTGGGGGTGGGTGGGGTACGCATTCTCGATCGTGATTGGCTTAAATCTACCAATTGATAACTCCCACTGTCCATAATTGACACTTCATAAAACACAATACACAGTGTCTTTAGATAATTACACACAATTTCTAGTGGACATATACGTCCTGTGTTTTGAATGTCGGCGTATACCCTTAATTCCTGGACGTACTTGGACGTCTCCCTTGTGAATTGTGGGCGTACGGGATCGATTTTCGGGCGTAAAAACGCCCAATACGTCCATTAACGTGAGCGGTCGTATAAAACAATACATTTTCTACATTGGTTTTACTTGGATAACATAAAGAATAACATTAAGGGCGAATTCGTTTTTTGTTTTTGTTCATGCCATCTGATTTCAGTCGCTGTTAAGTCAAAGACCTAATATAATAAATATTTTCTATTTATCCTGTCTGTATAAATTTGGCACTCCGAAAAAGAATCATCCATGCTATAGGTATAAAATGTGAAAATATTGAGTATGTTATTAGATCATCCTTATTTGAAAACATTTATCATTATATTATCAGCATAATTTTATGTGGGGTTTTCACATGTATTTGAGATTTATTTTTTAAAACACTGGTTGTTGATATCAGCAGCAGCTTGAATGTTGACCTATTTTTAATACTTTCTGCAGTATGGTTATTAAATACCAACAGGAGAAATATTTACCTTCTATTTCAGACTTCCATCCAATTTAATCGTAAATGAAAATGATGACACGATGCAAAATTCCAGTGATATAAATGGCGGACTTTTAGCAAGGGGAAGTAACGGATACTGGAGGTTTCGTCTAATTACCAGTTCGTTTAACTTATAAATACTGCATAGTAAATTGGGTAGATAATTCGTAGCTACCAGTTCGTCTTACTTATACAATATAGTTGCAATTATATAATATATTAAATGAGATAGATGTTTCGCCTAATTACTAGTTCGTCTAACTTATATAATAGAGTAAATAGGATAGATGTTTCGACTCATTACCAGTTCGTCTATTTTATTCTATATACTTAATTTGATAAATATTTCGCCTAATAACCATTTCGTCTACCTTCTAATATATCTATAGGTGCTACCTATTTACGAAAAAAAACGCAAGATAATTATAAACAAAAATTAAAGAGCATACTTTGGCCATAAAAAAGGATTTATAAGTAATTGACTAGACAATAATAATGTTAATGTCATGTTTCTTGCATTATCAAAACATATTTGGAATTTGTATTGCTGTTGTCTATTATTTGAACAGAAAATAATAAAGTAAAGACTTTCAGAAAATCAAGGAATACATTTATAATGAACGAGGTTAAAACATGAGAGCCAAGATGATCCTTAATCGATCACCTGCATTATGGTAAAGAAGCAAATAGATCAGCCCTTTTCTGATGCCACCTGGCGACTGCCTTTTTCAACCAGTCAATATGACTGGAACAAATTATGTAAGAGGTCACATTTCTGCTAAACCCTTTCCCTATTAGAGACGGTTTCTGAGGCCTATGCAACAGACCATTTAGGAAAAGATTGTCGCCACAAGAACAATTGCTCCTTATGAGAAAGTTATCCTTTTGCCACAATGTTTGATAAATAATTATACTTTGAATGAGTGAGTCAATTGCTCATGTATAGGAATTTGGGGTCTTTCATGTTGATACCGGTTTTTTGCGGGAAACGACGTCGCTCGATTGATGTTACGCCAAGATGAAGTGTAACGGAAATGACGTCACGTCCTTCTTTAGCTACGATACAGTCAAAATTTAGTTTCGGGCGTAGAAGGCTAATGCTGTCGTTTTCATGACGAACGGGAAAACATATTTCTTACAGATTTTCCATTTATTTTTTACTTTTCGTACAAATGTTAATTCCCACATAACACAGCACTTTAATGACCTTAAATATCGATTTAAAAAAAAAAATGATTAAAAAGACGTCAATAATTTTCAATCCGTGTTTTTTCTGCTCATTTTATACATACCCAAAATAACGATTTAAAAAAAAAAATGATTAAAAATCCGACAATAATTTTCAATCTGTGTTTTACGTCTGCTTTTTATACATATCCAAAATGGCGGCCCCCATGGATTTTTCAAGTTTCATTTCAGAAAGCTTCATGGGTTATTGAAAAAAAAAAAAAAAAATCTCACACCTGTTACCTATAAGCGAAAAAACCCATTTATGGAGTTTTTTCGTATTATACGAAAAAAAACCATGAATGGTTTTTTTCGCTTATAGTTAACGGGTGTGAGATTATTATTTTTTTTTTTTTCAATTTTCAATCTGTGTTTTACGTCTGCTTTTTATACATATCCAAAATGGCGGCCCCCATGGATTTTTCAAGTTTCATTTCAGAAAGCTTCATGGGTTATTGAAAAAAAAAAAAAAAAAATCTCACACCTGTTACCTATAAGCGAAAAAACCCATTTATGGAGTTTTTTCGTATTATACGAAAAAAACCCATGAATGGGTTTTTTCGCTTATAGTTAACGGGTGTGAGATTATTATTTTTTTTTTTTTTTTCAATAACCCATGAAGCTTTCTGAAATGAAACTGGAAAAATCCATGGGGGCCGCCATTTTGGATATGTATAAAAGGCAGACGTAAAACACAGATTGAAAATTATTGTCGTCTTTTTAATATTTTTTTTTTTAAATCGGTATTTTGGGTATGTATAAAATGAGCAGAAAAACACGGATTGAAAATTATTGTCGTCTTTTTAATCATTTTTTTTAAAATCGGTATTTTGGGTATGTATACAATGAGCGGAAAAACACGGATTGAAAATTATTGTCGTCTTTTTAATCATTTTTTTTTTTAAATAGATATTTAAGATCATTAAAATGCTGTGTTATTTGGGAATAAACATTTGTACGAAAAGTTAAAACTAAATGGAAATCTGTAAGAAATATGTTTTCCCGTTCGTAAAAAAACCGACAGCATTAGCCTTCTACGCCCGAAACTAAATTTTGACTGTATCGTAGCTAAAGAAGGACGTGACGTCATTTCCGTTACACTTCATCTTGGCGTAACGTCAATGGAGCGACGTCGTTTCCCGCAAAAAAAGTGGTATCAACATGAAAGACCCCAAATTCCTATACATTAGCTATTGCCACACTCATTCAAAGTATAATTATTTATCAAACATTGTGGCAAAAGGATAACTTTCTCATAAGGAGCAATTGTTCTTTTGGTGACAATCTTTTCCTAAATCGTCTGTTGCATAGGCCTCAGAAACTGTCAGCAGAAATGTGACCCCTTACATAATTTATTCCAGTCATATTGACTGGTTGAAAAAGGTAGTCGCCAGATGGCATCAGAAAAGGGCTGATCTATTTGCTTCTTTACCATAATGCAGGTGATCGATTAAGGATCATCTTGGCCCTCGTGTTTTAACCTCGTTCATTATAAATGTATTCCTTGATTTTCTGAAAGTTTTTACTTTATTATTTTCTGTTCGTAATAATAGACGACAGCAATACAAATTCCAAATATGTTTTGATAATGCAAGAAACATGACATTAACATTATTATTGTCTAGTCAATTACTTATAAATCCTTTTTGTATGGCCAAAGTATGTTCTTTAATTTTTGTTTATAATTATCTTGCGTTTTTTCGTAAATAGGTAGCACCTATAGATATATTAAAGTAAATGGGAAAGAGCTTTCGTATAGTTACCAGTTCGTCTAACTTATATAATACAGTAAATGGCATAAATGTTTCGCCTAATTAACAGTTTGTCTTCCTTCTATTATAAAGTAAATGGGGTTACCAGTTCGTTTAACTTATATAATACAGTAAATGGCATAGGTGTTTCGCTTAATTACCAGTTTGTCTTCCTTCTATTATAGAGAAAATGGGGTTACCAGTTCGTCTAACTTATATAATACAGTAAATGGCATAAATGTTTCGCCTAAACTTTTCTTTTATCATTTTTTTAAAATCACAATGTATATTGGCATTAGACTGCGGCTACAAGTAAAATAACTGTGTGAAAGTCATGTGTATGTCTGTGTGTCGTTGCTTCTAAATGAATCCTTAAAAATCCATCCATTTCATATTTACCATCTGTTTTTGGCAACCAAATTCAATAGGTCATGATGGTTTATCAGTCGGCGACCCTGGGTAACTACTTATATACGTGTCGCCGACTTATTGAGAGCAACACTTTCATGATCATAGCCAACCTGGACTACGTTGCAACTTTAGAGAGCAATCAATTGTAGAAACAGCTTACTCTTAGTTCGGCACTGCTTCAACGCCTACAACAGCATATAAAAGTCGAAGAAGTTAATTTGAACATCTCTGACGTGGGTAGATTGATAACTGAAGGAAGAAACATCACCAACAGAGTTTTCCAAGTAACCCATGTGTCGCCCGCAAATAATAATAACAAAATAAAGTGTAACATAAAGACATACATACAAACGACGCAGATTGAATCCTAAAGATTCACTGCCTTACAGGCAAACATTTTGTAATTCCGCGCCGCAAAGGATATATATAGAGTCGTAAGGGGAGGGGGGGGGGGCATATATAGACATGCGAATGGCCATAGATAGAACCGTAAAGGGCCATAAATAGGTCCGCAAAGTGCCATAAATAGAACCTCAAAGGGCCGTAGATAAGGACTGCACTTTAAGGGGCCATAGATAAGGATCGCAAAGTGCTATATATAGGACCACAACGGGTCATATTTAGGACAACAAAGGGTCATATATAGGACCGCTAGGTGCCATAGATAGGACCGCAAATAGTCGGTAAAAGGGGATCAATATCATGGACATTCATACAGCGTTTTATTCAATTTGTCAAACAAATACACATAAAAAGGGAAATGATAATCATAGTCGTTTAAATTCAATTAATAACAGTTAATTTAAAATAGGAGTGGTAAAATTGAAATTTAATATTATCATTTAATAATAACTAATAGACATTTCTGATATTAGTAAATACTATATTCAATAATATACCGCCAGTGTTTAAAAATCGGTGAATATCAGAATATAAATAATATAGGAACCCTGCACTGAACATATTGCTTATAAGGATTAGCTTGATAAGCATCGTATGTTGATGAAATAAAATACACATAAATCAATGCTTATATATTCCTAGTAAGTATATCTAGATAATATGAAAATATTCACGAAACAAGAGTGCAATGGTGGCCCTGTAAAGCTCACCGAAGTAACATGGCTCAATACGATAAGGTGTTAAATATTCTACTTATCGAAGTAATTTGTAAAAAAAAAGGATAAATACTCGACTTGCCATAAATTCAAACTCAAAGACAAGTATTCTGGAGAGTATAAACAAAATCATGTTGATATTGTGTCATGTAGAGTAATCACAATTTGTTTCTTAAATTTGACGTAATGACCTAGTTTATTAGCGGGCCTGATCTAAACTGTAACTTGGCCAAGAAAGCATTGAAACAATAATTATCACAGCTAACTGATATAGTGGGTCCCTGAAGAAACATTTCTACTTAATTGTCTAGATATCAACTTTCAAGTTTATTTATTCGGCATATAATGTTATTTTACATAGCCTTAAATATTTATAACAGATAAACAAATAAACATATATACATTGACGAGAAAAACACATACATTTTCATAAGTCTAGATCATTACACAAACAATTTACATATACTACACATGGCAAAAATTTCAAAGTGAAGACAGAAAAGAGGACAAATACGTCGTTTCGGTAAGGATTACCTCCATTTGAAGTTCTTTAACCGGATTGTTCATTATTATCTTGAAAAACGTGCTTTGACGGACGTGTAACGTTTCTTCTCTATATTCTTCATGCAGGTCAAGCTACTTTATGATATTGAATTTAGTGTTGACATTTTGCTCCTTAATTTTCTGATGCCAACATGTTTTCTAACCATTTAATATGGTTTGATAAATGTGTGTAGAAGATCACCCAAAGAACAAATTAAATAAGGCCCACCAAAGAAACATTCCTGTGAGGTTTCGTTGATATTGAACCACTGGTTAAGGAATGGTTGGTGTTAGAAGCGAATAGTTAACGAAAACGACCCAGTAAACAAAAGACGTTGGATTTTGCAAACCGTGTAGACGTCATAATCCCGACGTCTTTCCAACGTCAGAATTCAAACGTCTATCCAACGTCAGAATTCAAACGTCTATCCAACGTCAAATCGTTTGAAGCAAAGTGTTAACGAAGACGACGGACGGAGATATATAAGAATAATTCCGTCAGCCTTTGGCTCAGGTGATCTAAAAACTGACTTATATAATAATGTAATATGATATCATCTTTTAATATCTCCGAAGGTCGGCTTTCACGTGTTATGTCAAGTAACACAAATGATTGATAAGACCAGGTACGAATTAGTGCATGTGTTGTGAATGTACGTGTAAACCAGAAGCGTATTCAGATTGTAACACATGGATCATTTGGGTGTGGTCAAGCCGAATCAAACATTCCAATTGCAGAATTTGAGTAGCAAAGTCTAAACATACCCCTAAATTAAATTGTCATCGAATATGTGCAAGGCCTCTTTTCACTATTACTTAGTTGCACCCGTTTAATACATACTTATTTTTGGATGTCGTTATGAAAGAAAATGTAACGGAAACAATGGCTCAGAGTTCGGGAATACGAAACATTAAGCTTTCGCCATGATATTTATGGCATAATGTTTAAAACGGCGAAAACATCTAAATTAAAAAAAAGCATCAGACACGTTAAAGGAAACCTAAAAAAGGCTGCCAGGCAAAATAAAGAAATCCTCTACAAATGAATGTTTACTTATTAAATAATTGAAAACATTTCGGGTAAAAGGAGTACATTGCTACATGTCTGTTTAAAAATCGTGTTATGTAGATGCGTTAAAATGCGACTGCATGTCGGAAAAAGGTATGGTTCTTTCAACACATTAGCCTTACAGCAGTGTTTCAGTAATAAAATGAGTGCCAAACAGGGATTAAACATGTATTATCTCCCTTAACCAACCACATCTAGGCCAGGAAATGTAGTTTGCCTAAGAAACTCCATCGTGACCTCTGCGAGCGTAGATTAACAATTGGGTCACCGTTTCCAAATCACCATCTCTCACCGAAACCGAGACATCCCAAGCATGAGGGGGGTATTTTAAGCAATACACAACTGATTGGGTAAACTCCGCCAATATACATCAAAGCTGTAGCAGATGACGTCGAAAAGATCTATTCAGAAATATGGAACAGATATGCCTGTGAAACATCATGCTCCAACTGAGCATTTCATTGTCAGACATATGTGGAAGATTGATTAAAATATGCATGATCCGAAATGGGAGCCAATTAGTCATTTCTTGTCCACCAGTCATGCTGTTTGTCTTCAAAGTCACAGTGACCACGACCGGATGCTGTTTGTCTTCAAAGTCACAGTGACCACGACCGGATGACCTCAAAATAAATATGGGTCATTTTCTGGTAATGTCCAACCTTCCTGCGAGGACATTAGGCTAAAACATTCTGCAGTTATCAATCGGGACAAGTTTTTGTGTTCAAGGTCACGGTTACCTTGACATTATGACCTCAATATCAACATGGGTCATCTACATCATTCCCAACGTGCTGTAGGCTAAAAAATTCTGCAGTTATCAATCGGGACCCAACCTCCCTGCGAGGACATTAGGCTTAAACATTCTGCAGTTATCAATCGGGACAAGTTTTTGTGTTCAAGGTCACGGCTACCTTGACATTGTGACCTCAATATCAACATGGATCATCTACTTATCAATCCTAACGTGCTTTAGGTTAAAGCATTATCCAGTTATCAATCGGGACAAATTTTTGTGTTCAAGGTCACGGTTACCTCAACATTGTGACCTCAATATCAACATGGGTCATCTACTTATCATTCCCAACATGCTGTAGGCTAAAACATTCTGCAGATATCAATCGGGACAAGTTTTTGTGTTCAAGGTCACGGTTACCTTGACATTATGACCTCAATATCAACATGGGTCATCTACTTATCATTCCCAACATGCTGTAGGTTAAAGCATTATCCAGTTATCAATCGGGCAAACCTTGGTCTACTGACCGACATGTGCAAAGCAATATTGTCCCTCTAATTCGAAGGGAGGATTATTAAAACAAAAGTATTATTATGGTTAACATTGTAATATATAGGAAGAAATTTTACACATGACAGGCGATTTCTTCTATTGCCATGATGATTTCAAAAGTCGTCTGGTGGAGATGCGTCCAAAGGTGGCTGCAGATACGCCCAATGATTTCAGATGGGAAGGTTTAGAAAAAAACACCAGATAATTTTTAAAAAGATTTACCCAATTTAATTTTCTGTGCAAAAAGGTAACAACATCACAACATCACAATAGCATACATATAAATCTAGAGCTGAATGAACAATTTATTTCAACAAGAAAACATTTTAAGAAACATAACATTCCAGTTTATAGAATTATGTCACTAAGATCGTGTTCAAGATGATCAAATGCATATTATGAAAATACACACACAATTGTATGCATGGTTAAAATTGTATTGTTCCAGCTTGAAAATTAACTAAAGTATGTTATGCTAATGGTCATAAAAGAAAACAATGATTTTTACTACTTACACAAAACAGAAATCCGTCAATACCCCTTGCGTACATATATTTCTATGTATTGAAACAATTTAAACAATAGCGTTCCATGGGTCATCCCGCTTGACACCCAAGGAACATATATATATACATATTTATATACCAAAATATGTTCAACTATAGCACTTTTTTTTACGACAAAAACATTTTTTAAATGAAACAAATTCGACCTAGACATCCTATAGACAAACATTCTGACAAAGCTCCAGCAAGCCAATGTTACATATGCGGCTTCAAGAAGGTTAACATAGTTCCCTTCAATTTGGCATTGTGACCCAGTTTTTGTCCAGACATGACCCATATTCAAACTTAGCTTAGGTTGCCTAGATATCATCAAGACAAACATTCTGACAAAGTTTCAGGCTGCTGATATGCGATCCCTACAATGTTAACAAGATATTTCTCAAATTCGGACTAGTGACATGAACCATATTCACACTTAGCCTCAATATCATCAAGACAATTAGTCTGACAAGATTTGAATGGTCATAGCTCAAATCAAAACTTGGCCTCAATATCGACAAGAACAAGTGTCAAGCTGGTAAAGTTGTTAGCATGTTTTAATTTATTTATTTATTAGGGTTTTAAATAAGTACATAAGTATGCTTATTGTAAAATAAAACCTCACTGTCGTAAACATCTAAATTATAACTTAATTTCCGAGGACAGTTTTACTTCAAATCATCTTTGTTGATAGTTGGTTAACAGTGTTTTCAACTGATCATTTTATTTTAGTTGTATGGTTGAACTATTCGAGAGTTCAAAGAACATTGATAATATTCTCGAAATGCAAGAGTGGATGAATATATTGTGTAGAACACGTTTAGAGAACCAATTATCCATTCAACAGGCTAGCTTATACTAACATGTGATTTTATCATCTGTTGTTGCTATAATGAAGGACAATTGACAAAACTGGTTTAAAAAAAGTAAAAATGAATCAACTATTGGACACCACGGCCTTCACTGTAACATGCAGATTCAACAATATCTCTTTATGCCTCAACTCAAACATGTTGTGGGTCATATACAATAATAACGTTTTAGGGAATTGAAGTACACTTATTATCTAGAGCTCTGAAGTGCTCATGTTTAAATACAACATGCTTACAGCTGTCCTTGTCTTCATACTTTTTATTTACTTGACGCCATTGCCAAAAGTATTCCAGTCATATTATAGCGTGTCCTTAGTATAATACCAGATATAAACGTAATCATATCATGACACTAGTGCATCAATCGTGAAGCTATCCCTGCAATCTGGAGCACAAAAAAAGGGAAGCCGCTAATACCATTGGTATGGTGCAATCAATGGGATCTTACCCTGCTGTCCGAGTCCGACTCTGAAGGACAGGGTACCAGTACTACTGGTAAGCTTATCTGGACACATGTGCATCAATAGTAATTATACCAATACAATCTGGAGCACAAAAATACCATTGGTATGGTGCAATCAATGGGATCTTACCCTGCTGTCCGAGTCCGACTCTGAAGGATAGGGTACCAGTACTACTGGTAAGCTTATCTGGACACTTGTGCATCAATAGTAATTATACCAATACAATCTTGAGCGCAAAGAAGGGCATTATACCATATCTCGAGTCATTGGTATCACATAACCGGGGATCGAATGGGGGCCATTAATACCATTTTAAAGTCTTCGATCAACCGTGGATCGTACCATATTCAGACTCTGAATAGGCTATTCTTGAGCGAAAAGAAGGCAATCCAGTAATACCATTATACCATATCTTGAGTCATTGGTATTACAGAATCGGGGATCGAAGGGGAGGCCATTAATACATTTTAAAGTCTTGTGTAAACCGGGAATCGAGCCCTGCTGTCAGACTCCGAATGGTACATTCTTACCACTACACCACTGAGATGGTTTCATACTATTGTATATAACATTGTTTGACACATTGTCAGTCCGGAAATGTGTTTAATTAAAGTGTCCTTTCATATGTTCAATTAAATCATTCTTCGCAATACACACATATCCACAATAGTCACAGTGATAAGGTTCCTCATTTACATGCATTCTATGATGTCCCTTTAACTGTTCTTTACCAAAGACACAATCATCAAATTTCTTTGGCTTACATGTATCAATTTTCTTGTCGTCGATTAAATCATCATTACATTTGCATGAATATTCACTAACATCGCATTGAAAATGGTTTTCCCCGGTGTGTATTCTTTGGTGTCTGAATAAGGATTGTTTCTGGATCCATGAATATTCACAAACATCACATTGATAAGGTTGATCTCCAGTATGAATTATCTTGTGTCTGATTAAATTACTTTTCTGTATGCATGTATATTCACAAACATCACATTGATAGGGCTTTTCTCCAGTATGATTTCTTTGGTGTGTGATTAAACCAATTTTCTGTATGCATGCATATTCACAAACATCACATTGATAAGGCATATTTTCAGTATGAATTATCTTATGTTGGATTAAATTACTTTTCTGTATGCATGTATATTCACAAACATCACATTGATAGGGCTTTTCTCCAGTATGAATTTTTTGGTGTGTGATTAAACCAATTTTCTGTATGCATGCATATTCACAAACATCACATTGATAAGGCTTATTTTCAGTATGAATTATCTTATGTTGGATTAAATGATTTTTCTGTGTGCATGAATATTCACAAACATCACATTGATAAGGCTTTTCTCCAGTATGAATTATATTGTGTCTGATCAAATTACTTTTCTGGCTACATGCGTATTCACAAACATCACATTGATAAGGCTTATTTTCAGTATGAATTTTCTTATGTTGGATTAAATGATTTTTCTGTGTGCATTTCTCCAGTATGAATTCTTTGGTTTGGGATTAAATCATTTTTATGTTTGCATGCATATTCACAAATATCACATTGATAAGGCTTATCTCCAGTATGAATTTTCTTGTGTTTGACTAAATTACTTTTATGTTTGCATGAATGTTCACAAACATCACACTGATAAGGCTTTTCTCCAGAATGCATTCTCTTGGGATTCATTAAATTACCTTTATGGATGCATGCATATTTACAAACATCACACTAATAAGCCCAATCAGCACACGCAAATCGGCCCGCTGGCGGCAATAAATGGGCATCGCGGCATAACGGCACGTCAACGGTCCGCTATGGGCCCGTTTTTTGTCCTAGCTTTCTCCAGAAACCTATTTGAAAGCTTACAGGTTGGTTATAGTGTACCATTTTAATTCTCAAACCATTAGAAAAAAATATAATCGCGAATTGAGATTTTTTATTCGACATAGTGGACCTCTGGCGGGCCGATATATATAGAGTTGTCTAACCTATTTCACTATGATTCGATTGCCTGCCTTGAAATTACAACAACAACATGAAATATGTATTTTATTTTTGTCTTTAAAACACGTATATTGCACAAATTATGTAATTTATGGATATAAAACCATATAAAAGAATATGTATGTCTTTGTTAAAATACGATCGAAATAAACTTATTTAATATTTTATCACGTGGGAACTTGGCGGAAGTGAGAAAATGTGTTCAAACAACTTTTGAATGATTGAGGTTTTTCGGCATTGAATCGTTTAAAGAGGCAAAATCATTATAAGTAAGCCACGTCACATAAGTTAATGTTTTTCTTTTTAAAAAGTGTTCCAGAGCATGATCACAGTTTTCATTGCAAATGAAATATAATTGACATCAGATTTCGCGACATGACTTTGCGGTTTATCGTCCCCTATATAACACATTCTATGAAGTGTTAAACATGATTGCACCATCAAATCATCGCATCCTTTCTAAGATTAAGTGCTTTTGCTAGAACAGGTTTAATTCCTGGTGCATGTGTATTTTTTCTCACTAAAGATGACAGCTCACCAGAATTGTGTCTAGATGACATAACCACGGCCCGATATGTTCTGTCGGTTGTTGGCCCCATCGGTTGCCGAGTTGCATATCCGCCAGGGGCCCGCTGTCAAATGCCCATAGCGGGCCTCTGTATTATATATAGTGGACTGACAACGGCCCGACCTCGGCCCGACAACGGCCCGATATGTTCTGTCGGTTGTCGAGTTGCATATCCGCCAGGGGCCCGCTGTCAAATGCCCATAGCGGGCCGCTGTTTAAAAGATAGCGGGCCGACAGCGGCCCATTGTTGGTGTGCTGACTGGGAAGGCTTTTCTTCAGAATGCATTCTCTTGGGATTTATTAAACTACCTTTCTGTTTGCATGCATATTCACATTGATAAACTGTATCTCCTCTGTCATTGTGTAAAGAAGAGGGGCTTTTGAATCACTTTGTAAAATAAAGATATCACATTTATATCTCTCATATAAAGTCTCCGCTAAAATTAGTTTTGTCTACACTTTACCTCATCCAAAAATGGCAGTTATAGTGTTTCTCTGTAGTATGTATAATCATAATCATATGTTCGTTTTAATTCCCATTGATAATGGTCATTTTCTTGCAGTTTGTACTGAAAAGAAAACAATACTGGTGATAAATTGAGATAAAGCACGCATATACATATAACTTTGGAACATACCATTTGCAGCAGACGTCTTTTGAAAATAGTGTGGCAAAGAGAGACACAGATCAACTCCATTCAATTATTAAACTTTCATTTACAGATATATTTTATGATATTGGCACAAAGTTTTCAAAGTTGTCTTCCGCAGCTTTCTCGAATATGGGAACATTTGGTTTTATTGGGGCTTTACGCCGTTTTAACATTATTTCAGTTTTGAATATGGGAAAGAATAAATAAGTATCAAGTTGACTGGCCTCCACCTCTCATCACTCGGCCTGACAATATTAACTAAGCTATTAACCATTTATTTGATGGGATATTTCTCTATTTTAATATCTGTTAAAACCCTTTTGAACATACAAGTCTGCAGCAGACAACATTGAACATATCTATAAACAAAAGAGTCATGATGGCCCTTGGTCGTTCACCTGAGTTATGCAATGTGATTCGTCATGTCAACAACAATAACTCATTTTGTTTTTCGCCCAATCAACATGGCTTGAAGTAATCTCGTAGACGGTCACCAAAGGAACATTTCTTCAAAATTATTTGCAAATCGGCAAGATACTTTCGGAGGAGAAGATTTTGAAGATTTCACTATAACCATATTATGCAAAACAGCCCGACCCATGTTAGCCCGGTTTTTCATCCAATCAAAATGGCAAGAAGGAATATTGTAGAGGGTTACCCAAGGAAAAATCAATTGAAAAACAGCCAACTAGTTTAGGAGAAGAAATTTATTCAAAGTTTTCACTTAAGCCATATAAGACTAACAGCCCAGGCGGCTATGTTTTTTGTCCAATTAACAAGGTTTAAAAAAATCTGATAAAGACTCACCTAAGGAACATTTTTCCACGAAAGCAATAATAATATTTATATATAAGGTAAATCAGCCCTTCCTACAATTTTGGAAAGCAGCTACAAAATCGGGCTGACACTTTTGGAGGAGAAGATCTTTTAAGTTTGCACTATAGCCATATAAGGCAAAATAGCCCCGCCCTCCTGGCGGCCGTGTTTTTCGACCAATCAACATGGCTTGAAGGAATCTGGTAGAGGGTCATCCAAGGAACATTTCTACAAAAGTATTTGAAAATCTGCCAAGCAGTTTGGGAGATGAAGAATTTTGAAGTTTTTTTCGTTTCGTTGCCATGGAAACCAGAATTCTGCATGGATCCCAAAAATTTGAAGGAATTCTGGTGAGGTCATTGAGAGGATGCTTTCTGTGAAGTTTCATCCCAATTGACCTACTGGTTACTGAGGAGAAGATGTTGAAGATTTTTTAAGTTTTCACTTTGGCCATATAAGGCAAAATAGCCCCCGCCCCCTGGCGGCCATGTTTTTCGACCAATCAACATTTCTTGAAGGAATCTGATAGAGGGTCACCCAAGGAACATTTCTACAAAATTATTTGAAAATCGGCCTGACACTTATGGAGGAGAAGATTTTTTAAGTTTTCACTATAGCCATAAAACGCAAAATAGCCCCGCCCCCTGGCGGCCATGTTTTTTGACCAATCAACATGGCTTGAAGGAATCTGATAGAGGATCACCCAAGGAACATTTCTACAAATTTATTTGAAAATCGGCCTGATACTTCTGGTGGAGAAGATTTTTTAAGTTGCACTATAGCCATATAAGGCAAAATAGCCCGCCCCCCCCCCCCCCCCCTGGCGGCCATGTTTTTCGACCAATCAACATGGCTTGAAGGAATCTGATAGAGGGTCACCCAAGGTACATTTCTACAAAATTATTTGAAAATCGTTCTTACACTTTCGGAGGAGAAGATTTTTTAAGTTTTCACTATAGCCATATAAGGCAAAATAGCCCCGCCCCCACCTGGCAGCCATGTTTTTCGACCAATCAATACGGCTTGAAGGAATCTGATAGAGGATCATCCAAGGAACATTTCTACAAAATTATTTGAAATCTGCCACCCAGTTTGGGAGAAGAAGAATTTTGAAGTTTTTTTTGCTTCGTTGCCATGGAAACCAGAATTCTGCATGGATTCCAAAAATTTGAAGGAAATCTGGTGAGGTCATTGAGAGGATGCTTTCTGTGAAGTTTCATCCCAATTGACCCACTGGTTACTGAGGAGAAGAAGTTGACGCACGACGGACGCCGGACAAAAGGAGATCACAATAACTCACCTTGAGCAAAGCTCAGGCGAGCTAAAAACAAGATCCGCCCCCTGGCGGCCATGTTATTCAACGGATCTGAAATATTTGAACAATCTTGGTAAAGGGTGCCCCAAGGAACATTTGTTTTAACAATGCACATATAAGGAAAACAAGCTTCGCCCCCTGGCGGCCATGTTTTTCAACGGATCGGAAATATTTGAACAATCTTGGTAGAGGGTACCCCAAGGAACATTTGTGCAAAATAATTTTCAAATTGGGCCAGTACTTTTGGACAAGAAGATTTTTAAAATTTTAAGAATGCACATATAAGGAAAACAGGCTCCGCCCCCTGGCGGCGATGTTTTTCAACCGATCGGAAATATTTGAACAATCTTGGTAAAGGGTGCCCCAATGAACATTTGTGGAAAATAATTTTCAAATCGGGCCAGTACTTTAAGACAAGAAGATTTTTAAGTTTTAACAATGCACATATAAGGAAAACAATCTCCGCCCCCTGGCGGCCATGTTTTTTAACGGATCGGAAATATTTGAACAATCTTGGTAAAGAGTGCCCCAAGGAACATTTGTGCAAAAAAATTCTCAAATTGGGCCAGTACATTTTGACAAAAAGATTTTTAAAATGTTAACATAGCATATATAAGGAAAACAGGCTCCGCCCCCCTGGCGGCCATGTTTTTCAACCGATCGGAAATATTTGAACAATCTTGGTAAAGGGTGCCCCAATATACATTTGTGCAAAATAATTTTCAAATCGGGCCAGTACTTTTGGATAAGAATTTTTTAAATTTTTAACAATGCACATATAAGGAAAATAAGCTCCGCCCCCTGGCGGCCATGTTTTTCAACGGATCGGAAATATTTGAACAATCTTGGTAGAGGGTACCCCAAGGAACATTTGTGCAAAATAAGTTCTTGATGGAATTTAAATCTTTGAACAATTTTGAAAGAGGTCCACCAAAGGAACATTCCTGTGAAGTTTGGTTGCAATTGGTCAAGTGGTTAAGGAGGAGATGATCTGAATGTCTAAATGTTAACGACGGACGACGGACACCGGACGACGCCGGACGGACAAAAAGTGATCAGAATAGCTCACCTTGAGCCTTTGGCTCTAGGTGATCTAAAAATGCGACCTCCGGAGTATGAACAATATTTTCCTTTATTGACCTTGTTTCTGACCCAATATGACCCATGTTCGAACTTGGCCTAGATATAATTCAGACAAACATTCTGACCAAATTTCAAACTTCTGTAGCAAAAAATGCAAGATTTTCCTTCAATTTGACCCAACATGACACATGTTCGAACTTAGCTTAGATATCATTTAGATAAACATTCTCATCAAATGTCAAGCTGCTGTAGCCAAAAATTGCGTCTTCTACAGAGTTAACAAGATTTTCCTTCAATTTGACCTAGTGACCTAGTTACTGACCCAATATGACTCGTATTTGATCTTGACATAGATATCTTTAAGACAAACATTCTGACAATCTTTCAAATTTCTGTAGCAAAAAATGCAAGATTTTCCTTCAATTTGACCTATTGACCTACTTTTTGACCCAACATGACCCATGTTCGAACTTGTCTTTCATATCATCAAGACAAATATTCTGGAAGTTTCATCAGGCTCAAGTTAAAAATGCAGTATCCAGAGTATCGATATTTGAACTTGACCTATATATCATCAAGACAAACATTCTGACCAAATTTCAAGCTGCTGTAGCCAAGAAAGAGACTTCTATAGAGTTAACAAGATTTTCCTTCAATTTGGCCTAGTGACCTAGATTCTGACCCAATATGACCTTTATTCGAACTTGACCTAGATATTATCAAGACAAACATTCAAATAAAGTTTCAACACGCTCAAGTTGAAAATGTGGCCTCTAGAGTGTTAACAAGATTACCCTTCAATTTGGCCTAGTGACATAGTTATTGACCCGGCATGACCCATATTCGAACTTGGCCTACATATCATTCAGCTCAACATTCTTACTAAAACAAGATTTTCCTCCAATTTGGCCTAGTGACCCAGTTTCTGACTCAATATGACCCATATTTGAATTTGACCTAGGTATCTTTAAGACAATCATTCTGACAAAATTTCAAACTGATGAAGCAAAAATTTAGAAAAAGAAATGAGTCTAACTTAAGTGTTCTTTCATATGTAGAATCAAATCATTTTTAGCAATAAACTCGTATCCACAAAAGTCACATTGATAAGGTTCCTCGATTACTTGCATTCTATGATGTCCCTTTAAACGTTTTTTTACCGAAGATCCTTCATTAAATTTCTTTGGCTTACATGTATGAATTCCCTTGTAGTCGATTAAATAAACATTACATTTGCATGCATAACCACACACATCACATTGAAAAGGGTTTTCTCCAGTATGTTTGAGTTAGTGCCTGTTTAAGGAATTTTTCTTTTGGCATGTATATTCACAAACATCGCATTGATAAAGCTTCTCTTCGGTATGAATTCTCTTGTGTCTGGTTAAAGCACCTATCTGTTTGCATGCATATTCACACACATCACATTGATAAGGCTTTTCTCCAGTATGTATTCTTTGGTGTCTAAATAAATAGCCCTTCTGTTTGCATTTATATTCACAAACATCACATTGATAAGGCTTATATACAGCATGCTTTCTTTGGTGTGTGATTAAATTACTTTTCTGTGTGCATGCATATTCACAAACATCACATTGAAAGGGCTTTTCTCCTGTATGTATTCTCTTGTGTCTGATTAGACTACCTTTATCTTTGCATGTATATTCACAAACATCACATAGATAGGGCTTTTCTCCTGTATGTATTCTTTGGTGTCTGATTAAGCTACTTTTATCTTTGCATGCAAATTCACAAATATCACATTGATAGGGCTTTTCTCCTGTATGTATTCTTTGATGTGTGATAAAGTTACCTTTCTCTTTGCATGCATATTCACACACATCACATTGATAAGGCTTTTCTCCAGTATGTATTCTTTGGTGTCTAAATAAATAGCCCTTCTGTTTGCATTTATATTCACAAACATCACATTGATAAGCCTTATATACAGCATGCTTTCTTTGGTGTGTGATTAAATTACTTTTCTGTGTGCATGCATATTCACAAACATCACATTGAAAGGGCTTTTCTCCTGTATGTATTCTCTTGTGTATGATTAGACTACCTTTATCTTTGCATATATATTCACAAACATCACATAGATAGGGCTTTTCTCCTGTATGTATTCTTTGGTGTCTGATTAAGCTACTTTTATCTTTGCATGCAAATTCACAAATATCACATTGATAGGGCTTTTCTCCTGTATGTATTCTTTGGTGTCTGATTAAGCTACTTTTATCTTTGAATGCAAATTCACAAATATCACATTGATAGGGCTTTTCTCCTGTATGTATTCTTTGATGTGTGATAAAGTTACCTTTCTGGTTGCATGTATATTCACAAATATCACATTGATAGGGCTTTTCTCCTGTATGTATTCTCTTGTGTATGATTAGACTACCTTTATCTTTACATGTATATTCACAAATATCACATTGATATGGCTTTTCTCCAGTATGTATTTTTCGATGTGTGATTAAATGACCTTTCCGCTTGCATTTATATTCCCAAATGTCACATTGATAGGGCTTTTCTCCAGTATGTATTCTTCGATGTGTGATTAAATGACCTTTCCGCTTGCATTTATATTCACAAATGTCACATTCATAAGACTTTTCTGCAGTATGAATTTTCTTGTGTTTGATTAAATCTCCTTTTCCCTGGCATACATATTCACGAAACTCACATTGATATTGAATTTTCCTAGAATGCATCGTCTCTTTAGTATTTAAATCAAGTTTCAGTTTTAATTCATCTTTACAAACATCACATTGACACAGTTTGCTTCACTTTATGTCCTTTTATGTTTGGGGAAACAAAGGTCTTTTGGCTTCAGTTGGTATATAATGAGATCACTTTGTTTCTTTCGTATGTTTTCTTTAGTCTGTGATTAAGTAAGTGTTGTCTGAACTTTACATCTCTCCAAAATTGGACTCATAAGGTTTCTCTGCAGTTTGTTTAATCCCCCTTCAGACATCACATGGATAATGTTTCTTGTTCAGTATCCATTATCTTGTACTGAAAAGACACCAATACAGGTGATACATTGATATAAAACATACTCATACATATACATGTACCTTTAGAACATAACATTTCCAAGAAGAACTGTGTCGTTACACATTTGATATTTGCTTTGGTCTTCTTGTTCAATGGTAACTTTCCTATGCATACTTTAACTTTGGACTTCCATAAATTGCTACGGGTTCCGTCTCGTCTATTAATCCATTAAACAAGCTGTCTGTTTACTTATTCTATCCATCTGTGATAATGAGATCCCAGCTTCTCAACTAGTCATTGGACAATTAACATTTTCCAACATACACACTTTCGGACACCTCTGCAGCAGACGTCTTTTGACAACAATGTAGCAAAATGAGAAAGAGCTCAACTCCATTCAATTATTAAACTTTCATTTACAGAGATATTTCATATTTTTGCTAAAATGTTTTCGAAGTCGTCTTCTGCAGATGTCTTGAATACATGTGGAAAAGACAAATAAATATCAGGTTGGCTGGCTTTTACCTCTCGTCACTTGAGCTTGACAATATCAACTTAGCTATTATCAATTTACTTGATGGGATATTTCTCTAGTTATCTGCTTAAACCCTTTCAAACATACAAGTCGGCAGCAGACGACTTTAAACATATTTATAAACAAGAGGGCCATGATGGCCCTAGATTGGCCCTAGATTCCTCATCTAAGTTATGCAATGTGATTTGTTATGTCAACCACAATAACTCATTTTTTTTCACCCAATCAACATGACTTGAATTATCTTGTAGACAGTCATCCATGGAACATTTCTACAAACTTATTTGCAAATCGGCAAGATACTTTTAGAGGAGAAGATTTTTAAGAGTACACTATAGCCACGCCTGGCGGTCTGGTTTTTGCCCAATAACTATGGTTTGAAGGAATCCGATAAAGACGCGCCCAAGGAATATTTATACAAGATTATGTGATAATTGGCCTTATACTTTTGGAGGAGGAGATTTTCACTTAAGCAATAATAATATCAGGTTAAACAGTCCCGCCCACTGCCGTCCATGTTATAGGTCAAATTACGCCAAATACATACGCGGTCATGCTAATCTACAGCCAAATTGTCCCTAAAAATAACTTTGTTTGTGTGGAAATGAGTGTATACCATCACAAGAATGCATTGAATACATGACCGTGAGTTTAAGTAATTGTAAATGTGTATAAGATGCACTGGAAATGGTTAATTTGGTCACTTTTAGCATGTTGACCTTGTTTGAAAGTGGAAGTAGAGAATGTTAGATACCGATTTTGTCCGGGCCGGATTTGATCCAAAATGATGGCAACTATTTTCGCCTGGTGAATTCTTTCTTGTATTATGCATGACCCTACCCCACCCCCATATACTTGGATTATTTTAAAGCTTAGAGTTAATTCTATTCAAAGTTTTAGGTAAAAACGCTTCGAAAGTGTGACAATTGAGGACTGAAACTGGTCGATTTACATGGAAACAAAGATGGAATTTATTTAGTGTATTGTGATCTATACCAATCAACATGGTATGAAGGAATCTCACAGCTGGTCACAAATCATTTCTACAAAATTATTTGGAAATCAGTTACAAACTTTTTGAGAATAATTTTAAAGTTTTAGCTACAGATATTTAAGGCAAAAAAGCGACCATGTTTATATCCAATCAACATTGCTTGAAGGAATCTGATAGAGAGTCACTGCAGGAACTTTTCTACAAAATTATTTGAAAATCTGCACGTCCTTTTTTGAGAAGATATTTGAAAAAGTTTCAAAAATCTTTCGGTTGCCTTGGAAACTAGAATTTGACATGGACCCATAGTTTGAAGGATTTAGGAGACAACATTGAGAGAATGCTTCCAATGAAATTTAATCCCAATTGGCCCAGTGGTTATAGAGGAGAAGTTGTTTAAACCAAAAGCTTACGCACTGACACACAGACACACAACCGACAATTTACCATGACATTGATCCGCTTGACTGGTTTTTAGCCAGTGCAACTAAAAACATTACTTTTCAATAGATGAATGTATAATGATTAGGAATGGAAATGAATACTGAAAATGATATTCAAACATTCGTTTTACTTATTCGAATATATTCAAATATTCATTTTACTTATTCGAATATATTCGAAAATTCCTTTTACTTATTCGAATATATTCGAATATTCAATTCAGAAATCGGTATCCGAATTCTGGTTTATCCGAATACTGGTACTTTTCCATTTCCTTTTTCCAATAATTGCAATTTTCCCAGTTTAAGTATAAGCTATTGTTTACGTCCATATTGCATCATTTCAAGTTCAACTGAACTTACACTATCTTTTTTTTTCTCAACAGATATATTTTAATTTCAAGTTGATGTAAATCAAGAAATAATCAAGAAAAAAAATCACCTTGAAGCGATAAACTTTTCTGAGCCATATAATCATTCAGGTGTCGCTTGTTTACCGAATTTAATATTTAACTGAAACAAATAATTAACGAAAAAATTATATATCTTATTCATACAAAAAGCATAGGGAGTTTGGGGATATTTATTTTATTTTTTCGACTCGATTTCGTGTAGTCAATTTAACCGCCTGTTGGAAGATAGCAAAATGGCGGACGATTCAATTTGTCGGTCAGACCCAATCAAAATACTCGAAATCTAGCATCATTTTTATCTCTTAACTTGATTTTCTGGCAAAAAAATATAAAATTCTCGACCGTCGTTGTTTATATGTTTAAATGATGTATATTCATTCAGGTGTCGTCTTTTTACCAAATATGATATTTCACATAATCAAATATTAAACTAAACCATTATATATTTATCTTATGTATATACATGTATACAAAAGTTAAAGGGAGTTGGGTGATATTTCGTGTTTTTTTACCTATGCATCTAGTAATTTAACCAGGAATTGGTAGGAAACAAAATGGCGGATGATTCAAATTGTTTGCAGATGTGAATTTGAATATCATGTATTAAAGTGCTAAAAAGAGTTGAAACAAATCAGAAATTTATCCTTTTGCCACAAAGTTTTCTGAAGCTGTCCACTGCATATATATGCATCTGTCATAACAAAAAGTTTAGTTTCTGGTCACCCACCGACAGTCGATTTTAACCCCCAACTATCTCGAAAAAAAAAAAAAGATACTTGACGCAATGTTTCCTTAGACAACAATAACAACATAACCTGAGATGGCCGCGCAGAAGATACTGATGGGGCCGGATGTGGAGCATGTCTAGAGCGATCATGTCTCACAAGAAATAGTCCGGCATTTGATAGACCATTGCCTTTCAAATTATAAGACAAAAGCGGAACAAATTCAACCATAAATTGGATACGGTAAACACAAATCGCAACATTTTCTGTGCCGTATCAGCGATTTTTTTTGTTCTACAGATGGTACCGCCGTAACTGTCTAACTGGATTCCGTAAAAAACTTATTCATGTATGCGGCGCCGCATATTCTTTTATCCTGTCCAGCGATTTTTTTCCTTCTATAGATGGTACTGTTAAACGGACCCATTTACAATTACAAAAGGTTCTTCACAATTTTCTGACAGGGTCCAACGGACCCGTTCACAATTCAGGCCATCTAGCATAATTTTAACTTTTACCTTTATTTTTTGACAAAACATATAAAATACTCGACCCGTCGCCGTTGTTTACATTCTTAAAGCGATTCAAAATTGACCAAGATGATCAATGTACTTCGGGTATGAATAAAAACAGGCGGGTTACTTGTTGCGTTGTATATGTGCTATACGATACAGTATATCGATAGGGAAGCAGTCAGTTAGTCAGTGCATGTTGTTTTTAAATAAATGAGAACGCAGCAAATTATTAATTGCGATAATTAAGCACACAAGTCATTCAGTGCGAGCGCCTATTAATAGATACTGGATTTTCAGTAAAGTGCAAATGGCTGTACCACCGAGTACGTGGGTATACAAACTCAGAGAAGATACAAACTCGTAAATGAACTATAGTATAAATTTTAACTAGAAATATCACTGAAGGTGATAAATACCCCCAAAACAGCACCTTGACTCAAATTCCGACTGACCAACAAAAGGGCCATAACTCTGTAAAGTAACACGCAATTGTAAAATCTTTATGATATGCACATCTCCTCTTGGTATAGAAGCTTCATGTAAAATGTTATTGAATTCCACCCAGTGGTTTGTAAGAGATAGGCCGGACAAAATATGGCTTCGGACAAAATATGACCAACAACTTAATAAGTAAAAGGGCCATAACTCTGTAAAATATCATGCAATTGTAACCCCTTTAGGATATGCACATCTCCTCTTGGTATAGAAGCTTCATGTAAAATTTTATTGAATTCCACCGAGTGGTTTGTAAGAAATAGGCTGGACAAAATATGACCAAGAACTTAATAAGTAAAAGGGCCATAACTCTGTCAAATATCATGCAATTGTAACCCCTTTAGGATATGCACATCTCCTGATGGTATAAAAGCTTCATGTAAAATTTTAATGAATTCCACCCAGTGGTTTGTAAGAAATAGGCCGAACAAAATATGGCTTCCGACCGACCGACCGACAGTGACTCCTATATAACCCCCCAAAACTTTGTTTTTTGGGGGTATAATTATACATCACTTATGTTTTCAACTAGACCAATCAGACCAGTCAGTAACGGGTGTTGCGCACCCTGCAGTTTGTTTGTTTGTTTATTTGGAGTTTAACGCCGCTTTCAACAGCTTTGGTCATATCACGGCGGTCAGTGCACCTACCCATGTTTTCCTGGCTTTCCCACACTAGTACTTACACAACATTCTTTCGAAGCCACTGACTACTTTCTCACATAGATCAGAGGTGAGAGGCAATGGAAAACATCGCCCGAAAGAATGTCGCCGCAACCGGGTATCGAACCCGTGACCTCCAGATCACGAGTCAGATATGCTACCAATTGAGCTACCCGGCCGGGTCTGCGCACCCTGCAGGCCCAGCATGTAAGAGAAATTGTGCCCTTTTGATTTTCAATGGGTCTATGGCGCAATCCAGATTGAACACTTCCGTATACCCTGCTTTCAGTGATCGATATTGCTACTTCATTGTCTGTAAAGGTGGATAAGAGTAAACAAGCAGCCAAGAAAAGCTACCAAAGGCCAAAAACTGTTGATTTTTTAAAGTCAAAATGTGATATTGAAATTCACAATTTTATAAAAACCGATGCTACTTTTCACAACATCCCCAGGACCCAGACCCATTCACAATTTAAGTAAAAAAAGGGAAGAAATGAGACACCCTACTCTATTTCTCTGTTTGTTGTTGCCTTTCAATTTTCGGCTTCAAATCTTTCCACTATGAAAATAAAAGGAAAAACATTACGATCAGGCTGAACCGCCCATTTGTAGATGGGAAACCCCATCTATATCGGCAACGCATCGGATCTTTTCGTCACATCTCAACTGTTCTAAATATATTATACGTAAATTTCTGATTGAACAATCGGTAGTCATTGTTCAACTTCGACAAGCCAATAATCAATAAACAAACTGGTCACATGATCAATAAGTCACATATGACGTAAACAGCCAAACAGTGCACAGCTCATTATCGAGAAATTGCGATTTGGGTTTGGGAATGGCGATTGCATGAACCCAAAATCTCAGAACTCTGAAGTCATTCTAATTTAGGTGGGGTCATTTATGAATGGGCTGTTGTAATTTTGTATGTAATTTCTTAAAACTAGTTAAAATGAATGTAGATTTACCTGAAAACATAATTTCACATGTATGCAAGATAAATAGCATAGTATGTCCTTGACTTTCAACATGAACTTTATCTGACTCGGTTGGGAGAACTGATAATTTTCCCAATCTCAATAATAAATATTCTATATTTGTCCTGTCTGAATAAATTAGGGACTCTAAAAATGATGAAAATATTGAGTATGTATTTAGATTAACCTTATTTGAAAACAAAGATCATTTTATTATCAATCAAAGCACCAATGACACAGTAGTGATCGTGTAGATAATCCTGCAAAGTAACAAGCAGTATCTCGGTGTAGGCCCTGCGATTTATAATATATATATAGAGGATATTACATGAGAGGTCATTCAATACGGAATTTATTAAACGAATTTAATAAATTTCGTATTGAATGACCACGAATGTAATGTTCTTTTTATATGATAAATACTAATTTAATAATTTACAGCGTTATATCCATATAAACGTTGCTATAAAGCGCGCGTATTTACAACGCTAAACGTTACGTAGCATTGTTATCACACTAGTTGAATACGCAATTTATTCAATGGCTTTATTACACTCCGGCGACGTCATTTATGATATAAAGGCATATACGAAAATGATCGATCTCCAACTCAATTCTGCTACACTTTCAGCATTGATTGATAATTGACGCTAGAATGTACAGACATGTCTACCATGTACACTGCATGACATTGAGTCTTTTAAGCCTTGGTAAACCAGTCTTATCATCTAGACACTTTCATATATTGCAACAACTACAAAATAAGGCGTTTATAATATTGTGATTTAAGAACAATCGATTAACCATTCTCGCAAGCTATTTATGGAACCTTTTGGAATTTCCAGACTTCTTCTACTGCGTCATTGAGGTGTTATGATTATCATGAGAGTTATAGAACGCGCAATGATATTTATTATCTGCCCAAACATGAAGAAAGATAATATTTACATAATTTAACTCTATTTAGATATTATCAATTTATCTCAATAAATCTCAAATCTAAGTATCAATCCGGTACCAAAGTATCACTTACATGATTATTATTATTCGTGTCTCTGCATCACTGATGAAACTATATATTTGGCGGTTAACGGATGTAGGTTAATTGGTTTGCAGTAAGGAATAACAAGAGCACCGCGTACGGCACAGACGCTCGACTGATAGGGACTAAAAAAAAATTAAATAATGAGCTAAACAAAAAACCTTAACCGGACGACCACGCCACCGCCGCCGGGGTCATGACAATAGCTCTCGTTTTTTTCAAAAGTCGAGCTAATAAAAAACCTTAACCGGATGACAACACCTTCAGTGTAGATTTTCTAAGTCCAAAAGGGGGGATAATTTGGTCAATATTAAGTTCAGGGTTATGGAACTTGTTGTATCAAGTTATGTTAAGACATTGAATAAGTTTAGGAAGTTTCAAAGCTATAGGTTAAATTGTGTTTCAGTTATCACCATTTTTCTCCCTTCAAAGTAGATTTTCTAAATCGAAATGGGGAGATAATTTTGTCAATACTATTTACAAAGTTATGAAACTTGTTATATAAGGTCAACTTAAGACACTCAGCAAGTTTGTGAAGTTTCAAGCAAAAAAAAAGAAAAGTTTTTAAGATATGAAAAATCATGAGTAAAAAATTGTCAAAAACCTGAGCTAAACAAAAAACCTTAACCTTACGTTTTGAAGTTTTAAGTGAAACAAATAAAGAATTCCAGCTATATACTTTTATTGTTTAACATATTATGATTATATTTATGAAGTTTAGTGACTTTAACAGTAGTAGTTTGTTAGAAAACAGAAAAAAAGCTGAGCTGAACAAAAAACCTTAACCGGACGACCACGCTGCCGCCGCCGACGCCAGGGTCATGACAATAGCTCTCGTTTTTTTCAAAAGTCGAGCTAAAAAGTCAACGGGCAGTTCAAAACTGACTATGTAAATTTTTGAGTTGTTGTTAGTTTCTAAATAATAAAAAAATAAAATAAAAAAAAAACAAGATGTGTTTGTGAAACACTGATGCCCCCCAATGGCAACATCTAGGTCAAAGGTCAAGGACGCAAGGTATACACATGTGAAATATGGTAGCCTTACCTGTTATTGTTCAAAAGTAGTGGGGAAGGTTAAAAAAAAAATTGAGAATGGCAACATCTAGGTCAAAGGTCAAGGTCGCAAGGTCAAAAATGTTGGTACTGACAGAAAGGTCATGTCACAAGGAATACACATGTGAAATATGGTAGCCGTATCTGTTATGGTTCAAAAGTAATGGCCAAGGTTAAAGTTTTTTTCGAGAATGGCAACATCTAGGTCAAAGGTCAAGGTCGCAAGGTCAAAATTGTTGGTACTGACAGAAAGGTCATGTCACAAGGAATACACATGTGAAATATGGTAGCCGTACCTGTTATGGTTCAAAAGAAGTGGTCAAGGTTAAAGTTTTTTTCGAGAATGGCAACATCTAGGTCAAAGGTCAAGGTCGCAAGGTCAAACATTTTGGTACTGACAGAAAGGTAATGTCACAAGGAATACACATGTGAAATATGGTAGCCGTACCTGTTATGGTTCAAAAGTAGTGGTCAAGGTTAAAGTTTTTTTCGTGCAGACAGGCCAAAAACTACATCTAGGTCAAAGGTCAAGGTCGCAAGGTCAAAAATGTTGGTACTGACAGAAAGGTCATGTCACAAGGAATACACATGTGAAATATGGTAGCCGTATCTGTTATGGTTCAAAAGTAATGGCCAAGGTTAAAGTTTTTTTCGAGAATGGCAACATCTAGGTCAAAGGTCAAGGTCAAAAATGTTGGTACTGACAGAAAGGTCATGTCACAAGGAATACACATGTCAAATATGGTAGCCGTACCTGTTATGGTTCAAAAGTAATGGCCAAGGTTAAAGTTTTTTTCGAGAATGGCAACATCTAGGTCAAAGGTCAAGGTCGCAAGGTCAAACATGTTGGTACTGACAGAAAGGTAATGTCACAAGGAATACACATGTGAAATATGGTAGCCGTACCTGTTATGGTTCAAAAGTAGTGGTCAAGGTTAAAGTTTTTTTCGTGCAGACAGGCCAAAAACTACATCTAGGTCAAAGGTCAAGGTCGCAAGGTCAAAAATGTTGGTACTGACAAAAAGGTCATGTCACAAGGAATACACATGTGAAATATGGTAGCCGTATCTGTTATGGTTCAAAAGTAATGGCCAAGGTTAAAGTTTTTTTCGAGAATGGCAACATCTAGGTCAAAGGTCAAGGTCGCAAGGTCAAACATGTTGGTACTGACAGAAAGGTAATGTCACAAGGAATACACATGTGAAATATGGTAGCCGTACCTGTTATGGTTCAAAAGTAGTGGTCAAGGTTAAAGTTTTTTTCGTGCAGACAGGCCAAAAACTACATCTAGGTCAAAGGTCAAGGTCGCAAGGTCAAAAATGTTGGTACTGACAGAAAGGTCATGTCACAAGGAATACACATGTGAAATATGGTAGCCGTATCTGTTATGGTTCAAAAGTAATGGCCAAGGTTAAAGTTATTTTCGAGAATGGCAACATCTAGGTCAAAGGTCAAGGTCAAAAATGTTGGTACTGACAGAAAGGTCATGTCACAAGGAATACACATGTCAAATATGGTAGCCGTACCTGTTATGGTTCAAAAGTAATGGCCAAGGTTAAAGTTTTTTTCGAGAATGGCAACATCTAGGTCAAAGGTCAAGGTCGCAAGGTCAAACATTTTGGTACTGACAGAAAAGTAATGTCACAAGGAATACACATGTGAAATATGGTAGCCGTACCTGTTATGGTTCAAAAGAAGTGGTCAAGGTTAAAGTTTTTTTTGTGCAGACAGACAGACAGACGTGCAGACAGACAGACAGGCCAAAAACTATATGCCCCCCGAATCGGAGATTCCGGGGGGGGGGGGGGGCATAAAAACAAACATGTGAATGTTATTCAAATGTGGTGAATCGTAAGTAATTCAGTACGAGCAATTTTTCCATTTACCATAATGTTTTCTTAAGTCATAGAGGCGTCTGAATAACTACGTGAGGAAGGGTTTTTATAAACTGGCCGAGGTAATTTTTTTTTTTTAAATTAACAGCTGAAGAACAAATTGGCAACATTTCTAACTTCAATTGTTTGTGTTCTTAACAAGTTAAGTAGTACGTCTGCACACATAATCTATCAACAGTTACACTAACAATATGTGTGAATGTTGAAATGAAGATAATAGATTTATTTGATATGGGGTTTTCACATGCACTGTATTTCAGGTTTATTTTTCAAAACACTAATTGGTGATACCAGCGGCAGCTTAAATGTTGACCTATGTTTAATCTGCAGTATTGTTATTAAATACGAAGAGGAGAAATATTTACCTTATATTTCAGACTTCCATCCAATTTAATCGTAAATGAAAATGACGCCACGAGTCATTCCAGTGATATAAATGGCGGACTTTTAGCAAGGGGAAGTAACGGATACTGGAGGTTTCGTCTAATTACCAGTTCGTTTAACCTATAAATACTGCAGAGTAAATTGGGTAGATAATTCGTAACTACCAGTTCGTCTTATTTATACAATAAAGTTGCAATTATATAATAGATTAAATGGGATAAATGTTTCGCAGAATTACTAGTTCATCTAACTTACATAATAGAGTAAATAGGACAGATGTTTCGATTAATTACCAGTTCGTCTAATTTATTCTACATACTTAATTTTATAAATGTTTCGCCTAATTACCATTTCGTCTACCTTCTATTATAAAGTAAATGGGGTTACCAGTTCGTCTACCTTCTATTATAAAGTAAATGGGGTTACCAGTTCGTCTAACTTATATAATACAGTAAATGGGATAGATTTTTCGTCTAATAACCATTTCGTCTACCTTCTATTATAAAGTAAATGGGGTTACCAGTTCGTCTAACTTATATAATACAGTAAATGGGATAGATTTTTCGCCTAATTACCAGTTTGTCTACCTTCTATTATAAAGTAAATGGGGTTACCAGTTCGTCTAACTTATATAATACAGTAAATGGCATAGATGTTTAGCCTAATTACCATTTCGTCTACCTTCTATTATACAGTAAATGGGGTTACCAGTTCGTCTAACTTATATAATACAGTAAATGGGATAGATGTTTCGATTAATTACCAGTTCGTCTAATTTATTCTACCTACTTAATTTTATAAATGTTTCGCCTAATTACCATTTCGTCTACCTTCTATTATAAAGTAAATGGGGTTACCAGTTCGTCTTACTTATATAATACAGTAAATGGGATAGATGTTTCGATTAATTACCAGTTCGTCTAATTTATTCTACCTACTTAATTTTATAAATGTTTCGCCTAATTACCATTTCGTCTACCTTCTATTATAAAGTAAATGGGGTTACCAGTTCGTCTACCTTCTATTATAAAGTAAATGGGAAAGAGGTTTCGTATAGTTACCAGTTCGTCTAACTTATATAATACAGTAAATGGGATAGATTTTTCGCCTAATTACCAGTTTGTCTTACTTCTATTATAAAGTAAATGGGGTTACCAGTTCGTCTAACTTATATAATACAGTAAATGGGATAGATGTTTCGCCTAATTACCAGTTTGTCTTCCTTCTATTATAGAGAAAATGAGATAGATGTTTCGTCTAACTTGTCTTATAGAGTGAATGGGAATATTTATATGTCTCTGCTTAATATGAATGATTACATTGCCTTATATATGAATTTTCATTTTTGCCTAAAAATATATATGATTATTTTGCCTTACATATGATTGATTACTTTGCCTAATATATGAATGATTATTTTGCCTTATATTTGAATGATTACATTGCCATATATATGAATTTTCAGTTTTGCCTAAAAATATATATGATTATTTTGCCTTACATATGATTGATTACTTTGCCTAATATATGAATGATTATTTTGCCTTATATTTGAATGTTTACATTGCCTTATGTATGAAAACAAATGTTTGCCTAAAAATATATATGATTATTTTGCCTTCTATATGAATGATTATTTTGCCTTATATATATGAATGGTCATTTTGCCTTATATGCAATGGATACAAGGGACATTAATGAAAGGGATAAGTGCCTAATATAGATCCAAAAACATCGTCCGTTCCAACCGTTGTAGGAATGGTCAAATGATATAACAGAATGGAATGGAATGGATATATTGAAAAATCGGAATGGGTTGTGCGCAATTTATAATTGCCTTATATATATGAATGGTCATTTTGCCCTATATGCAATGGATACAAGGGACGTTAATGAAAGGGATAAGTGCCTAATATAGATCCAAAAACATCGTCCGTTCCAACCGTTGTAGGAATGGACAAATAATATAACAGAATGGAATGGAATGGATATATTGAAAAATCGGAAAGGGTTGTGCGCAATTTATAATCTCGGAATGGACCGGACTTGGCGTATTGAAATACCGGTATTGACCTAAAAGAAGGTAAAAAGCATACAAATTACCTAAGACGAGGAGTAAAATAACATTCGAAAACATTGAAGTAAAAATGTTCCCGTATCATCACAAAATATTAATTCCTGTAAGAAAATAAATAGTGTACACACAACGACGTTGGTTCTTTTCTTTTATCATTTTTTTTTTGTGTCTGTGTGTCGCTGCTTCAAAATGAATCCTTAAAAATCCATCTGATTTGGGCAACCAAATTCAATGGTTCATGATGGTATATCAGTCGGCAACTCTGGGTAACTACTTATTTAAGTGTCGCCGACATATTGAGTGCAATCGATTGTAGAAACAGCTTACTCTTAGTTCGGCACTGCTTCAACGTCTGAAACAGCATATAAAAGTCGAAGATGTTAATTTGATCTTCTCTGACGTGGGTAGATTGACAACTGAAGGAAGAAGCATCGCCAAGGAACCCATGTGTCGCCCGCCAATAATAATAACAAAACAAAGTGTGACGTAAGGACATAAAGACATACATACATACGACGCAGATTGAATCCTAAAGATTCACTGCCTTACAGTCAAACGTAATAAAACAAAGCATATTTTGTAATTCCGCGCCATATATAGAGTCTTTAAGGGCTATAGATAGGCATGCAAAAGGCCATAGTTAGGACAGCAAAGGGCAAACGATAGAATCGTAAAGGGCCATAAATAGGCCCACAAAGTGCCATAGATAGAACCTCAAAGGGCCGTAGATAAGGACTGCACTTTAAAGGGCCATAGATAAGGATCGCAAAGTACTATAGATAGGACGACAAAGGGCCATATATAGGACCGCTAGGTGCCATAGATAGGACCGCAAATAGTCGGTAAAAGGGGATCAATACCATGGACATTCATACAGCGTTTTATTCAATTTGTCAAACAAATACACATAAAAAGGGAAATGATAATCATAGTCGTTTAAACTCAATTAATGACAGTTAATTTAAAATAGGAGTGGTAAAATTTAAATTTAATATTATTATTTAATAATAATTAATAGACATTTCAGATATTAGTAAATACTATATTCAATAATATACCGCCAGTGTTTGAAATTCGGTGAATATCAGAACATAAATAATATAGGAACCCTGCACTGAACATTTTGCGTATAAGGATTAGCTTGATAAGCATCGTTTGTTGATGACATAACATACACATAAATAAATGCTTATACATTGCTAGTATGTATATCTAGATCATATGAAAAATATTCACGGAACAAGAGTGCAATGGTGGCCCTGTAATGCTCACAGAAGTAACGTGGCTCAACACGATAAGGTGTTAAATATTCTACTTATAGAATCAATTTGTAAATAAAAAGGATAAATACTCGACTTGCCATATATTCAAACTCAAAGTATTCTGGAGAGTATAAACAAAATCATGTTGAAATTGTGTCATGTAGAGTAATCACAATTTGTTTCTTAAATTGGACGTAATGACCTAGTTTATTAGCGGGCCTGATCTAAACTGTAACTTGGCCAAGAAAGCATTGAAACAATAATTATCAGTGCTTATTGATATAGTGGGTCACTGAAGAAACATTTCTACTTAATTGTCTAGATATCAACATTAAAGTTTATTTATTCGGCATATAAAGTTAGTTTACATAGCAGTAAATATATATGACAGATACGCAAATGAACATATATACATTGACGAAAAAACACATACTTTTTCGTAAGTCTAGAACATTATACTAACAATTTACATATACTACACATGGCAAAGATGTCAAAAACCATCAATTTAATATACACAAGAACAAAATTAAACAAAACATATAGTGCATGTAAAAGTGAAGACAGATATAAGTGGACAAATACGTCGTTTCGGTAAGGATTACCTCCCTTCGATGTTCTGTAACCGGATTGTGCACGATTATCTTAAACAAGAGGCCCAAGAGGGCCAGTATCGCTCCACGGCCATAAGGCAAAAATAAAATCTCCAAACAGCCCTGCCCCCTGGTGGCTATTTTTTTTACCAACCACCATGGCTTAAAGGAATGTTTCTGCAAAATTATTTGAAAATCGGACTTTCGGAGGAGAGGATATTTTAAGTTTTCACTATAGCCATATAAGGCAAAATAGCCCCACCCCCTAGCAGCCATATTTTTCAACCAATCAACATGGCTTGAAGGAATCTGATAGAGGGTAAGCCTAGAAACATTTCTACAAAATTATTTGAATATCAGCCAAACACTTTCGGAGGAGAAGATTCTTTAAATTTCACTATGGTCATATAAGGCAAAATAGCCCCGCCCTCTGGCTGCCATGTTTTCGACCAATCAACATGGCTTATAGGAATCTGATAGAGGGTCACCTAATGAACATTTCTACAAAATTATTTGAAAATCGGCCTGACACTTTCGGAGGAGAAGATTTTTTAAGAATTTTGAAGTTGTTTTCATTTCGTTGCCATGGGAACCAGAATTCTGCATGGATCCCAAAAGTTTTAAGGAATTCTGGTGAGGACATTGAGAGGATGCTTTCTGTGAAGTTTCATCCCAGTTGACCCACCGGTTACAGAGGAGAAAATGTTGACGGACGACGGAGGTGAGCTAAAAAGGTCGGCTTTCACGTGTATTATGTCAAGTAACACAAATGATTGATAAGACCAGGTACGAATTAGTGCATGTGTTGTGAATGTACGTGTATACCAGGAGCGTATTCAGACTGTAACACATGGAGCACTTGGGTGTGGTCAAGCCGAATCAAACATTCCAATTACAGCATTTGAATAGCACACAGTGTGTTACGTCAGTCTAAACAGACCCCTAAATTAAATTGTCATCGAATATGTGCAAGGCCTCTTTTCACTCTTACTTAGTTGCACCCGTTTAATACATACTTATTTTTGGATGTCGTTATGAAAGAAAATGTAAGGGAAACAATGGCTCAGACTTCGTGACTAGTAAACACTAAACCTTCGCCTTGATATTAATGTCAGCGAAAAACCTAAATACAATAACAGCATCTGAAACGTTTAAAGAAACCCTTCGAAAGGCGGCCAGGCAAAATAAAGAAATCCTCTACAAATAAATGTTTTATTATTAAATAATTGAAAACATTTCGGGTAATAAGAGTAATTGCTATTTATTTTAGGAATTTCTTCACTTGCCACAAGTCATTTTTTTAAAATCGTCTTATGTAGATGCGTTAAAGTGCGTCTGCATGTCGGAAAAAGGTATGCTTCTTTCAACACCATAGCATTACATCAGTGTTTCAGTATTCAAACGAGTGCCAAACAGGGATTAAACATGTATTACCTCCCTAAACCAATCACATCTAGGCCAGGAAATGTGGTTTGCCTAAGAAACTCCATCGTGACCTCTGCGAGCGAAGATTAACAATTGGGTCACCGTTTCCAAATCACCATCTCTCACCTCTCAGCGAAACCGAGACATCCCAAGCATGAGGTTTTTTTTAAGCAATACACAACTGATTGGGTAAACCCCGCCAACATACATCAAAGCTGTAGCAAATGACGTCGAAAAGATCTATTCAGAAATATGGAACAGATATGCCTGTGAAACATCATGCCCAACTGAGCGTTTCATTGTTAGAAACATATGGAAGATCGATTAAAATATGCATGATCTGAAATGGGAGCCAATTAGTAATTTATTGTCCTTCAGTCATGCTGTTTGTCTTCAAAGTCACAGTGACCACGACCGGATGATCTCAAAATAAATATAGGTCATTTTCTGGTAAAGCCCAACCTCCCTGCGAGGACATTAGGCTAAAACATTCTGCAGTTATCAATCGGGACAAGTTTTTGTGTTCAATGTCACGGTTACCTTGACATTATGACCTCAATATAAACATGGGTCATCTACTAATCATTCCCAACATGCTGTAGGTTAAAGCATTATCCAGTTATCAATCGGACACACCTTGGTCTACTGACCGACATGTGCAAAGCAATATTATCCCTCTAATTCGAAGGGAGGATTATTGAAACAAAAGTATTATTATGGTAAACATTGTAATATAGGAAGAAATCGAACACATGACAGGCGATTTCTTCTATTGCCATGATGATTTCAAAAGTCGTCTGGTGGAGATGCTTCCAAAGGTGGCTGCAGATACATCAATGTTTTTAGATGGGAAGGTTTAGAAAAGAGCAGATCATTCTTAAAAAGATTAACCCAATTTAATTTTCTGTGCAAAAAGGTAACAACATCACAACATCACAATAGCATACATATAAATCTAGAGCTGAAATGAACAATTTATTTTAACAAGAAATATTTTAAGAAACATAACATTCCAGTTTATAGAATTATGTCACTAAGATCGTGTTCAAGATGATCAAATTTATATTATGAAAATACACACACAATTGTATGCATGGTTAAAATTGTATTGTTCCAGCTTGAAAATTAACTAAAGTATGTTATGCTAATGGTCATAAAAGAAAACAATGATTTTTACTACTTACACAAAACAGAAATCCGTCAATACCCCTTGCGTACATATATTTCTATGTATTGAAACAATTTAAACAATAGCGTTCCAGGGTCATCCCGCTTGACACCCAAGGAACATATATATATACATATTTATATGTTCAACTATAGCACTTTTTTTTACGACAAAAACATTTTTTAAATGAAACAAATTCGACCTAGACATCCTATAGACAAACATTCTGACAAAGCTCCAGCAAGCCAATGTTACATATGCGGCTTCAAGAAGGTTAACATAGTTCCCTTCAATTTGGCATTGTGACCCAGTTTTTGTCCAGACATGACCCATATTCAAACTTAGCTTAGGTTGCCTAGATATCATCAAGACAAACATTCTGACAACGTTTTAGGCTGCTGATATGCGATCCCTACAATGTTAACAAGATATTTCTCGAATTCGGACTAGTGACATGAACCATATTCAAACTTAGCCTCAATATCATCAAGACAATTAGTCTGACAAGATTTGAATGGTCATAGCTCAAATCAAAACTTGGCCTCAATATCGACAAGAACAAGTGTCAAGCTGGTAAAGTTGTTAGCATGTTTTAATTTATTTATTTATTAGGGTTTTAAATAAGTACATAAGTATGTTTATTGTAAATTAAAACCTCACTGTCGTAAACATCTAAATTATAACTTAATTTCCGAGGACAGTTTTACTTCAAATCATCTATGTTAATAGTTGGTTAACAGTGTTTTCAACTGATCATTTTATTTTAGTTGTATGGTTGATTTCACAGCGTCAAAATCAACTATTCGAGAGTTCCAAGAACATTGATAATATTCTCGAAATGCAAGAGTGGATGAATATATTGTGTAGAACACGTTTAGAGAACCACTTATCCATTCAACAGGCTAGCTTATACTAACATGTGATTTTATCATCTGTTGTTGCTATAATGAAGGACAATTGACAAAACTGGTTTAAAAAAAGTAAAAATGAATCAACTATTGGACACCACGGCCTTCACTGTAACATGCAGATTCAACAATATCTCTTTATGTCTCAACTCAAACATGTTGTGGGTCATATACGATAATAACGTTTTAGGGAATTGAAGTACATTTATTATCTAGAGCTCTGAATTGCTCATGTTTAAATACAACATGCTTACAGCTGTCCTTCTCTTCATAATTTTTATTTACTTGACGCCATTGCCAAAAGAATTCCAGTCATATTATAGCGTGTCCTTAGTATAATACCAGATATAAACGTAATCATATTCTGACACTAGTGCATCAATCGTGAAGCTATCCCTGCAATCTGGAGCACAAAAAAAGGGAAGCCGCTAATACCATTGGTATGGTGCAATCAGTGGGATATTACCCTGCTGTCCGAGTCCGACTCTGAAGGACAGGGTACCAGTACTACTGGTAAGCTTATCTGGACACTTGTGCATCAATAGTAATTATACCAATACAATCTTGAGCGCAAAGAAGGGCATTATACCATATCTCGAGTCATTGGTATCACACAACCGGGGATCGAATGTGGGGCCATTAATACCATTTTAAAGTCTTCAATCAACCGGGGATCGTACCCTATTCAGACTCTGAATAGGCTATTCTTGAGCGAAAAGAAGGCAATCCAGTAATACCATTATACCATTTCTTGAGTCATTGGTATTACAGAATCGGGGATCGAAGGGGAGGCCATTAATACATTTTAAAGTATTGTGTAAACCGGGAATCGAGCCCTGCTGTCAGACTCCGAATGGTACATTCTTACCACTACAACACTGAGATGGTTTCATACTAGTGTATATAACATTGTTTGACACATTGTCAGTCCGGAAATGTGTTTAATTAAAGTGTCCTTTCATATGTTCAATTAAATCATTCTTCGCAATACACACATATCCACAATAGTCACAGTGATAAGGTTCCTCATTTACATGCATTCTATGATGTCCCTTTAAACGTTCTTTACCAAAGACACAATCATCAAATTTCTTTGGCTTACATGTATCAATTGTCTTGTCGTCGATTAAATCATCATTACATTTGCATGAATATTCACTAACATCGCATTGAAAATGGTTTTCCCCGGTGTGTATTCTTTGGTGTCTGAATAAGGATTGTTTCTGGATGCATGAATATTCACAAACATCACATTGATAAGGTTTATCTCCAGTATGAATTATCTTGTGTCTGATTAAATTACTTTTCTGTATGCATGTATATTCACAAACATCACATTGATAGGGCTTTTCTCCAGTATGTTTTCTCTTGTGTTTGATTAATTCTCTTTTCAGCTTGCTTGTATATTCACAAACATCACATTGATAGGTTTTTTGTCCTGTATGTATTCTTTGGTGTCTAGTTAAGTTACCTTTCTCTTTGCCTGCATATTCACATACAGTACATTGATAGGGCTTTTCTCCAGTGTGTTTTCTCTTGTGTTTGGTTAAATTGCCTTTCAGCCTGCTTGTATATTCACAAACATCACATTGATAGGGCTTTTCTCCTGTGTGTATTCTTTGGTGACTTAATAAATTACCTTTCTGTTTGCATGCATATTCACAAACATCACATTGATAAGGCATATTTTCAGTATGAATTATCTTATGTTGGATTAAATGATTTTTCTGTGTGCATGAATGTTCACAAACATCACATTGATAAGGCTTTTCGCCAGTATGAATTTTCTTATGTTGGATTAAATGATTTTTCTGTGTGCATGCATATACACACATATCACATTGATAAGGCTTATCTCCAGTATGAATTTTCTTATGTTGGATTAAATTACCTTTCTTTTTGCATGCATATTCACAAACATCACATTGATAAGGCTTTTCTCCAGTATGAATGCTTTGGTGTGGGATTAAATCATTTTTATGTTTGCATGCATATACACAAATATCACATTGATAAGGCTTATCTCCAGTATGAATTTTCTTGTGTTTGACTAAATTACTTTTATGTTTGCATGAAAATTCACAAACATCACATTGATAAGGCTTTTCTCCAGTATGAATTATCTTGTGTTTAGCTAAATTACCTTTCTGTTTGCATGCATATTCACAAGAATCGCATTGGAAAGGCTTTTTTCCTATATGTATTCTCTTGTGATTGATTAAAGTATCTTTCTGCTTGCATGTATATACACAAACATTACATTGATAAAGCTTTGCTCCTGTATGTTTTGTCTTGTGTTTGATTAAATGATTTTTCTGTGTGCTTGAATGTTCACAAACATCACACTGATAAGGCTTTTCTCCAGAATGCATTCTCTTGGGATTTATTAAACTACCTTTCTGTTTGCATGTATATTCACATTGATAAACTTTATCTCCACTGTCATTGTGTAAAGAAAAGGGGCTTTTGGATCACTTTGTAATATAAAGATATCACATTTATATCTCTCATATAAAGTCTCCGCTAAAATTAGTTTTGTCTGCCCTTTACCTCACCCAAAAATGGCAGTTATAGTGTTTCTCTGTAGTATGTATAATCATAATCATATGTTCGTTTTAATTCCTCTTGATAATGGTCCTTTTCTTGCAGTTTGTACTGAAAAGAAAACAATACAGGTGATAAATTGAGATAAAGCACACACATACATATAACTTTGAAACATACCATTTGCAGCAGACGTCTTTTGAAAATAGTGTGGCTAAGAGAGACACAGATCAACTCCATTAAATTATTAAACTTTCATTTACAGATATTTGTTATGATATTGGCACAAGGTTTTCAAAGTTGTCTTCCGCAGCTTTCTCGAATATGGAAACATTTGGTTTTATTGGGGCTTTACGCCGTTTTAACATTATTTCAGTTTTGAATATGGGAAAGAATGAATAAGTATCAAGTTGACTGGCCTCCACCTCTCATCACTCGGCCTGACAATATTAACTAAGCTATTAACCATTTATTTGATGGGATATTTCTCTTGTTTAATATCTGTTAAAACCGTTTTGAACATACAAGTCTGCAGCAGACAACTTTGAACATATCTATGAACAAAAGAGTCATGATGGCCCTTGATCGTTCACCTGAGTTATGCAATGTGATTCGTCATGTCAACAACAATAACTCATTTTGTTTTTCGTCCAATCAACATGGCTTGAAGTTATCTCGTAGACGGTCACCAAAGGAACATTTCTTCAAAATTATTTGCAAATCGGCAAGATACTTTCGGAGGAGAAGATTTTGAAGATTTCACTATAGCCATATTATGCAAAACAGCCCGACCCTTGTTAGCCCTGTTTTTCATCCAATCAAAATGGCACGAAGGAATATATTAGAGGGTTACCAAAGGAAAAATCAATTGAAAAACAGCCAACTAGTTTAGGAGAAGAAATTTATTCAAAGTTTTCACTTAAGCCATATAAGACTAACAGCCCCGGCGGCCATGTTTTTTGTCCAATTAACAAGGTTTAAAATAATCTGATAAAGACTCACCTAAGGAACATTTTTCCACGAAAGCAATACTAATATGTATATATAAGGTAAATCAGCCCTGCCCACAATTTTGGAAAGCAGCTTCAAACTTTTTGCTATAGATGGTTAAGGCAAAAGGCCCCCGCCCCCTGTTGTTTTTTACAAATCAACATGGCTTGATGGAATTGGATAGAAGGTCAGGTAACAGCAGGAACATTTCTACAAAATTATTTGAAAATCTGCAGTTTTGGAGAAGATTTTTGATTTTTCTTCTTTTGGTTGGCATGGATCCAGAGTTTGAAGGAATCTAGGAGAAAACAATGAAAGGATGCTTCCTATGATCAAGTTTCATCCCAATTGGCTGAGTGGTTAAAGCAGACATGAAACCGTTTCAACATGTCGTAAATACTGCACGAATCAGAAATTAAGCATCAAATAATTCCATTCATCATTGAAAACAGTTTTTGTTATGCTTTTATAAGGCTTTAAACTTACCGCAGCCGGGGGTCGAAATCGACTTTTCTTTGTCACGTGACAAAATCGGGTGTGGCGTCACGCCAGACGGTTCCTTTCTAGATTACACTTGTCTTTATAGAAATTGAAGAGATTTTAAGCGTGTAATACATAGCAAATGACAAGACCAGCATATTGTTTGGTTAATTAAGTTTTGTTAAACCTGCATTTTATTATACTTTTTATTGCGTTTGGGCGAATATTTATCTTTGTAGGTTAAATTTCAGGGTCTATGATAGACCCCGTATGAATCAGAATATTAATACGGACCTGGTAGCTTACAGTATAATCAATATATTTCTTAAGTTATATAACTTATTAAGTAATTTGTAAGAATAAAAAAGGTGACATCAGATGTCACATATTTATAACCAGACGTAGCCAGACGCAAATACACACACTTGTGTCATAGAACAAAAACTGGAGATATTTGACTGAAATAAGCTTGTATAATGATGCTTTCAATTTGTTAGAATAGTTTGTTCTGTTTTGAAAGGGCCTGAAATAAGAGAAAGTGAAAGCGTTCTTTGTAAGCCATGCGATCTTTTTTGTCCACGATGAAAAAAACCTAAAACGGAAGCGTTTAATTGGGATGAAAAAGGACAATTGTTCTAAGTGTGACACTCTGATGTAATACTGAATTCATACAACTTATCATTAGGCTAGGCATAATGAACCATAGAGCAATCAACATGACAGGAAATGATTACGTAATGTTACATAATGTATACTGTACCCTCGTTGGGTATCATGTGCGCCGCCCACCAATTAACCCTTTCCTACATATAACACATCTGCAGTAGACGAATTTGAAATCATGTAGGCCAAACTATAAAGAAAATCTCTCTTACTGAAAGTCTCTTTAACTGAAAGAATTATTATTGAATGGAGAAAATATTGTGGCAAAATTTAGTAGTTGCTTATTATGAGCTATTAGCCTTCTTGCTTCGATATTAATAAAAGTCGGCTGCCGCAGATGCGTCAAAAGTGGGAACGTGTTAAAATTAGGAGAGATCACATATTTCAAGTAACTTGCATAAATGTGCCAAAAGTGCATCATACTACTTCAGAACATGTATGCAGTACTGTGTCAAAAGGAGAAACTGCTCATTATGAGCTACTTCTCCTTTTGTCACACATTTTTTCAAAGTTCCTGTACTGCAGATGCGTGTAAAGGTGTCTGTCGATATGTGAGGGATGGCTAATCTTAATTGTCATGAAGCTTGTTATAATTACGTTCAGTAAATGAGTGTTTTAGCAGGAACTCGAATGACAGAAAATTTGCCCAGTCAGAAACCTAAATTAACAAGGGCACCGCAAAGCGGATGCATCCCCTCGGCTTTCAATCATCACATTGAGTTCTCTTGTGATCTAAATATTTAAGTCCAATTTTTGACTTCGATCTTTGACCTATGACCTTGAATCAATAGGCTTCAAAATATTGTCACAAACTAACTGTATGCCAAGTTTGGATAAGATCTGTCAAGGAATGGTCAGTGTAGAGTGGTGACAAGGTTGCCACAGCTGAGATATATTGTAAGTTCAATCAAGTTCAATTTTGGGCATGACTTTTGACCTATGACCTTGAAAACCAATAGGCTTCAAGACATATCATAAACTAACTGTATAATAAGTTTTATTAAGATCGGTCAATGAATGGTCAGTGTAGAGTTGTGACAAGGCTGCCACAGCTGAAAATATTGTAAGTCCAATGTTGAGTTTGACCTTTGACCTATGACCTTGAAAATGAATAGGCTTCAAGATATTATCATAAAGTAACTGTATACCAAGTTTGGTTAAAATCTGTCAAGTAATGGTCAGTGTAGAGTGGTGACAAGGTTGCCACAGCTGAAAATAGTGTAAGTGCAATTTTGGGCTTGACCTTTGACCTATGACCTTGAAAATCAATAGGCTTCAAATATTATCATAAACTAACTGTATAATAAATTTTATAAAGATCGGTCAAGGAATGGTCAGTGTAGAGTGGTGACAAGGCTGTCACAGCTGAAAATATTGTAAGTCCAATTTTGAGCTTGACCTTTGACCTATGACCTTGAAAATCAATAGGCTTCAAGATATTATCATAAAGTAACTTTATACCAAGTTTTGTTAAAATCCGTCAAGTAATGGTCAGTGTAGAGTGGTGACAAGGTTGCCACAGCTGAAAATATTGCAAGTTCAATTTTGGGCTTAACCTTTGACCTATGACCTTGAAAATCAATAGGCTTCAAGATGTTACCATATGCTTACTTTATACCAAGTTTGGTTAAGATCTGTCAAGAAATGGTTAGTGTAGAGTGATGACAAGGTTTGTTACGGAAGGACACACATACATACATACATACATACGGACGGTCCCGTTACTATATCCCTTTCTCTCTTACTTCGTAACCGAGGGGATAATAAAGACCTGTTATTTTAGGTCGGTGGCGTAGTATAGATTCAGATCACCCTTGGTATCCACATAATTTGATCCGAGTATGTACTGTTCACTCATTAGTATAAGACACTTTGATAAGGAAGTATTTATATCATAATAACGGAGTATATCCTATGGATGCCGATATGCTAACAGTTGACATATACATAGTCTAGGGTTGGTTTTACGAAAGTAAATAGCCTAAAATAACAACAAACTAAGTATCATATTTATTGTTTTTGAAATGTCAATTAGTAGAACATTTTTGTCTGTTATCCTGGGATTAAATATGTGCACAATGATACAATATTCTGTCACAATTCTTCACGAACTACCAAATCTTCACAGTAATATTTTCTATCTGCCTATGCGTAAAGGCTGTAATGACGCGTCACAGCTCTGTTCGCCTTATCGTGATTGTTTGGAAAGATAAGCTTGACATGGTAAATCACACAACTTTGACCATGTATGTCTTCCGTTTTAATTTGATCATTTGAATATGGACTTGACAGTCTACTTTGTTTGGATCTAGCCTGTTTATATAGAAAATTTATTTTAATTTTTAATTTCCTTTTCATTTCCCCTTAATGAGAAGAAGTTGTTTAAACCAAAAGTTTACAAACTGACACACGGACGCACAACCGACAAATTGCCATGACATTGATCAGCTTGACTTGCTTTTAGCCAGTGCAACTACAAAACTAACTTTCCAATAGATGAATGTATTATGATTGAATAGAGGAGAAAACGTTGGTAATTCTAACAGGAGAAAGCAGGTTTTCATTTTGACCCAATGTGTTTTGTTATTTATCTACTGCAGATAAATCACAATGCACCCAAGGAACATAAATGCCATTTTCTTTAAAACTCAACATACCAGTACCATAGAACCTAATATTTATTCTTTGAAACCTGGGGTGAAATGAACTTCCTAACATTTTGTTTGTTGATCAATCCAAATTAACAAATTATGTTTGCATTGTCCAAGAGTATAAAAGACAGGATAATTGTTTGTGAAATGTTCAAAGAGTATAAACATAAATGTAAGAAAAGGATACATCGTTCATTACGTGCAGTGTCTGCTTTTCTAATTATGTTTTCAAAAGCTGAATGCTATAACTGTGTCGAAAGTCATTTGTGTATATAAACATGACAGCATTTTGTAGTTGTTTCTCAATCTATAAAAATAAATGACGAAATTCATTTCTCAAAAAACAAACAAATTATAAATCAATGACAGTTATAATCAAATGAGAGTTTTGTATAAAGTCATTGTTCTTCTCCTGTGGAGGCAAAGCTGATTGTGTGACTAGATGGACAAAACGGAAGATCCTGATCAGACTGCGCTGGCTTATATGAATCTCAGCTGGTTGCAGAGACTGGAAGGTTGTTTTTGTATGCCGTGGCTCTTTTGTGGGGGAAATAAACAAGAGGGTGAAATGATGTGCATGTTCTAAACCCATTGATTTGGACTAGAGTTGAAGCCTAGTTTTTATGTTGGCATAGACATTATTTGCCAGGTTGGCACGACCTGCCTTTCTTTTCATTTTAATTCATTTCTAGTTGTAAGATAAACAAGAGGGCCATGATGGCCCTGGATCGCTTACCTTAATTAAACAATGTACTGCAATGCAATTATTCTGAATGCAACCTCCACAGTGTTAACACGATTTTACTTCATTTGGCCTAATGATCTATATTGTTTTACCTGATATGACCCATATTCCAACATAGACTAGATATCATCAAGACAACATTCTGACTAATTTTCAACTTGCTCAAAGTAAAAATGCGGCCTCCGGAGTTTGAACAATATTTTTTCTTTATTGACATTGTTTCTGACACAATATGACCCATATTTGAACTTCTGAAGCAAAAAATGCGGCCTCTAGAGTGTTAACAAGATTTTCTTTCAATTTGACCTAATGACCTATTGTTTTACCAAACATGACCCATAATCGAACATGACTTACATATCATCAAGAAAAACATTCTGATAAAGTTTCATCATGCTCAAGTAAAAAAGGCAGTATCTAGAGTGTTAACAAGATTACCTTTCAATTTGGCCTAGTGACCTAGTTTAAAAGCTTGGCCTAGATATCATTTAGACAAACATTCTGACCTGCTTAAGCAAAAATTGCGGCTTCTACAGTATTAACAAGATTTCCCTTCAATTCGGCATATTGACCTAGTTTCTAACCCAGCATGACCCATATTCGAACTTGACCTATATACCTTGTCTCTATAGTTTTAACAAGATTTTTTTACAATATGGCCAAGTGCCCAAGTTTAGCCTAGATATCATCAAGACAAACATTCTGACAAAGTTTCAACACGCTCAAGCCCAAAATGCACCTTCCAGAGTGTTAACAAGATTGTCCTTCAATTTGACCTAGTACCCAAAATTTCAAGCTGCTCAAATCAAAACTGCGATCTCTATAGTGTTAACAGAATTGTTTTACAATTTGGCCTAGTAACCTAGTTTTTGACCTGACCTGACCCATATTCGAACTTATCCAAGATATCCACACGACAAATATTCTGACAAAGTTTCAACATGCTCAAGCCAAATATGTGGCTTCCAGAGTGTTAACAAGACTGTTCTTCAATTTGGCCTAGTGACCCAGTTTCTGACCTGATATGACCCATTTCAAACTCGGCCTAGACATCATTTAGATAAACATTCTGACCAAAATTCAAGCTACTGTAGCAACAAATGCGGCTTCTACAGTGTAAACACGATTTTTCTACAATATGGCCTAGTGACCTAGTTTATGACCGGACATGACCAATATTCAAACTTAGCCTAGATATCATCAAGACAAACTCTCTGACAAAGTTTCAAACTGCGCATGCCAAAAAAGCCGTCTCTATAGTGTTAACAACATTTTTCTCAAATTTGGCCAAGTGACCTAGTTTTTGACCAGACTTGACCCATATTTAAACTATAAAGTTTAAACATGTTCACATTAAAAACGCGGCTTCCAGAGTGTTTACAAGAGTTTCCTTCAATTTGGCCTAGTGACCTAGTTTGTGACACCACATGACCCAGTTTTGAACTTGGCCTAGATTTGATGGAGATGTAAGTTCTGATAAACTTTCATGAAGATTGGATGCAACATGTTGCCTCTAGAGTGTTAACAAGCAAATGTTGACGACCAACGACGGACAAAAGGCGATCACAAAAACCTACATTGAGCATTTCGTGCTCTGGTGAGCTAAAAATCAGACGAGCTAAAAATTCAATGCAATGCATCAAGTAGTTACTAACATATGGACTCTTAATGTAATTTCACGCAAAACTTTAACCACAATTTCTAAGTAAAAAGGGCAATAACTTGCATTAAGTGCAGTATAGAGTTATCTAACTTGAAAATTCACCTAGGTGTGATAGTTGGAAAGGGTTGTATAAAGGTTCAATGCAATGCATCCAGTAATTACTAACATATGGACACTAATTGTACTTGCAAACACAAATGTTAAATCTGACACGATTCCAAAAATAGCAACACCTTAAAAAAAGGTTTTCGAAATGTTTGACACCAAAACCCGTTTGATATATTCAGGGACACTGTCCCTGATATATTGAAGCACTACATGTAGTTTGGAAGTAACACAAAATTATGAATTTATCTCAAATTCTCAAAATCAACCAAAAATCATAGTTTTTACCCCCAACAAGAAGGTAACACTCAGCATCTTTTGCATACAATGTAAAGAAGGGTATTAGATGTAATTATATTCTAAATATGAAAGCTTTAACACAAGTACTTATTAAGAAAAACTAAAAAATGCCAACTTGCCCTTAAACTTGAACCCACCCAAATCATGTTTTGTACCCCCAAAACAAGGTCACACTCAGCATTTTCAGCATACAATATGAAGAAATGTATAATATGTAAATATTTATACCAAATATGAAATCCCTAGCACAAGTACTTATTCAGAAAATGTAAAACATGTTTATGAAAATGCCAACTTGCCCTAAAAATGAAAGCCCTAACATAAGTAAATAGTGAGAAAAAGCCATGATGGCCCTGGATCGCTCACCTATGCAATATGATCTGGTCAGGTAACTAATACGAGAGGTCCAATGTCAGGTATAGCTCCATTTGACACCAGGCAAAATAACCTAACCAATGTTGTGAGTCTTTTGTCAAATTAATAGGACATATATAAGGAAACTGAAAGGTCTGTTTCAGATAAGAAGAGTTCAAATTTTGTCCTATATAACTCTCTATGTAAAACAGGTGAACCCCAGGGCGCGGCCATTTTTGACTAGGGCGTAAATTTAACAATCTTGGAAGAGGACCACTAGAAAATGCTTCATACCAAATAGCTAAGCTATAGGCCTTTTAGTTTCAGACAAGAAGATTTTAAAAGTTTTCCTATAAATCTCTACGTAAACAAGCCCCACTGTTTTTTTACCCCAAAACAAGGTCATAATCAGCATTTTCAGCATACAATGTGAAGAAGGGTATTAGATGTAATAACATTCCAAATATGAAAGCCCTAGCACAAGTACTTATTGAAAACAAGAGGGCCATGAGGCCCTGGAATTGCTCACCTGAGAATGGGCTATTTAAGACTTAACTCTTTCAGTGTCAATGGAAATATCATCAAGACAAACTTCCTGACAAAATTTTAAGCTGCTCATGTCAACAAGATTTTCATTAAATTTGGCCTTGTGACCTATTTTTTGACCCGACATGACCCATATTCGAACCTGGCCTAGATATCACTAAGACAAATTTTCCGACATAGTTTTAACATGCTCAAGTTTAAAATGTGGCTTCCAGAGTGTTAACAAGATTATCCTTAAATTTGGTCTAGTGACCTAGCTTTTGACCGTACATGACCCATATTCGAACTTGGCCTAGATATCATCAAGACAAACTTTCTTTTACAAAGTTTCAACATGCTCATGTTTAAATTGTGGCTTCCAGAGTGTTAACAGGATTTTCCTTCAATTTGGCCTAGTAACCTAGTTTTTGACCCGACATGACCTATATTCGAACTTGGCCTAGGTTTAATGGAGATATATGTTCTGATAAACTTTCATGAAGATTGGATGCAACATGTTGCCTCTAGATTGTTAACAAGCAAATGTTGACGACGAACGACGGACAAAAGGGGATCACAAAAACTCACCTTGAGCACTTTGTGGCTCTGGTGAGCTAAAAAGTAAAAATGTAAATGAAAATGCCAACTTGCGCTAAAACTTTAACCACCAAAAATCATGTTTTTTACCCTAAAAAGAAGGTCACTCAGCATCTTCAGCATACAATGTGAATAAATGTATACATAATTATATTCCAAACAAGAGCTGTCCATAAGACGGCATGCTCGACTATTTGCCATTTAATTTAATAGTAAACAGTGGTTAATGAGATATGTGCATGATAGTACCTTGCATGCCAAACTTTAACCAAATTGTCAAAGACAAACAAGGGCCATTATTTGTACTGAATTTATTTAAGAGTTATCTAATATGACTGTCTGTATAACCAAAATTTCTAAGTCCAAAAAGGGGCATATTGTATAAAAATCATATGTAGAGTTTTGAGACTTGTCCTTCAAGGTCATTTGATGATGTCCAATATCTGGCAATAAGTGTGTGAAGTATCAAAGCAATAGCATCTGTGGTTTGTGAGAAAATGCCTTGCATGTGAAACTTTAACCAAACTTTAAAGTCAAACAAGGGCCATAATTTGCTCTAAATTCATTCAAAAGTTATTCAACTTGACTTAATGACGATCCTGAAGACATGAATGAAGATTCAAGTCAATATCATTAATGGTTACTTAGATATGTCCATGAAAGTATTTGTATGTAAAACTTTAACCAAAATATTTTAGTCCAAGAAGGGACATAATTGTGTCAAAGTCTAATATAGAGTTTTGGGACTTGCCCTGCAAGGTAATTTGATGATGTCCAATAAGTGTGTAAAGTTTCAATGACATAGCATCTGCGGTTTGTGAGAAAAAGCCAAAATAGCAACACCGACGCACAAGTGACTGTAAAAGCTCTCTCCATACTCTTCGAATAGTCGAGCTAAAAATGAAAGCCCTAGCACAAGTACTTATAGTCCAAATAATTTAGACTTTCGCTTGCTTGTTTTATCATCTGTCATTTATTGGTCAAGTGAAGTCTAAACACTCTATTCATATTTTCCATAGCATTTATCAGACCGACTCGATCAACCTTATTATTTATAATTATTATTATATTAAATTGAGCCTAACAATTATGCAGTTTACCTCTTTACCACTTTAATACATGATAATTTTAAATCTTCAATCATTTCATTTCCGGTTAAATAAATAAGACGAAATCAGTAAAAAATATATAGGAAACATCACACCAACTTGTGCAAATAAGATCTATAACTATTTTGTTAAATATCAATTTCAGTTAAATAAAATCGATGAAATGTAAATAATGTAGGTGAAGCCTCTAAGAGATGGATTAGTTCGGGATTAAAACACAAAAACGTGAGTAAGATCCTTTATGTTTACTTTTTACGATAGATAAATTATTAAATATTGTCCCATAAGTGTGTTTTGGTGTGACATACATTGCGTACACAAGATTAGACCCTTGAAGAGTCTATTGTTTATTCTGAAGACTCCAATGTATTTTCCTTTCACATTTATCTGATTGGCTCGATCGACTTTATCACGATTTCTAACATTGAATTAAGCCTAAAACATATGCAGTGTACTGTCTTACTACTTTAATACATGAAAATCGAATTCACACCAGCAAACAGAATTGAATTGTCCCTCATTTTGTTTCCTCCCAACACTTGGTTAAATTTACTAGACAAAATATGGCCAAACTCACAATACTTTTTGTATGAATAAGATATATAATTGCTTCGGTAAATATTTGATTTGATTAAAATATCATATTCGGGAAACGTGCGACACCTTAATAAAATATGTTGTGATTTGCTTTCATCTTTTCAAGGGGAATTTATTGGTTCTCTCTTCTAGAGACCCTTAAAGTCGGTCTTCGTTTCTGTCCGTTTGTTTGTTTGTGGCAAGCGTAGCGCCAAAACTATTTAACGGATTTCGACCAAACTTGGTAGGGATGAAGGGTCTAGGCTCTAGTTGTTCCTTTTGTAGTATGGTCGCCATAGAAACCACCGTTGCTATGGAAACGGGCCAAAACCGCTTTTCCTGCCACAGTTTTTCTAATTTAGAAACCACTTGGTGTGCGTTGTGTAGCCCATCAGTTACTGCATCGAATGATCGTCCCGACTTTTGATCCGTGTCTTCGTCTTCTTAATATTTAAGTTTCCGTAAGGGGTACCATTTCCGCGAAAACACAGACACGTCAAAACTAAATATATCGACACAAACAGAAATGGTTTCCTATTACCTGATCGCTGATTGGCTAAAAATCCGGACACGAACAAATATCGACTAACTAGGGCTGTGGATTGCCAGGCTGGTGGCGATCCGATTCCATTCACGAGTCGGGTCTAACGATTCACAGATCGAACCACGAATCCCATTACAATGATAACGTCTTAACGACTATAAAGATAATAGGTGTATTTGTATTTTTATCCTGTGATCAACTTTATCGTTATGATACCATACAAAACAGTCTGATTACAAATATATGCTTTGAAATAAACTGGAATTATTTTAACAACATAATGTTTTATTATCATTAAATGTGAAAATAAAATAAAAAAAGAACCTATGAGTGAGTAAATAATATTTATAAAACATTAATGATTAATAAACATGACCAACACGAAATGACAAAACAAAAGTACTAAAAATCGATTTACAAACGGGGGTACGAAAGGGAAAGGGTACGAAATGACCGGCTCCAAAATATTTCTAGGCCCAAGGCCCTTTTACAATATAGTTAATTTCATTGACATCGCAGTGTTTTCAGACAAATCAATGGTAAACCTGCATGTATACAAAATGATGTTCGTTAATTTTTATTGTAAGAACAGAATCTGATACTGGAATTGGAAAGTCGTAGCTATTTTCTAACCTTTCGACAGCGGGTCGATTCCATGGTGTCTTTTCGTATGATTTGACAAATTTGTGGTTCCTCCCGTATACGCCGTTTCCATGTAACAAGTTTTACAAATTGCCTTCTTGTCATCTTTAATTGCAATACTGCCAAACTTTTAAGTAAGTTTTGTCGGAGCATTTCGATAGGGTAGCTTATCCATGTTTGCAGGTCTACATTAATATGATGTCATCATCCTGATGTTCGTATAATTACGACATACTTTATTTTTCATGTAAATAAAACGAAACTGCTCATTTAATTTTTAAATATATTTCATTTTTAAGAAACTTGTAACAAAGTGGAAATAATTTTCACTCATTTTAATATTTTAATTCGAAAACAACGCTACCACTAGCTTTACAGTTTACATAATTGTTTTTTGTTTACTTCCGGTACATTTATTTCGGATATCGGTACACACTATACTACGCAAAATGTTTGTTGCGAGGTTTTTTTGCGCTTTTTAAATCAAAAATTCAATTCTTTTATCCTTTTCACAAAGATCGCGATCTACCGACCTCAGATATAACGATTATTCGTACTCGAATTTCAAGTTTTGATTGTGGATATTCGAGTATCCGGATACTTGCTACAGCCCTACGACCAACCAGAGAGCACTTCACATAGCCATTACAACTTGCGTTTCCCGTACTTTTACACAAGGAGAAGAAATATTCAAGTGAATTTGACGCTGTTCTTGCAACAACTCGACAGCTTGTTTCATTATTCATGCGGTGTCGTGAGAGTAGAGACAAGTGAGAACCATCATCGCAGTATGCTTGTCTGATTCATTGTTGATCAGGTTAGGTCGTATAATTTGAAGCTGAGAATTGAAAGGCAATCATCTATCAACCAAATAATGCCGGACATGCATGCCGATTTCTTGTTAGCAATTGTCGGACCGGGTAAAAGTTTGCCGGTCATGTCCGTCGCACCGATGACTTTCGGAAAGTCTGGAAGATATCATGGTGATACATTGCGGGTATGTCATGATAGGTAAACGCTCATTATATGTTAAGTTGTCGCATTGCTTTTAAAGACATTGGAGATAATTTCGATTCTCACGCTAAATGTATATATTACGTAAATATTACATGAACACCGGTTTAAAAGTGTTATGGTCTTCGAACAAACGGTGATAATTGATTAATTGAATCATTGATTAGGGTTTAACGCCGTTTCAACAATGTTTCAGCAATATCAAGGTGACCAGTTCACGTATTCATTCATCCGTTTACTGGTTTTCCGACACCAGTTCACCACACAACATACTTTCCAATAAAATGGCTGCTTTTCCACATAGGCTGGTGATATTAGAAACAAAACACGCCTTGTGCGATTGATCATGCAAGGTTTTATTTTATTCGAAGAAAAAAAGTCTAGTTACCTATGATTTTTAAGTTAAATTTTGATAAAGTAATGCTTAAACTTTTAAAATGCAAATTTTAAAAAAAAATCTGAATGTTGAATCATAGAAAAAAACCACTTTAAAACTTTAATGATTTTTTATGCATTGAATTTTATTTAATTAATTTTAATGGTGTAATTTGTTCGTGATGGCTACATTTTTACATTTGATTCTTCTATTCATATAAAGAGTGAAGTGTTGCCAAACAAATAATGTAAAACTGAAAATGAAATTTGAAAAATTATAAAACATATATATATATATTACATAGGAAACAGCAGCCAAGTTTGCCAAAGTATGGGGTGTACAGAAGAAAGGGCTGGGAATTTTTGTCCAACCCGGTTACCCCATATTTTTAATTCATATTTCTGTAGATAAGGTTATATGCTATCAACACACACATTTTTTTCAAAAAATCCTGAATGTTTTCAAAAAATGATGAAACTGTAGCCAATGTCTTTAAGACAACAAGTGACAATTCGATTGCGAAAACTGGATTCTGTAATTTTGTTTCCAACTTGTTCATGTATGCTTCGACATTTAGTCTTTTATTCCTGCCTGATTTTGGCAATTCAAAAATAATTAATCTACCGATAAATATTTACCTGCTATTTCAGACTTCCATCCAATTTAATCGTAAATGAAAATGATCACACGAGACAAAATCCAGTGATATAAATGCCGGACTTTCAGGAAGGGGAAGTAACGCGTCTAATTACCAGTTCGTTTAACTTAATATACAGCAGATTAAATTGGGTAGATAATTCGTAACAACTAGTTCGTCATATTTTATACAATAGATTAAATGAGATAGATGTTTAGACTAATTACTAGTTCGTCTAACTTATATATATATATATACTAGATTAAATGAGATAGATGTTTAGACTAATTACTAGTTCGTCTAACTTATATATATATATAATAGATTACATGAGATAGATGTTTCACCTAATTACTAGTTCGTCTAACTTATATATATAATAGATTAAATGAGATAGATGTTTCACCTAATTACCAGTTCGTCTAACTTATATAATAGAGTACATAGGATAGACGTTTAGACTAATTACCAGTTCGTCTAACTTATATAATAGAGTACATGGGATAGATGTTTCGTCTAATTACCAGTTCGTCTAACTTATATTTATAATAGATTACATGGGAGAGATGATTCGCCTAGTAACTAGTTTGTCTAACTTATAAAATAGGGTAAATAGGACAGAAGTTTCGTCTAATTACCAGTTCGTCTAACTTATATATATATATAATAGATTAAATGGGATAGATTATTCGCCTAGTAACTAGTTCGTCTAACTTATATAATAGAGTAAATAGGACAGATGTTTCGACTAATTACCAGTTCGTCTAATTTATTCTATATAGTAAATGGAATAGATGTTTCGACTAATAACCATTTCGTCTACCTTTTATTATAAAGTAAATGGGAAAGAGGTTTCGTATAGTTAACGGTTCGTCTAACTTCTATCACACACTAAATGAGATAGAGGTTTCGCCTAATTACCAGTTCGTCTCCCTTCTTTTATAGAGTCAATTTGATAGAGGTTTCGTCTAAAAAACAAGTTCATCTAACTTATATTATAGAGTAAATATGATAGAGGTTTTTCGCCTCATATATGAATGGTCATTTTGCATTATATATGAATGGTCCTTTTGCATTATATATGAATGATTATTTTGTTTTATATATGAATGATTATTTTGCCTTATATATGAATGATTATTTTGCCTTATATATGAATAATTATTTTGCATTATATATCAATGATTACTTCGATTATTTGGCATTATATATGAATGTTTTTTTTTGCCATAAATATGAATGATTACTTCGCCTTATATATGAGTGATTATTTTGACATATATATGAATGATTACTTCGCCTCATATATGAATGGTCATTTTGCCATATATATGAATGATTATTTTGCCTTATATATGAATGAATATATAGTCTTATATATGAATGATTACTTTGCCTTATATATGAATGATTACTTTACATTCTGTATGAATTATTTAACGATATATGAATGGTTATTTTACCATATATATGAATGGTCATTTTACCCTCAATATGAATAATTATTTGGCATTATATATGAATGGTCCTTTTGCCGTATATGCAAGGGACGTTGATAAGAGGGAAAAGAACCTAACATAGATCCAAACACATCGTCTCTTCCAACCGTTGTAGAAATGAATAAATAGTATAACAGAATGGACTGAAATTGACATATTGCAAAAACCGGAATGTGTTATGAACAATTTAAAATTCCGGAATGGACCGAACTTGGCGTACGGAAATACCGGAATGGACCTAAAAGAAGGTAAACGGGCATAACAATGACCTAATATGAGAAGCAAAATAAAATAAGAAAACCACTGAAGTAAAAAAACAAAATCTCGTATAAGCATAAGAAATAGTATACACACTACTTAATTGGTACGTTTCTTTTACCATTTTTTTTTTATAATCACATTTAACATTGGCATGCTACAAGGAAAAAACTGTTAAGTTGATTCTGGAAATATGGAAAAGCCATTGTTTACAATTTCCGATGATTTTTTATACTGATATTGCATTAGGGGATCTGATATTGTAAGTACATACATCCATGTGCATGTCTGTGTGCCGCTGTTCAAAATTAATCCTTAAAAATCCATCCATCGCAGAATGTGCCATTTGTTTTATGAAAACAATGATGGTTTATCAGTAGGCGACCCTGGGTAACTATTTATTTACGTGTCGCCGACTTATTTAGTGCAACACTTTCATGATCATTGACAACCTGGACTACGTTGCAATTTTACAGAGCAATCAATTGTAGAAGCAGTTTACTCTTAGTTCGGAACTGCTTCATCGCACGAAACAGCAGACAACAGTCATAGAAGCTAAAGTGGACTTCTTTGTCGTTGGCAGATTGACAACTGAAGGAATAAACATCACCAACAGATTTCAAAGGAGTCCATGTGTCGCCAGCGAAAAATAATAACAATAAAAAGTGTGACGTACGGACATAAAGACATACATACATATGACGAAGATCGACTGCTAAACGTAACAAAAGAAAGATCCCGAAAAAAAAATGAAATCAAAATCGCAACTAAATACATTTTGTAAATCCGCACCGCAAAAGGCCATAGATAGAATCGTATATTGTAATAGATAGGCCACCAGAAGGCCATATATAGGACCACAACGGACCATAGATAAAACCGTAAAGGGCAATATATAACCCGCAAAGTGCCATAGATAGACCCACAAATGGCCATAAATAAGGACAACAAATTGCCATAGATAGGACCACAAAGGGCAATAGATGGAACCACAGAGGGCCATAGATAAGAACCGCAAAGGGCCATAGATGGAACATCAAAGGGTCATAGATAAGGACCACAAATTGCCATCAAAAGGACCTCCACAAAGGGCCATAAATAGGACCGCAAAGGGCCATAGATGGAACCACAAAGTGCCATAAATGGCACCGCATAGTGCCATAGATAGGACCGCAAAGGGCCATAAATAGGACCGAAAAGGGCCATAGATGGAACCACAAAGCGCCATAGATAGGGCCACAAAGGACCATATATAGGACCGCAACATGCCATAGATAGGACCGCAAAGGGCCATAATTAAGACCACAAAGTGCCATGAATAGGACCGCATAGTGCCATAGGTAGGACCGAAAAGGGCCATAGATGGAACCACAAAGCACCATAGATAGGGCCACAAAAGACCATAGATAGGACCGCAAAATGCCATAGATATGACCGCAAAGGGCCATAAATAAGACCGCAAAGGGCCATAGATGGAACCACAAAGTGCCATAAATAGAACCGCATTGTGCCATAGATAGGACCACAAAGGGCCATATATAGGACCACAAAGGGCCATAAATAGGACCGAAAAGGGCCATAGATGGAACCACAAAGCGCCATAGATAGGGCCAGAAAGGACCATAGATATGACCGCAAAGTGCCATAGATAGGACCGCAAAGGATCGGTAAAAAGGGATCAATTCCTTGGGCATTCATACAGCGTTTTATTCAATTGTCAAAACAATACACATAAAAAAGAAAATGATAATCATAGTTGTTTATACTCAATTAATGACAGTTAATTTAAAAGAGGAGTGGTAAAATTGAAATGTAATATAGGAAATTTAATATTATGAAGATATGATTAACTTTGAACATCGGTGAATATCATAATATAAATATAGGAACCCTTCACTGAACAGATTCCGTAATCGGTATTGGTTTGATAAGCATCGTTTGTTTATGAAATGAAATCTCCTCTCAGCGGAACCATGTCATCCCAATCATGAGGGGATATTCTAAGCAATACACTGATTAGGCCTTCTACATGCATCAAAGCTGTAGCAGATGACGTCGAAAAGATCTATTCAGAAATATGGAACATTTCTATCAACAAGAGATGCTTATGAAACATCATGCCCCAACTGAACTTTCATTGTCAGAAACATGTGGAAGATTGAATAAACTATGCATGACCCGAAATGGGAGCCAATTAGTCATGTCTTGTCCACCAGTCATGCTGTCTGTGTTAAAAGTAACTGTGACTTCGGTAGAATGACCTCAACATCGATATGGGTCATTTTCTGTTAATTCCGAACCTCCCTGCCGAATTTGAGGACTTTAGGCTAAAACATTTTGCAGTTATCAATCGGGACAAATTGTTGTGTTCAAGGTCACGTTTACCTTGACAGTATGACCTCAATATCAACATGGGTCAACTGAGCAATTATGTGTTGTAGGTGAAAGCATTATCCAGTTATCAAACAACGTTGGTTTACTGAAGGACAGACAGACATGTGCAAAGCAATATTCTCCCTCTACTTCGAAGGGAGGATTATTAAAACAAAAGTATTATTATGGTAAACAGTGTAATACAGGAAGAAATTGCTCACATGCCAGGCGATTTCTTCTATTGCCATGATGATTTCAAAAGTCGTCTGGTGGAGATGCGTTCAAAAGTGGCTGCAGATACGCCCAATGTTTTCAGATGGGAAGGTTATGAAAAAGAGCAGTTTATTTTTACAAAGATTAACCCAATTTAATGTTCAGTTAAAACGTAACACAACAACATCACAATAGCATACATATAAATCTAGAGGTGAATGAACATTTATTGAAACACGAGGTCCCTAGATCACCATCTTGAGAATCAGTTCAAGGAGTTTTGTCACTAAGATTGTGTTCAGAATGATTTTTTTTTTACTATTTACACATAACGGAAATCCGTCCCAACCCCTTGTGGCCATATATTTATATGTATTGAAACAATTTAAACTAGAGATTGCTTTTTTGAAAAAGCGCTTGTCTCCCCATTTGTGTGGTCGTAAGGGAGGAAAAGAAATGATGGAGATGAATTTTTTAGTTTTGGACTGGAGATGAAGCAACAGTGACAATCCTCAGTTATTGAGCGGAAACCATTTTTCAGCTGAGGGTTACCATGACCTTGATCTTTGACCTAGTGACCTCAAAATCAATAGGGGTCATTTGCTGCTGGTGACCAACCTGCACACCAAGTATGAAGTTCCTGGGCCCAAGCATTCTTCAGTTATTGAGCGGAAACCATTTTTCAGCCAAAAGTCACCGCGACCTTGACCTTTGACCTACTGACATCAAAATCAATAGGGGTCATCTACAGTTTAGGACCAAGCTGCACACCAAGAATAAAGTTCCTGGGTATAAGCGTTCTTGAGTTATTGAGTAAAACACATTTTTCAGCTGAAGGTTACCGTGACCTTTGACATTTGACCTTGTGACCTCAAAATCAAACAAATTCAATAAAGGTCATTTACTGTTTAGGACCAACCTGCACACCAGGTATGAAGTTCCTCAACATAAGCATTCTTTAGTTATTGAGAGGAAACCATTTTTCAGCTGAAGGTTACCATGACCTTGACCTTTAAGCTAGTGACCTCAAAATCAATAGGGGTCATCTACTGGTGGTGACCAACCTGCACACCAAGTATTAACTTCCATGGCCAAAGCATTCTACAGTTATTAAGCAAAAACAATGTTTCAGCTTATTGTCACTGTGACCTTGACTTTGACCTCAAAATGAATAGGGGTCTTCTACTAGGCATGGCCAACCTGCATACCAAGTATGGAGTTCCTCAGCCAAAGCGTTCTTCAGTTATTGAGCGGAAACCATTTTTTACCTCACAAGGTCACCATGACCTTGACCTTTGACCTTCTGTTATCAAAATCAATAGGGGTCAGCTACTGGTCATGACCAACCTGCATACCAAGTATGAAGTTCCTACGCCCAAGCGTTCTTCAGTTATTGAGCGGAAACAAGTGTGACAGACGGAAGGACGGAAGGACGGAAGGACGGACGGAACGGGCAAAAACAATATGTCATGGGGGAGACATAATAATAGCGGTAGAGGGTCACCCCACTTGAGACCCAATGAACATATATATAATTATTATAATACCAAATTATTTTCAATTATGGCAAATTATCTTGGACAAGAACAATTTTTTTAAATGAACCATATTCAACCTAGATATCCTATAGACATTCTGCCAAAGCTTCAGCAAGCCAAAAGCGTCTTCATGTGAAAAAAGGTTTATGCCACTTTCAACACTTTAATTTATCACTAAAGCAGTGTTTCAGTCATTATACCATCCGTCATATACTGAGTACCAAGAAGGGAATATACATCAGTGTGGGGAAACAACTATTTCACGTGACACACAAATGGTAACGTACACACAGGAAGTAGGACAAAAGAGCACAACTCAGGCAAGTTATTTGCGTATTTCTACGTTATTAACTCGCTCCCAAATTAGAGACCTAGCCTACCGACTGCACCAATTCATAAGCTTTCCGAAAATGTGCGTATTGTTTTTCAGAACGTTTTACTTTTTGAGAACATTCAAACAATATTTTCCAAAATTGGCATGCCAACGTACACACTCTTGACCAATTTGTTATGAAAACGTCCCAAAATACCGTAACTTTTCGTTGCAAGTGTTTTGAAGTGGCCTTCTCGATGTAAAAACAGATTCTACTCTTCTTAGATACTTTTAATTGCTGGATTTTAAAAGAAAACATTAAAACAAGTGGCTCTGTAAAAATGTCAACGTGCACACTCGTGAAATGTTTTGTTATGTTATGTCAACGTACACACTTCTAACGTTTTAAGGTGTAATTCTTAACTTGATACAATGATATGTACATGTTAACGTATTTTCACTCTTTTTCAATAAATAGGAACATTACATGTCGCCATAGTATAAACACTTTATTTCCCAATATTATGAAGATGTTAATGCTTATAATTGTTAAACTGTTGATGTAACATAACTCCAAAATGATTTAAGTCATTCAGACTTATTTAGCCTAAAATAATTTATAAGTATATGTCAAATTTTAAATGTCCGTTACTGTCGCCGTCTACGTGTAATGAAGTTAAATGCTTTGTTTTTTAAAGAAGCATGACAGTTCTACCCATTTTGAAAGAATATCTAGGGATTTAAATGATGCTTGTTTAAGGAAAACGCACCAAGTATTACACAAGATAGAGATATTAAATAAAATGGCATGTGTTTATTATGACGTTTAATTTACAATTCGTCCTAAAATTGCCGTTACCGTTAATTCGAGCCAGCCTTGCAGAAGGAAACGGGAAGTTATTGCAAAACTATGAATGCTTGAATTGAGTGTTATAAATGTACAATACATTCTGTTAAACAAACGTCTCTTCGTATCCGTCTAAAACTCAATTCGGCTTCATTTAAACGGGTAGCTTCATTTTTGTTGTACATAATTAAATTTCCGTGATCACTCACAAAACATTATTTACGGTTGTATAATGCAATTAAATACATGTCTATTTAAGGATGTAAGCCAAGGTAGTGATAAAGGAGTCAAACCATAAGACTGCTGTCATGTACTACGAAGTTATTCCCAAAACAAGACAAAATTTTAAATATCCGTTATCAAATTTCCGTTATAAAAATACGAAACTAATGGAAATGAGCATAGCTTCGCAGAAAAGTGCTATTTATGACGTCGGTACTACGTCATGATATCGTGGTTTGCTGGCCATTTTGTTTAAATGTGAAATTTTACTCTCAAAAAAAAAAAAAAAATGAAGCCAGATTTCAGAAATCATCAAGATAAGCACATGTATTCATTATTTATATTATCGGTATATTGATATACGATCGAACAATGATTTGATACTATATAGATCAAATTAGATTAAATTTACAAAGAATCTAATTTCTGTTTCTGCATCACGTGTTGTTGACATGCTATATAGGCTTCAAATAACTAAAATCTCCGTTACAGGATAGTAACGGAGATTTTAGATGCGGTCTTATGCACATTGATAGAAAAGTAGTGTGTAAATATGATTTCTTCAAACTTAGAAATGTTACACAAAGGAACACAAATATGTTTTTCAGTGAACTATTCAATAAAATATGAATGATGACAAAATCTTAATATTTTTTTATGAGTTATAAATATTATGCTAAAACAAAAACCTTTTTTTTGTTTAAGCACTATTCTGGAATATAAATGTATGGTTTTAGCACCTGTTTATATTGTATAAGACATATAAGTAATGAGTTGACTACATATCACATTTGTCCAATGTTTATAAACGATGCAGTTTGAGTGTAAGCCCATGGTAACGGAAATTTAAAATCGGTAACGGAAATTTTATGTTTTTTGTTTCAGCAATTTTCGTTAATAATGTTACCCAATAGTTTTAATATAGACACATGTTGTAAAGAAACACTAGGCAAACAGTCGTTCCATTTTCAAAATGGAAATATATCCAAATTAGCGTCATTTAAATTTCCGTGACTGTGAAATTTCCGTGATTAAATATTTAACTGCTTTTTTAGGACATGTTGATCAACATATTATATATCTTATGTATCTACATGATACGAATAGTGCGTATTGACATCGTAAATACTATTTGCTACGTTTTTAGCACAGGTGAATCAGCAATAATCAAACACTCATTGTATTATTAGACTTGTGCTCACAAATCCAATCTGGTTTGGCTTTTGTGCTTTAAACAAAAGTGAAAGTGTGTACATACTTCTAATAGCGACGGTTTAAATGTTTTCGAAAAAAAAGAAATACTTGAAAGTTGTGCCTATGAAGTATTTTTATAAGACAAGTGTTAACAATCACAAGATAAATTTCCGTTACCACAGTTAGTGTTGTTTTGACTAATTATCAAGACTCTACCAGGTTATTCTGTGTATTAAAGATGATGTTCTACATACTTACCGAATATTCCTGTCTCAAGTTGTTCCTTTTTCATCAAGTTTAAATAACCCAAACATGAATAGATACAATGTGAAAAGCTACCTTTTTCATGATTACAAACTACAACCAAGATGTATATTTTTTAGTTTCTTAAAATGTTGATAAAATTCGGGAACAAAATGCAAATATGGTAATATGTTTGTCTCTTCGTGAGGATATATATCCTCAAGAAAGAATGCGAATATTTTGAATCTCAATCATATACTAATTTGCAAGATTTATAAGACGCATTGTTATATGGTACACAGTAACAGAGATTTAATATACATACTTTTTCAATATCTATATAGTCTCAAAGGAGTAATAGTTACTCAAAAAGTAAAGTAGATATGCATGTGAAATTTGGCATGTATGTTACCAAAGGTTTAAAGTGTGCAACCATATACGAAACCGTTTAAATAAGTACGGTTTGTAAATTGTCAATATTTCACCACCAGTGATCCTATTTATTGAAAAAGAGTGTTTATCGTCTGAAATACATTATAACATTGTTTGAATTATTTTGTAAAACACATTAACACTGCGGTAGACTTGGCCGTATCATGCAAAACCATGTGTTGCCTATCGCCGGGAGCTACAGCATGTGTTTGAATACAAATCGCATATAAATTTTTCTGTTTTCTGAGAACTGCCATTATATGATATTCTCGATGTCGGTTTTGTTAGTGGAGTCGCGAAAACAGTTAACCTTGGCCTTAACACAAAATCAGTTATAGATCTTCAAAAGTAACTTGAATTTCATGTTGCGAGTTTCCGCAAGGTCCATAACTCGGTTATTGTGCATGTGTATAGTAGAAAGAGCGAGCATTGACAAGAAAAAGAATATGGGACTGTACTAATGAACACAGCTACTCCATTATCAGAACGGTAATAAGAAAGAAAAGTTTAACCGTGCTAACAATATCGTGGGGATAAATTACAACAATCGTCATTGTAACGCAGGCTAGATAAGAGATATACTTTTGACAAAATGGTACCATCGTGAATAAAAGTATACACATGCACACTAACTCGGGTAGGTACTACTATTACATACCGAGTTATGGACCTTGCGGAAACTCGCAACATGAAAGTTACTTTTGAAGATCTAGAACTGATTTTGTGTTAAGGCCAAGGTTAAGTGTTTTCGCAACGCCACTAACAAAACCGACATCGAGAATATCATATAATGGCAGTTCTCAGAAATCAGAAAAACTTATATGCGATTTGTATTCAAACACATGCTGTAGCTCCCGGCGATAGGCAACACATGGTTTTGCATGATACAGCCAAGTCTACCGCAGTGTTAATGTGTTTTACAAAATAATTCAAACAATGTTACAAGAAGAATGTTTGACGCAAAGCTTCAAAGAGAAGCCGCAATTTTTCGTTGTACATGTAGAAATAAGAAAAAAGAACATTTAAATCCACAAACAGCTGTAAACGGTAATATGCTGACATATTTATCCCTTTGAAATCTGTTGTTTACTTCAAATTACCTCCCTTTAATCAATACCGGGATATTTACCTTGTGATTCGTATGAATAAGATTGATAAACATTGAAATTATATGAATGAAAACTATTATTTGAATTAGTAATAACATCAAAATCAAATTTAAGCCAAGATAAATGTGTACACATATCATTAATTGTTTGTAGATACCTTAATGTATAGGTATGAATATAAAATTTATAAACTTATAAAAAAAAAATGTATATACTATGTCTGTGAATCTGGCAGAAACACCCATTTCAATATACCAAACATGTTAAAGTGAATTTAAGTATGAACCGTTCTTGTATGTACTGAAACTAGAAACGTCCGTTTGTGTATAAGTATATTTCCAATATTTACGATTTTATATTGAGACTAGCTAACCCAGCACGACGTGAACTTCCTCTACAAAATTGGTAGTTGTAAATTGTATGTGGCAAACGGTTAGCTGCTGAACATGTATTTAAATGTTTAACTGTGTTAAATATTTGTATTCCCTTTAAATTGTTTATTTAAATCGTCATACATGTGTATTATTAGACAAAGGTGTAAGACCAAATGGGAACTTAGTTAAATTGTGCGTATACTTCAAATTACCTCCCTTTAAGTACTACCAGGATTTTTGTTCTTGTGATTCGTATGAATAAGTTTGATAAACATTAAAATTTCAACTAGACGGCAAAATTTAGTTTTGAAACAGATATTTCTGTGGTTTATATATGTTCATGTCTGCACCTCTTCATCTAATTACTACGTAATATATGATAGCATGTAAGGAACCAGATTACATTTACCACGTGCCTTTCTTGTTCATGGTTTCCGGTTTAACATACTATCGAACTAATAAAGCGTCTGAGGCAGGCAAACAATTCAGTTTACTGTTTAGACTAGATACAGAATGAATTTCGCTTAAATAAAAATGTACATACATTCAATTAATATACTGGCCTTTGTCTTTCGTTTTTAATTTGTAAAAATCACACATGTATATAGATTGTAAAAGAGATGTTTTAAAAGTCATTACCTTAAATGTACTTAGTAAGGACAAAGAAAAATCAAGATATGTGGTCACGCTGGCAGGTCTAAATATTCTCCTTGTTCGGAATTTCTAAGTATCCATACAGGAAGCCTCCTTCTGGCGGCTTCCAATAATATATTTCAGACGATAAAATACGTTAACATTTATATATAATTGTATCAAGTTAAGAATTACACCTTAAAATGTTAGAAGTGTGTACGTTGACATAACATAACAAAACATTTCACGAGTGTGCACGTTGACATGTTTACAGAGCCACTTGTTTTTATGTTTTCTTTTAAAATCCGGCAATTAAAAGTATCTAAGAAGAATAGAATCTTCTTTTACATCGAGAAGGCCACTTCAAAAACACTTGCAACGAAAAGTTACGGTATTTTGGGACGTTTTCATAACAAATTTGTCAAGAGTGTGTACGTTGGCATGCCAATTTTGGAAAATATTGTTTGAATGTTCTCAAAAAGTAAAACGTTCTGAAAGACAATACGCACATTTTCGGAAAGCTTATGAATTGGTGCAGTCGGTAGGCTAGGTCTCTAATTTGGGAGCGAGTTAATAACGTAGAAATATGCAAATAACTTGCCTGAGTTGAGCTCATTTGTCCTACTTCCTGTGTGTACGTTACCATTTGTGTGTCACGTGAAAAAGTTGTTTCCCCACACTGATACATGTACTATCTCCATAAACCAACTAGTTCTAGGGCAGGAAATGTGATTTGCCTAAGGAAACTCCACCGTGAGCGAAGATCTAACTCGTATCACCAGTTTCAAATCCTACTCTGTCAACGCACTGAAACGCAGACCTCCCACGCATGAGGATGATATTCTATTCAGAAATATTCATCATACTGAAATGCTTGTGAAACATCATGCCCCAACTGACCGTCTCATTGTCAGAAACATGTCGAAGATTGAATAAAATATTCGTGAAATGAAATGGGAGACAATTAGACATTTCTGGTACATCAGTAATATTTGTTTGTGTTTCGACATATCTAAAATCTGGAAACTAAAAATAAGTTATCCTAATTTCAGCTTTTCGCAAAAAATCATTCTTGTGAAAAGTCAAAACTTGGAAGTTTTTGAATCTACAATTGTTGCGTTTCTGCTTAGTCGAAAGTTGATTTTCACACACAATACATTGATAAAAAAAAATCCAGTATGCACTCTCTTGTGTTTGATTAAACATCAACTTGGTAAGATTTTTATCCGATATGAATTCTTCGGTTGTTGATTAAATTACCTTTATTTGTGCATGCATATTGACAAACATCACACCGATAGGACTTTTTTCTTGTATGTATTATTTTGTGTCTGGTTAAACTACCTTCTCTTTGCATGCATATTCACAATCATCACATCGATAGGACTTTATTCTTGTATGTATTATTTTGTGTCTGGTTAAACTACCTTTTCTTTGCATGCATATTGACAAACATCACATTTATAGGACTTTATTTTTGTATGTATTATTTTGTGTCTGGTTAAACTACCTTCTCTTTGCATGCATATTGAAAAACATCACATTGATAGGACTTTTTTCTTGAATGTATTATTTTGTGTCTGGTTAAACTACCTTCTCTTTGCATGTTTATTCACAAACATCACATCGATAGGACTTTATGCTTGTATGTATTATTTTGTGTCTGGTTTAACTACCTTCTCCTTGCATGCACATTCACAAACCTCACATTGATAGGACTTTCCTCCTGAATGAATTTGTTGGTGTTCGATTAAAGATTTTTCTGTCTGCATGTATACTCACAACATTATATTGATAAGGCTTTTCTCCCATATGTATTTGTTGGTGTTTGATCAAAGCATCTTTCCGTATGCATGTATATATTCAAACATCAAATTGATTATAATTTTCTCCAGTATGAATTATCTTGTGTCTGATTAACCTATCTTTCTCTTTGCATGCATATTCACAAACATCACATTGATAGGGCTTTTCTCCAGTGTGTTTTCTCTTGTGTTTGATTAATTCTCTTTTCAGCCTGCTTGTATATTCACAAACATCACATTGATAGGGTTTTTGTCCTGTATGTATTCTTTGGTGTCTAGTTAAGTTACCTTTCTCTTTGCCTGCATATTCACATACAGTACATTGATAGGGCTTTTCTCCAGTGTGTTTTCTCTTGTGTTTGATTAAATCGCCTTTCAGCCTGCTTGTATATTCACACACATCACATTGATAGGGCTTTTCTCCTGTATGTATTCTTTGGTGACTTAATAAATTACCTTTCTGTTTGCATGCATATTCACAAACATTACATTGATAGGGGTTTTCTCCAGTATGTATTCTTTGGTGTTCGATTAATTCACCTTTACGTCTGCAAGCATATTCACAATCATTACATTGATAGGGTTTTTCTCCTGTATGTATTCTCTGATGTTTGATTAAACTACTGGAATCTATGCTTGCATATTCACAAACATCACACTGATACGGCTTTTCTCCTGTATGTATCCGTTGGTGTCTGATTAAATAACTTTTCTGTTTAAATGCATATTCACAAACATTACATTGATAGGGCTTTTCTCCTGTATGTATTCTCTGATGATTGACTAAACTACTGACAATTATGCATGCATATCCACACACATCACATTGATAGGGCTTTTCTCCTGTATGTATTCTTTGGTGTTTGATCAAATTACATTTCTTTTTACATGTATATTCACAAAAATTACATTGATAGGGTTTTTCTCCAGTATGTATTCTTTTGTGTTCGATTAATTTACCTTTCCTTTTGCATACATATTCACAACAATCACATTGATAAGACTTTTCTGCAGTATGTATTCTCCTGTGTTTGATTAATTCTCTTTTCCACCTGCTTGTATATTCACAAAACTCACATTGGAAGGGTATTTTTCCAGTATGCATTCTAGAGCATGTATTTAAATCTTCTTTCTGTTTGTTTTCCTCTTGACAAACATATTGATCAGGTTTATTCTCACTGCGTTTTTATTAAGTTGGAAAAATAGGTTTATTAGATCATTACGTTATATAACATTGATATACCTTTTCTCTAGTATGTATACATGTGTTCTTTAGTCTCTAATTAAAGTAGATTTGTACATGTCCCCAAAACGGCCTTCATAAGGTTTCTCTGCAGTATGAATAATCATATGTTTATTTCTAATCCCCCTTCAGACAGGAAACTGATAATGTTTCTTTGCAGTTTGTGATCTCTTGTACTGAAAAGAAAACAAGACAGATTATGAATTGAGATAAAGATTTCAATAAATTGCTATAGGTTTTTAAAGTTTTCTTGAATGTGGGAACGAATGATCAAAGATCCGGTAGACTGACTTCCACCTCTAGTCGCACAGGTCTAACAATATTGACTAATTATTAAACATTTACTTGATGAAATATCCTTTCGTACATACATCATATTTGCAGAAGACAAACTTTGAAAATATCTATGGAAAAAAGGCCCAAGAAGGCTAGTATCGCTCAATTGCATTAGGCAAAAGGTATATCACTATAACCCTATACGGCAAAACAGCCCATTCCTTGGTGGCTCTGTTTGGATTTCAACACAGAACTTTAAAATCCTTCTGGTCTTAATCTTATTTCAAGATAATTTGGAAAAGTTTGTTCCTTAAGTGACCCTCGAACGAACATCAACTGGTATTTAGGAATCAGTGTAGCTAATCTAACAACGGTCCCTAGATTCATCTTAATCCACCTCAAAACCAAAATCGACTTTACACTGGCCGAAATCGACATATAATAGTATAAGTTATGTTATATATCGAGGGCGTGAAACGGTTGTATTTAAAAACCTATTTTGAAAACCCTGGTTTAGGGGCAATTTTGACCCCTTTGTAAACAATGCAAATTTAGGTGCCATTGCTCAGAACGAGCAATGGCACCTAAATTTCCATTGTTTACCAAGATAAATGATTTAACGTTTATAAAGACTTTATGGCGAGGTGATTAACCTTGGTAAAAAAGTACAAATTTTAGTTACAACTGTTTCTCGCCAAGCCCTCGATATATATACTAAACAATACACTTCGACGAATTTCTAATTGGCCACCATATAAAATATGATATTATGCGACATATTTAATCAATAAATCTAAAGTTTGGTTATTTTTGTATTGTACAAACCAATCTATCAATTTACAGAAAGAATACACCTATTCATGTACAAAATCATCCATGCAGAACGGTAGGTGCGAAAATAGCATATGTGCTCGCGTTCACCGTGCACAGCATAGTAGTTGTCGTATCAATTTATTTGGTTACACATACAATTTAAAAGGTGATTTCCTTTAATTGTGGACGTATTTAAAATTGTGTTAAATGTCACTTTTTTAATCTATAGATGAAATTAAACGCGTATGTTTACTTTGTTACGGTGAACATTCTTTAAAGACAATACGTCAATGGCGAAAACTGGAATCCGTAATTTTGTTTTCAACTTGAACATGTGTGTGGCGAAAAGACTGTAGTCTTTTATCCTGTCTGAAATTTGCAATCTTAAATGTAATCATCTATGATATGGTGCAGGGCTTGTAGACGTACTTAACAAATCATAATTTAACACAATTTGCAGACGAACGCATGTGTGTTTACATTGCTCGTTCGTACTTAAGATTGTTCGACCCGTACGTACTAGAAAATTATTGGTTGCGCACAGCAGATACTGGTTAACTTTGTTTTGTCTACATAAAAATAAAAAAAATATGATGGTCCTATATCGCTCACCTGATTTAATCAAACTTAAAAAGTTTTCATTGTTCTTTGTCTATACATATATACGGAAAACAAGCAACACCCCCTGGTGGCCATGTTTATCATCACATCAAAATAATTTGAAGTCTTAGTAGAGGAGCACCCAAAGAACATTCATGGCAAATGGACAAGAATATTTTTAAAGTGTTTACCTTAACAAGTTTATGTAAAACAAGTGATCCCAAGGGTGGAGCCATGTTTGACACCAGGGCTATAATAATTTGAGCAATCTTGGTAGAAGTCCACCAGATGAAGTTAGATTGCAAATTTTAAACTTTCAGACAAGATTTTTAAAGTTTTATACGAGTATATGTAAAACAAGTGACCCAGGTGGGGCCATTTTTGAACAATCTTGGTAGGGGACCATTAGCTGATGCTACATACCAAATATCAAAGGCCTGGGCCTTCTACTTTTAGACAAGATGATTTTTTAATTGTTTTCCTTTTATGAGTCTATGTGAAATGAATGACCCCAAGGGTCGGGTGATTTTGACCCAAGGGCTATAATTTGAACAATATTGGTAGAGGTCCACTAGATGATGCTACATACCCAAATATCAGAGGCCTGGGCCCTCTACTTTTAGACAAGAAGATGTTTAAAGTTGTTTCCCTATAAGAGTCTATGTAAAACAAGTGACCCCCGGGGAGGGGTAATTTTTAACCCCATGGCTATAATTTGAACACTCTTGGTAGAGGTCCACTAGATGATGCTACATACCAAATATCAAAGGCCTGGGCCCTCTACTTTAAGACAAGAAGATTTTTTAAGTTTTTCCCCTATATGAGTATATGTAAAACAAGTGACCCCCGGGATGGGGTCATTTTTTACCCCAGGGCTATAATTTGAACAATTTTGGTATAGAGGTCCAATAGACGATGCTATATACCAAATATCAAACCCTTACAGAATGAACGCCTTTTTGTGAACTATTCGTGAACAATGTGTGAATATAATGTGAACACTAGTGTTCACATTTATCATTCACGGAATGTTCACAGATTATGCGAACAATCCGCGAACACATATGAGTGCTATTCACATTTAGTTCACAAACAAGAAATTGTTCGCAGAATGTTAACATTTACAACTTACAAAATGTCAAAGTTAACATAATGTTCACAATAAGAACATATAAAATGGTCAGTTTGTCAAAAGGAAACATTTCAATTCGCAGAATGTTCACATTTAGCGCGCGGAATGTTCACATAAAGAACTTTATTACTGACATGGAATAGAATTTGTGGAAAAAACTCTGTTAATTTTCTCAGTTAACAATATGTTCACAATTGCGACTTGTACAATTGTAAAAGATTTCTTACACTGAGGTTTTTTACTACAAGTACTGTATGTAGAAAAGAAGAATATCAAACTTTTTGTTATATTTATTTTTTCAATAATGTTAACAATTTAGAAATAAAATATTCTATAATATATATGTAAAAAAAAAAAACCACTTATATATATATATATATATATATAAATTGTATTAAACAAAGTAAATACTGAAAGAAGGAACATTGTGACAAAATTATTTTAAAATCGGCCTGACACTTTTTTAGGTTTTCACTATATAAGGCAAAATAGCACCCTCCCCATTGGCAGACATGTTTTTTGACCAAGCATCATGGCTTCAAGGAATATGATAGAGTCATCTAAGGAATATTTCTACAAAATAATTATTTTGAATATCTGCCGACCAGTTTGGGAGAAGAACAAACTTGACGTGGATTTTTCAATTAATCAAGGGGAATAACTCTAAGGAAAATTGACCAATCCAAAAAAACAATAGACTAACATCATCCCAGTATGTTGGTTCATGTTTATTTCAAGTTTCATGAAATTCTACCAGGTAGTTACTGAGAAATGGCTGCAGTCCTGTATTTTTCAATAAATCAAGGGCAATAACTCTAAAGAAAATTTACCAATCAAAAAAACAATAAACAGGCTTCATCCCAGTATTTTGGTTCATATTTATTTCAAGTTTCATGAAATTCTACCATCTAGTTACTGAGAAATGGGTGCGGACGTGGATTTTTCAATAAATCAAGGGGAATAACTCAAGGAAAATTGACCAATCAAAAAAAAAAAATGGACGGGCATCATCCCCATATGTTGGTTCATATTTATTTGAAGCTTCATGAAATTCTAACAGCTAGTTACTGCGAAATGGTTGCGGACGGAGGTGACGGACGGACGGACGGACAACGCCATTTCAATATCTCCCTCCCTGTAAACAGGCGGGGGATAACAAACATAAGTTACATAAGTACTTATTGAGAAAACAAAAATGAATATATATCAATTTGCCCTTTCACCACCTAAAATCATGTTTATTATCCCAAAAAGAAGGTCACCCTTAGCATCTTTAGCTTTCAATGTAAATAAAAGGTTTAAGTTGTAACTATATTTCAAATATGAAAGAAAAATGCCAACTAGCCCTTAAGTATTAACGGGACCCAGAATACATGGCGAGTAGTAATAGAGCTAAAAATCAACTTGTACAGTAAATAAAATGGTGTTCCCCTTAACACTTTTGCCAACTGCTAAAAACCTGTTCATGAGTTCTAATAAAGATTGGTTTTCCTAATCACTCTCACAGATATTGGGACTTTCACAGATAAAAAAAAAATCATCCGAGAAAGATGTGTCTACACACAATGAGACAATATTGTGTAAATCAACAACTTGAACATTTCCATTGTATTTCAGTTTATGAATGTGACCAACTTTCACTTTTAAATATGCAGGATAATCTACATGTGAAGTGTCTAAAACACTTTCAGAGTGTTTATCCAGAATTTTAAGACATGCGAAAGTAGAATTTCTACATTTACATTCATATGTACAAACACATCTATTAAATCTGTGAACAGCAAAAAAAACAATATGTCCAAAACAGAAATTACTTTCTGCACTAAGGAACTTGACTGTATAAGAATTTCTTGCTTGAACACGTGTGTAAAGTTCTGAATGAAAAAGATGATTTCTAAGCATAATCCGGTCATAAAATGTAAGAAAAACTGGTTTAAAACCAAGTTTTATCTTAAATGCATCTTTCTGCTGAGCGCTTAATTGTACTTTCTTCTTCCCCCCAACTGTATATATGTTGTGGTCAATCTTTTGCTTAAGTACTGTCTGTGAAGAGTGAACAAACCTCTTCAATATAGTATTTTCTTTGACATGGTTTGGTAATTGATCAAGTAGGTTTGGTAAGAATTGGTGACTGTTTATTGCTGCTACGATTTGCATTTCTACTGCCTGTGTTCCATGGAAAAGTTTCAAAAGATCACCATTTAGAGACTCAAAAGCAAAGCATGAATATACCCAGAGAGGCCCCAAGTCTTTAACACATTTTGGAAGATGAAGCAAACTATGAGTGTTCAGGGTCATGTATCTAGCACCATAAAGTGATTCCATCATAAAAACAAAATAATTTAACAGGAAGTATGAATGTTCAATTTCAGACGGTAGTATGCTCTCTTGACATAAAATCCATATACTTTCAACAAATGTGCAATAGTGGAAAAAATAAACTGGTGACATAACATCTTGAAGTATAGGTACTGAATAAAACAACAACCAAGATCTAAGCTCAGAAGCTTTCCAAAACTTAAAATGATTAGAAATTGTTCTTGGTCTCCGTGTCATGCGGTAGTTAGGTTTAACTTTCATAAGACGATCATCTATTTCGTCTAAACGTTTTACAAGTGAAAAAGGCTCAGACGAGAAACCTACGGAAAACCAAAATGTCATAAGTTTTTTGGTAACACCTAATAAAACACAATGCATATAATCAATTGCTGTTGAAGAAGCAAAGTCATAAGATGAAAGTCCGTTCAAAAATGTAGGTCCCTTTATACCATTGATTGTTCCGGATGTATTTACTGCTTCAGCAGCATCAGCAATACAATCTTCTGATACACGGTACGGTCCAACTGGATTGTCATGATCAAATGGAAAAATATGAACGTATCCTCTATTTCCAGTTTTCAGATTAAGTCCCTTTTGTAAACAACGATTACAACTAGAATCTCCATTGAATTGAATCATATTTAATGCTGTCGATTTTGCAGGTAAATCTGCAGTTCCACAAATTAAAAAGGCTTTTACATGAAACACATCGTCCACAGTATTGATTTCAAAACCATCTGTTTCCAATGTCTTTAAATGATTCAATAGTGGATTGCAAAACAGATTTATTGGAGGTTTGATGTCTCCAAACCAGAGTCCATAAAATAACATATTTGACTTTTTAATTCGCTCCTTGTATGGCAATTCATTGATCATAAGGTACATAGGCCAAATTGAAAACTTTGAACTTTTAAATACAGGAACGCCATCAGTATTCCATGTTAAAGAAATGTTGTTAGGATTTGATAAGGGCTTTCCATTTAAAGATTGTTTCTTGTACAATTCACCATCATATATATCTTCAATTCCATCCGCCTGTCTCTTTGTTCTGTTGAAGCGATATTTCAAATGTTCACGAAAGGAACTACGTTGAAACAAATCATTCAGTTGAGTTTGAAGTGGTAACTCCACAAAATATGACATACCATTTTTTTTCTGTAAGTCTTTGCCACAGGCAGCATTTAGACAGATTTCCTGCGAACTATCCTCAGCATTCATTAAGCAAGAGCTGCAATAGTAGTTTTTAATAATTGGAGACTTTAAGTCGGCAAAATATTTTTTAAATGACTGAAGACTTGAGAACACTGGAATTTCATTCAAACAATGAGCATTTAAAAGAACAAGTAAGTCAGACAATTGACTACCAGTGATTGAATGAGTCATCGCATATACCCAAACAAGTATAATACTGGTAAAGATTGTCATAGTGTGACCAGTGTATATTGGCACATTCATAGCTGCCTCATTATTCAGATTGTCGTTCTTGGAAGCTTTTTCATCTTGTATTTCTTCTTCAATAATTTCTTCATCTTGTATTTCTTCTTCAATTATTTCTTCATCCAATATATATCTGTTTACTTCATCTGGTGCTGTTCCTTCTTGTAACTCATCATCTGTTAAAAAATGTAATAACATGATAAAAAGATGCAAAAATATAAGTCTTAAATTTCTAAAAATTTATCTATTAACACAATATGTGCAATTTCTCCTTTTGCCACAATGTTTCCCCTTTTTGTCATAGGTTTATCCGTTCAATTATGGAGATTTTCTATCTTTTGACGAAATATGTTTCAGTGCTGATATGCTCTGTTACAGAGCGGTCATAATTATGAGGGAAAGGGTTAAAGATTATAAGTTGTCTGCCTCTTTCAGATATAAGAGTTAATAATATATTCAACTTAATTTTAAGATGGTAAATCTAAATAAAAATCTAAAAAAAAATAAACTTAACAGTTAACCCAAGACTAAATTGAATTTAAATTGTTTCAGTACCAACATTCTACAAAGAATAAAGCCAGGAGAATTAACAGAATACACTTTCTCACAAACTTCTGATAGTGTCTAATATTTGTTAAAAATTATTAGAAATGAACATAATTATGTATGTGAAATACATTGTAGTAAAGGGAGAAATGGCAAGTTTTGTGCAATTTCTTCTTTTTTCACAATGTTTTTAATAAGACTTTTGCTGCAGAGGCGTCAGAAATGGTCTATATAAGGTAAAGGGTCATATAAATTATATTGTAATTTGAACCATTTCAAGTAAATCTATTATTAGGCGGCGCGCCTATTACTTTTGAACAGATTTCTGAGATCACATGGTAGGATCCGATATTATTAGAAAGATACGCATTGAAATGCGCTGAACATATTGCAATTGCGGTTGTTTAAAAAACACTTAGTTATGTCACATCTAACATGAAATAAATACTCCGATTTTTTAAGTATTTATGTTCTTCATTTTGACTCGAGATTATGTTTGTTTGTATTATTTACAAAGACATTTGTGCTCCCTTCTAGACGTGCACCAACACCCCTGTTGCAGACTGTTCACGTGTCAATCATTGCGATAAAAGTCATGTCGAATTTTCGCTTTAAATTAATAGAAATTTAACTCTTTGAATATTATTTATATGTTCAAAGAGATGAGTTCATTTCTGAATAATTCATTCATCTTGTAAATAACTGTAAAAATCATTCAATACCTTCATGTTGTTTTTTACCTTTCTTGCATGTAAATAGGGAGACCATTTTATTGTATACACTCATATATATTATTTAATCAATACCTTTTACTTTGGCATCCAAGTCGTTGTTGGTAGCAATCTTGCACCTTTTCACTGGAATATCATCAGGAAAAACATTGTATAGTCTTGGGCGAACATGACCACGTGAGTTAATGCGAACAATTTTTGTTCTCAAAAAACCTTTACTTTCATCTATCTGAGAATCTGAAAGAGTACAAAATATTCAATTAGCCCAAATTACTGGAGGGGATTATAGGCCTATAAGTAACTTATTTCTGCATGCAATATTGAAACAAATAAACTGATATATTATATGTTCGCCTCTTTCCATGCAAAATAAAATGTTCATAGTTGTTATTAATGCTTCTACGCATAAGTCCTACAATGAGATGCCATTAAAAGCAAATTTTAATACTACAATACGTATAAGTGATGATGACAAGTCAGTCTGACATAGAATTCAACAATGTAACATCATCATACTCCTGGAGTCCATAGCCACCTCATTCTTTACAAAAAATAAGTCCAGTGTTCTAGCCAGAAATTCTGGTAGGCAAGTTGCTTTCAACACATGAACGTATTGTCATACATCAATTCATTGACAATGTATCATGGAGCTGACTTTAATAACGGCATAGCTAGATTTTTCTTAAAGTTAAGCAACGTTCACAGTGGTGAGTGCTTTGTAACCCGCGATGGCTTAACGCCGGTACACGTAACAATATTAAACATATTTATGTCAGTTACTCAAAGCCTAAAAAGTGTGGATTTTAAAGTAAATATATATATATTTCATCAGATGTCAATACATTTTTGTTTATCTTTTATTAAAACAAGAATTGATGTGGGAAAACACTGCCTTAAAAGTAAACTCCATTGTTACCTGATTTCTCCATTTTCGAAGTGTTTTTAATCTGTTTGACAATATACGGCGACGAATACACTCTTTGTGACTTAATTCTTCCTTGTGAATAATACACTGTGTCAAAGGCTAAAGCTCAAACTTATTTAATTATAGTCTAGTAAATGTTTATATGCGCCCAAAATGATCTTGATCATTGAGGTGTTTGGTTTTCGTGATCTGTGTTGTTTGGGTGGCTGTTACAGAATTTAACGAAAATATTATAGTTTTTAACAACGTTTTATGTAAGTTCAATAGCAAATAAATATAAGTCGTACCTTCATAATTTCTATTTATTATGGTCGATTTATTGTGTGTTATAATTGAATAAATATACATAGAGATCAGAAATATTAGAGCGATATAAATTTCGTTCAATTAAATTCTACACCTAGCTAGATCGCACGTTTTTTTGAATTCAACAACTTGACAAATTTGATGAAAATGTCGAAAAAGCGTACTGTACAACTTCCAAAGTTTTTACGAGAAGGTAATTTAGTTTTTTTCTAGTTATGAAATATCATAGAGCCACCAGAGAGCGAAAACACGGACAAAGCGTGAAGTTTCGCACCAAAAAAAAACTTCGGGTACTTCGCCCCAATAACGTTTCCCCCCATTTCTTTCTGCAAGTTTAAAGTCTTAAATTGGATTTTTTCAGTTGTTTTCAAGAGCTTTACTTGATATGTTATATAAAAAACACACATACGTGTAACGGAAGAATGATTTGGAAATTAACAATAAACGAAATATAGTCTAGATTAAATAAATGTGAATGAAAAATTTCACTTATTTTGTCACACGACCCATGCATGATCATAAAATTTAAATATATACATATGCGGCTGCCTGTCTCATAAGAAGGTCTAGCTAACTACCTTGTTTTATTATTTTAAAGTAACATATATATTCAATAATTCTAAATGAAATATGTAAATTTAAGACTAATTAAGAGTCTATAATCCTTTGTAAATGCAATTGTATGCAAATTAATAGTACATGTGAATCTGCATTTTGAAGTTGATTAACTGTCAACCCCTTTAGTTCAAAATTGTTCTTGATTTCAGAGAAGTGGGGAGTAGTCGAGTATGTCGATGATAAAGTTCAAGAGGTTAAGTCCCTTGAGGATCTAATTCCTGAGGATGATGAGGATAAAAGTGGTCTTACTCTAACCATTGGGGAACGATGCCGCTCAACGTATGCTGACGGTGAAGATTACATTGCATCAGTAGTCTTCCTATCAGGTTAAACTCTTTACATAATCAATTCACAATTATATATGACTTTAAAAGTACTTTACTCTGTGGATACTGAAATTGTTTATAATTAATACATAACTATACCCCGGCAAACAAAGTTTTTTGGGGGTATGTAGGAATCATCCTGTCTGTATGTCTTGTAAGCGCAACTCCTCCTTAAAGGCTGGACTGATTCTGATGAAACTTTACACATTGCAGTACACAACCTGAGGATGTGCATGAAGTAAGATTATCCCTGTCCGTTCGTCTGGCCGTGGCCGTCCATCTGTCCTTGTTGGACAGGGGTATCCTTTAGTGAGTTCATACACAGTTCTATTTTTACATAGACTCATATAGAGAAAAACCTTTTAAAACAGACTTCTAAAAGTATAGGGGCCTGGCCTTTGATATTTGGTATGTAGCATTATCTAGTGAACCTTTACTAAGATTGTTTAAATTATACCCCCACAGTAAAAAATAACCCCATGGCCCTCTTGTTTCAAATTGCTATTCTGCAATTGTCTGTATGAAAGTTATATAGTAGATCCCTACAAACTTACACTTGTCTGCACAGGCTCAGGGATAAGCTGGGCAATACGGACAATGGATTTTGCCATCCCTGAACCACATTCTTTTAATTGGTCAGTGTTGGTTAACTTAACATTCTTCACTTCAACATGTGCACAACCTTACATGTTGTTGTATAGTTTCTTTAAAAATAATATTAAATAATATTATAGATAATAGATAAAATTATACCCCCCCCCCCCCCCCCCCCAAGTTTTGAGGGGGTATATAGGAATCAACCTGTCCGTTCGTCTGTCTGTCCATAAATGTATTGTAAGCGCAACTCCTCCTTAATGGCTGGACTGATTCTGTCACAGTTCTAGTTATATTAAAAATTATAACCTTTTTAATTTATTTCCAGAGAAGAAGGATGTTTGTTTGAAGTGGCTTCAGGTAGAGTCAAAGAAGGGAGTCGCAGTATCTGGTACGTAAAATGAGTAGCCTTAAGTGTTTAAAAAATGAACTGAATTTGCATTAATAATGCATTATTTTTCATTAATAAAATAACAAGATATCACAAACTTGACAACAACCATGTTTTCTACAGACATTTTCTCATAGATTTTTGAGTTGGAGGTCATATGGTGGTATGGATATGGACTATTTGTATTAAACTGGCATAGATAAAACACATGGATGTTGATTAAGGAAAATGGAAATAAACATGGACATTCAGCCACATTTTTAATTTGAACTTGTTAGAAAATAACTGCACAATCATTTACATTGATAATGTATGTGTTTCAGTGCAGAAGAAAGTTGCCAAACAAAATCAGAAGGAGAAGAAGAAAGTCCCTGAGAATAAAGTAAAGAAACAGAAGCCTGTAGCTCAGCCAAAAAAAGAAGTATCAAAAAAGGCTTCAGTTGTACAGAAAGAATCGCGTGTTGCTGCAGCTACACTGACTGCCCAAAACTTAATAAAACGCATGATGCATGGGAATGTAAGTCCTGACAGTGTACAACAGACTAACATTGATTCACAACCCACACCCCTCAGTACAAAACCTCCCACCAGTTATTCACCTGTTAATATGTTGGCAGGTGACACTACAATTATGACGAGCATGAATACCAAACATTTAGATCAGTTTAACTCTTTGGTATCGGCTCCTATCAATGTATTGGCAGGTGAAACTGCAATGTCCAGCATGAACACCCAACCCTATAACCAGATGACTAACATGAACACTCAACCCTTTAACTACATGCCTAGCATTCACACCCAACCCTCTCACCAGATGTCGATCACAAACACCCAACCCTATAACCAGATCTCTAGCATAAATACACAACCCTCGCACCAGATGTCAATCACAAACACCCAATCCCCTCACCAGATCTCTAGCATAAATACCAAACCCTCTAACCAGATGTCAATCACAAACACCCAATCCCCTCACCAGATCTCTAGCTTAAATACCCAACCCTCTAACCAGATGCCCGGCATGAAAACTCAATCCTTTGAGCAGTTTAACTCTCCTCTATCAGCTCCTCTCAATGTGTTAGCAGGTGAAGCTACAATGTCAACGCCCCAAATTTTCAATGTGTCCTCAATAGATAATATATCCCATCCTATTTCTAATCAAAGTTACCTTTCAATGATGTACTCTAATGATTCAACCCAAACAAATGACCAGTTTACAATGAATGCACTACCACAACCTCAATTTGTTGCTAACCCAGTTTTTCCTTTGGCTCGAAACTTGTCGGATTCATATCCACCTTTTCATAAGGATCATTTTAATATATCCTCAAATTCTAACATGTACTGCATTGATAACTTGACTTCACCCGAACCAGTACAGTCCTCACCCAAAGAATGTCCAAAATACCAGTCCACTAACATGCATAACTGCAATAATTGCTCCCTTGTTAATAAAAGAAATGAAGCTCTCATAACAGAAAACAATATGCTTAAATCTGACCTCAGTCACCTAAAAAAGAAATATGAAGAAGCAATGAAAGGTTAATATTACTTTTCACATTTTTAGCTAGCTTATGTTATGGCTTATTGTCCTTCGTCCATGCATGTGTTTACTTCTGACTTCAAACAACTTCTCCTTTAGAATCACTAGGAAGATTGGGATATACTTCATAATTGCATCCTCCATGTTCTATCCTTCAAGTGTTTGAGATCCATGCACAATTCTGGTTTCCATAGCAACCGAAAGAAAAAACTTTAAATCTTCTCAGATAGTGTCCAGCTTTTTATTTGAGAAAATAAGCGGATCGTATTATAGTTTTACCTGCGGTGGGCGGGCTGTGTCCAGTATGCTGTCAGCTCAATAACTTAAGAAGCCTTTGTCCAATCATCACCAAATTCTGTCGGAATGTGCATTGGGATAATATCTCGGAAAAGTTTGATTATCGCTTTAGTCAATCAAGAGTTATCACCCTTTAATTATAGAAATTATCCAAAATTGGTCTTGTCAGCTCAATAACTTCAGAAGCCTTTGTCCAATCATCACCAAATTTAGACAATATGTTGATGGGCAGAACATCTTGGTCAGGTTTGATAACTTACCACGTAATCTTAGTCAAAACACACTTATGTCCCTCGAATGGCCCTAACTGTACTAACAGTGTCCGCTCTCTTTGTTTGGCTGATGTACAACCAATTATCACTATACTTGGTCTCAACAGGACAGGTGAATTTTGTGATCAGCACTTGTTTACAAATAATTCTAGCAATATTGCAAAGCACAGTCTGCAAAATTAAGTGAGTGGCATATGTAACTTGTGGACTTTATGTGCTAGTTATAAAAGTGTCCATATTGATTTATCACACATGCAGATAATTGTCTGTCTTTTCATATTATTAATTATAATATATTATATCAGAACAGATACATACATTAATAATCAAATGCCTTGAGAAGAATTGTTGAATGGGTTTTATGTAGTATTGTCTTCATTTTTTTAAGGTAAGCAAGATTTGGCAAGAACTGGAGAAGAAAGTGATCCGATTTACACCCCAACTAGGGGTTATAGATCAGCAAAAGCAGATTATGTAAGTTAAATGTTATTGTGACTATTGTTTTAAACTGAATTTAATATACATACATTTTACAATTTGATCTTATACCGGTTAATATTTAGATGTACAAAACAGTTCTCGACAGGATTTACAAATATTAACATCCATGGATGTTATGATAAAATACTGAATATATATTAATTTGTTAAGACAAGTGTACCAGAGATGTAGATAAGAGGGATCTGCACCTCAAAATCTGCTGTATATTGAAATATGTTTATCAATTGCAATAGAAGAATGCAACTTCCATAAAATATATTTTTTATTTTCATATCTTAATTATTTACTTATCCCTGAGTATACTTTGATTTTTGGCAGGTGATCATACCCATTGAAGAAGGTGTGAAACCTGGATTTGAAAGGTTTGGTGGAAGTTCCTCCAAGGTTGTTGTTTCCTCAAGGTGGATTGGAAAGTTAAACGCAAAAACCAAAAAGTCTACTCCAGCCTGCAAGCTTAAACGCTATTTTGATGGCTTCTTCAGCCCATGGGACCTTCAGGGAATGAATTCCACCAAAGTCGGCCAGCTTCAAGGCGATAAAAGGGAAATCTTTTTAGCTTTAGAGAGTAAGTAACAACTAAAGACATAGTGTGCATATTGTGTTAAGCTCTCAGTTTATAGGTCATGGTGGAGTGCCCTTGGGCACATTTTCTAGCCTAGTACTGGTTTGTTTACTCAGGGATCATGAATAATTAAATGTAAATGCGCGCTAAATGACCTTAGCTGTTGATGCTCCATAAAACAATATATAAATCAAATCTCAGTTTGTTTGATATTGTCTGATCATGATAAACTAAATAATTGCACTGTTTACCGACAGGAAAACGAACAGTACTTTTTTAAAAAAAAATCCTTTGGAAGCACAAACAACATCTAAATTATGAAAATAACAAATCGCGGTTTTATTCAGTATTTGAGACTGTTCATGAGATATGCAAACTGCCAACAACTTCCAGCGCCAGCTTAAGCAAAAGCTATTTTCAATGATCTCTAAAGACCAAAAAATATATATCTTCACTTTAACCCTTTCCCTCATTCAACAATTCTGCAGCATGGATAACCTGTGACTAAAAGTGGAAAACATTGTGGCAAAAAGAGAAATGGCTTGTTATGCGTTATAATGATTGTCTTCTTTTATCAATATGTTTTCAAAAAACTGTCTGCTGCAGATGCCTCAGAAAGTGTGAGGTAAAGGTTATCCTAAATTACTTAAACACCGATTAATAGAGATTTCGTATGAAAAATAATTTTTGTCTATTTCAGCATTCGCCAGTTCAGAATGTGGGCTGTCCTCCAGCGAGTTTAACAAATGTGTGAACACGAAAGCTGGAACTGCAAAACGTGCAATGCACATCGTATATCCTGAGCATGCTGTGCCAAAGAAAGAAAAACCTGTTAAAAGAGTTAAAACAAATGACTTACATTGTGATCTGGATGTGACACCGCCATTTTCACCTACCAGCACTCGTCTTTAGAATATGCTGCATCAAAATTTTACTTATTCGTGGCCTTTTTTTTACATGGAAACATCAAAATTTGGATATTTTCATGTCAAAAAGATGCATGTCTGATATTTTACAAAACAAACATTTCATTTAGAACTTTTACATTTATTACCATGTTTTTAGTAAATTAAAAAAACAGTAACTTATCTGAAATTAATAAATTTATATAATTAAAGCTACTTCAGATTAACAGTCTGAACAATGTTCTGAGTAATATTGCGTATGTTGCTTTATTCTAAAGATGCAGTTATAAATCAGACTTATTGACAAAGTTTCTTTTAACAATGCTGAATAATATTTTAAAATTAAAATTTCATACATGTCATATCTGAGCATTTTTGTATGATCATTATATATATTCATTTTTTTCTGAATTTGTGAGCCTTACCAGCTTTTATCTTAAACGCATAAGTACATGTTGAAGGCCATCTAGCCTAAATTAGTTTGTCTGTTACAGAAACAGAAATTTTATTTTGTAGTTTCCTTGGAATGTAGGTCATTTAGAATTTGGTCAAGTAAACTTTTTTGTGAAACTTGTGCTTCTTTGTCAGGGATATGTTCTAGTTTTTGAGCTCATCTGTTTCAGACAGCTTAGCTTATGTCAATCATCGTCTTGTGTCCTATATTTAGTTTTTGGCTCTCCTGTCAAGTTCTGACAATGTGAACTTTTGTGGTTGCCCGTTGTCCGCACACAATTACTTATGAACACGATAGTCTTCGTTTATAATCTGTATCTAGTTTTCCATGATATTCATATTCAAAATCCAGCCTTGGCTCTCCTGTCAAGTTCTGACAATGTGAACTTTTGTGGTCGCCCGTTGTCCGCACACAATTACTTATGAACACGATAGTCTTCGTTTATAATCTGTATCTAGTTTTCCATGATATTCATATTCAAAATCCAGCCGGTCCGTCCATGATTTATGGGATTATGTCCCTTTAAAATTGCTATAATTGCATAATTTCGGTGAGCGATCTAGGGCCATCATGGCCGTTTTGTTTGTTAAAATAATTGAATGGCTAAACTAAAAGTGAATAACAATTTGGCAAAAGGAGAAATTGCATGTTTTGAGAGATTTCTTTGTTTATCGCTGTGTTTTAAAAGCCTTCTTTATGTGGGAAATGGTTAACTGGTCACAGGTCATTTATATTCATTGATTTCAAATTGTTCGCGGATAGTTCACTTTTACTATTCGCGATTTGTTCACATTTACTATTCACCACTTGTTCACATTTACTATTCACGAATTGTTCACATTTACTATTCGCGAATTGTTCACATTTACTATTCGCGATTTGTTCACATTTACTATTCACCACTTGTTCACATTTACTATTCGCGAATTGTTCACATTTACTATTCGCGATTTGTTCACATTTACTATTCGCGATTTGATCACATTTACTATTCACGATTTGTTCACATTTTCTATTCGCGATTTGTTCACATTTACTATTCGCGAATTATTCACATTTACTATTCACCATTTGTTCACATTTTCCATTCACGATTTGTTCACATGTATTAATCACAAATTGTTCACATTTACTGTTCGCGAATAGTTAACATTTACTGTTCGCGAATAGTTAACATTTACTATTCGCGATTTGTTCACATTTACTATTCACGATTTGTTCATTTACTATTCGCGATTTGTTCACATTTACTATTCACGATTTGTTCACATTTACTACTCGTGATTTGTTCACATATACTGTTTACGAATTGTTCACATTTACTGTTCGCGAATTGTTAACATTTACTAATCGCAATTTCTTAACATCTACTATTCACAAATTGTTAACATTTACTATTCACATTTTGTTCACAATTTGAGTTCGCGGATAATCTAATTTGCATGTGAAAAGTGAACATTCCGTGAATATTATGTGAATAAAATTTAAAGAGTAGGACACATATTCACATTTAGTTCGCAAAGTATTAACATATTATTCACAATAGCTGTTCACATTACATGCATTTTTTCTGTAAGGGTAGGCCCTCTACTTTCAGAAAAGATTTTTTTAATTGTTCTCTATATGAGTCTATGTAAAACAATAGACCCCAGGGAGGGCATTGTGCATAGGTGAGCTAAAAATGTCTTTGTTGCTTTGGAATTACCATGACTGAAATAATTAGAGAAAGCCATTTGTTAGGTAAGTACATTTACCCATTTGAGTATTAATGAACCGGTTCTCTTTGTCAACATGATTCGCGTTACCAAGCCGGTCATTTGTCTTTTTGAACATAGCAAGTAAATTTCGTTGAGCCCTTTCACCAATGTATCGCAGGACAAATTAAATGAAATGAAGTTAAAACTTCTGCCTTATAATATATACAGTCACTTACAGTGACATATTTATTTTTACAAAACGTTTCGTAAATATCTCTTTTTCTCTGCCATCTTGAAAGGTTATAAAGTCACATGACCTATGGAAATTCCCTCATAACCCTAACAGCCAATCAGATGCATGAAATAATCACAGCATGCATTCAATGGTATATTCCCGAGGTATTCCGCTCGGCAATATCTATCAGTTTATAGATTGTCAAACTTAATTGGACCGATAATCCTGTTTACATCATGGTAAGTGACTATCTCGAAGGTTTACAGACGACTCTGTTCTCGTGTACATGTTGCATAATGGTTTGAAACAGCATAGATAGTTTGTAACAGTTTGAAAATTCCAAACGGTCCGAAACGAAAATAAAAATAACATCAATTAGCCTTTCAGACCGTACTGGGACCGATTAAAAAATGTTTGACTCATCAACTAGTAATTAGCAAACACTTATAAAGAAGCCTCTAACCCATGCATTATCTATGATCTATCAAACAGAAGGTAGAAATTACATAACACGATTGTAACAACCCCCTGGACCAATTATCAGACAGTTTACCTTTGTTTACGTCATGTTTAGTGACTGTGACTCTCTCGAAGGGTAACCAATATTTTAGAAACAATCCCGGCTGTAGCTTTACTGGGGACTCTTAATAGAAAATACAAAAATACACGGAAAATACAGGGAAACCATGGAAAAACCATGGAAAAAAACATGGAATTTAATGATAAGATGCGGAACACTGGAAATGGTCCACAGAACCATTTCAGGGTGTTCACAGAACCGTTCCAGGGTGGGGGTGTCCATGGAACTGTTCCGGGTTGTCCATGGAATTTCCAGGTTTTCCTCTTAAATGTGCCGGAGTTTCCATGGAAAGTGTCAGATTATCCTAAATTATCCCTGGGAAGTTGACCGAATACTCCGTGGATTTTCGTTCGAGTCCCTGGAAAAGCTACAGCCAGGATGACCGTGTACTTTCTATAGGATTTTATTGTTTTTCGTTCACGCAGTGACATATCGGGTAGGTAGGTTTTGGAGAAATGTTATAAATATCTGTTTTTTTACAAATTTTAGGATTGAAAGCGGTCTGGCGATTTAAAAAACGGTTTAAATTGAGTCTAAAAAATATGCAGCTTATCATTTAAATACATGAAAATCCAAATCACATCAGCGAAAAATTTCGTCGGACGCCATGTTTTTTCTTAAATACAAGTGGTTAATTCGACAAGACGAAATGGGTAAAAAATAATTAAACGAAATATCACCCAACTCCCAATACTTATTGTACGAATAAGAAATATAATTATTTCGTTAAATATTTGTTTCGGATAAATAATTGCAACACATGAATGGATATACGGCACGGAGAAATGTTGCGATTTGCTTTAAAATGTAAACAAAAGGGACAGGCCGAGAATGTTTTTGATTTTGTCAGAAAAGCAAGTTACACAATTGAAATTAAGCCCCTTTTGGAAAATTGTGAAGAGCCGTTTGTAATTGTGAATGGGTCCGTTAAACGGTACCAGCTAAAGAAGGAAAAAAATCGCTGCAGTAATTGAATCTGGAGAATCTTACTCACCCTGTCGGGCGAGCATGATCAATTTGTTTCTCGCCCGACCTCAACATTCACTCGCAAATGCGAGCGGGCGAGTGGATTTATCGAGGCCTGGGGTATGTAATTAAATCGTCCTTATTTGATATAAACCATCATTATATTATCATCATAATCATCCCCCCAACCCCTTATATTATCATCATAATCATCCCCCCAACCCCTAAACAAGAGGCCCATGAGGGCCTATGCTCTACTGGGATGGTTCTTTGGTCATTTTCAATCCAGAGCATGTATGTATGGTGAAGATTTGATAGTAAATGGAGGCTCTATTGTGTTCATAAGCTGTTTTATAGCAATTTTGACAATTTCAAGGGCCATAATCAAGTCTGCATGGGCGGATCTGGCTGGTTTGCGAAAGGAACCGAGCTCTCATCAATATTTAACTACTATCTAAGTTTGGTGAAGATTGAATAGTAAATGGAGGCTCTATTTTGTTTACAAGCTGTATTATAGCAATTTTGACAATTTCAAGGGCCATAATCCAGTCATGTAAGAGCGCATTAGGCTGGTTTTCGAAAGGCACCGAGCTCTCATCAGTATTTAACTACTTTCTAAGTTTGGTGAAGATCAGATAGTAAATGGAGCCTTTATTGTGTTCACAAGCTCTATTATAGCAATTTTGACAATTTCCAGGGCCATAATCCAGTCTTGCATGGGTGGATCTGGCTGGTTTGCAAAAGGAACTGAGCTCTCATCAATATTTAACTACTATCTAAGTTTGGTGAAGATCGGATAGTAAATGCAATCTCTATTGTGTTCACAAGCTGTATTATAGCAATTTTGACAATTTCAAGGGCCATAATCCAGTCTTGCATAGGCGGATCTGGTTAGCGAAAGGAACTAAGCTCTCATGGATATCTAACTACTGTATAAGTTTGATGGAGATACAATCAAAACTAAAGACTTAATCGCGTTCACAAGCTGTATTGTAGCAATTTTGACAATTTCAAGGGCCATAATCCAGTCTTGCATGGCCGGATCTGGTTTGCAAAAGGAACCAAGCTCCCATGGATTCCTAACTACAGTGTAAGTTTGGTGAAGATCAGATAGTAAATGAAGCCTCTACTGTGTTCACAAGGTCTATTATAGCAATTTTGACAATTTCAAGGGCCATAATCTAGTCTTGCATAGGCGGATCTAGCTGGTTTGCGAAAGAAACTGAGCTCTCATGGATATCTAACTACTGTATAAGTTTGATGGAGATAAAATCAAATCTGAAGACTGTATCGTGTTCACAAGCAATTGTTTACGGACGCACAGACGCACGAACGACGGCCACCACACCACGGAATAAGCTCTTCTGGCCTTTGGCCAGTAGAGCTAGAAACATGTGGATGTTATTCAAATGTGGTGAATCACTAGTAATTCACTATGAGCAATTACTCCCTTTACCACAATGTTTTCTCATGTCGTCTTCTGCAGAGGCGTCAGAAACTGTCTTTATGACTATTAATGAAAAGGTTTTAGAAAACTGAGGTCATTTTTTTGTGAGAGTTTACAGCTGAAGAAACTAGATGTCCAGAGGCAACATGGGAATCCAATGATGCATGGTTTAGATGCGGGCCGGAGAAAGTAGTCCTATCTAACAAAACTTATTTTGACCATTGACCTATTTTGTGACCGTAACATTTTAGGTACAGGCCTTGGTCTTGTGTGCGACACAATGCCTCATTATGTTGAACGTTTGCGCAGTTTCTTGGAAATACTACGATGCATGATGGTTAAGATAGACAAGGTTTCGGACAGACGGACTCACACAGGAACATTCACCGAACGGCCATTTTGACAACTATATTTTTGTCGATATCATCAGCACCTTCACTGTTGGTCATACATATGATATCGTCCTTGACATCCAGGATTGTCCCGGAAATCATATCTCTGTCCTGGTGGAACACATTTGTCCCGGAAAGTCATTACAAACTGAACAAAATATCATTAAAACCCATAATTTTACCAATCTAGGAAGGCAGTTTGCCTGTGTGGGATGCTGGTCTTGAAACGCTCCATGCATTACACAGAACATGTTGACACTGATCCGTTAATTGTTACCTGTGTCGGTGTGGTCATCCGATAAATGATTTAATGGGCTATTGGTGAGTTTAATGAGTCGGGGAGCGTACTGGTATTTTAATTTATTATTATATATTGATTTATTTGGTGTTCCAATGACTGATTGATTGGGGTTTTAAGTCTTTTTCAACAATTTTTGAGTCATATCATGGCGACCAGTTCACCTATTCATGTGTTTCCTGTAGGGATGGGAACGAGTACTCGATTATTTTATTTCCATTTTTTCTATCTTTCATCTGATAAAAGTATGTTAAAGCAGAGACATATAAACATCTGTTATATGTCTCCGGTTAAAGTAAATATTATGTGATACCTATTTTGATATCCGGTCCGAGTCCGACAGAGTACTCGGTTCCATCCCTAGTTTCCTGGCTTTCTCAGACCAGTATACCACACAACATTCATTACAAGCAACTGGCTGCCTTTCCACATAGACTGAAAGCCAATTGGTGGAAGACGAATAATGCTTGTCACAGTGACTTTTTCTCGAACGTCGGAAAGAATGTTGGTCGAGCTGGGATAAGAATTCACAACCCCTTGATTGACAGTTCTAGTCACTACCGAGAAAGCTAACAGGGCTCGGTTATGAATGACAGTTTTCAATTGATGAACTGGGTGCCTGGAGTTAAGTCTAGGCTTTATATAGGTTGTTTACTGACCAATAAATGCATACACATGAAGTTTGGTCATTTCTTTAAACATGTGACACAGTCAAACCTTAAGATGTTATGTAATTCTGGTTTATTATCTCCGAGACCTGTATGATGCATGAGCGGACAAAACTTGCCAGACTCAAGCTGCTAAAAATTCAATTTCTTTAAAAATAATTGCCTAATTGTCCTAATATTTGCTATTTTTCTTTCATTTTATATCCTACTCTGTTAATTAACACAAACAAAAAGATCTCTGAGGGCAAAGAAAGTGTCTAAAACTGCTTCAGAGTCCAAGTCAGCTTGATCATTTCTTAAATGTTTGACACAGTAAAATCGTAATATGTGATGCTTTTCTTATTTTTTCTTTGCGAAAACCTATGTTTTGCGTGAAATCATAAAACTTGGCCAATTCTGTCGAAAACCTAGGTTTGGGTTGTATAGAAAAAAATTATTTTCTTTGATAATCATTGATTTATTGACCTAATATTGGCTTTTGTCCTAACATTTTATATCATACTTTGAAAAATAAATAGAAAAAACATATCCATCAGGACAAGGAAATTGTCTTAAACACATCTGCGGTCGTGCTGATCTAGAGCCAAATAGTCCCCCCGCCCTAAAAAAATCTTTGATTAGAAATGAACCATCACCAGAAGGCATATATAACATTGAGTTTAAAATCATTGCAAATGTGTATAGGATGCACTGGAAATGATTGATTTGATCACTTTTAGTATTTTGACCGTGTTTATAGTGAAAGTAGAGAATGCTCGGTTTTGTCCAGGCCCGATTTGGTCCACAATGACGGTAACTATTTTCACCTGCTGAATTCTTTCTTGCATTATGCATGACACCCTATTTTCTTTCGATTGTTTTAAAGCTTAGAATTAACTGTTTTCAGAGGTGTTCTTCATGAGAAATTGAGGACTGAAACTGGTCAATTTACATGGAAACAAAGTAGGAATTTCTTTGGTGTATTGTGACTGACCTTTAGTAAACAAGAGCACCGCATACAGCACAGACGCTCGAGTGATAGGGAGAAAAAAAAAAAAAAAAAAAAAAAAAAAAAACCTTAACGGGACGACGCCAGGGTCATGACAATAGCTCTCGTTTTTTTCAAAAGTCGAGATAAAAATTGTTTTGTACCCAGTATTCTTTCACAAGCTACCAAATATTTTTCGCGAATACTATCAGTTAATCTTTTTTGGTAAGTAAAAAACGTTGGGCGGGAAAAAAAGGTTAGGTAGGGTAACCTGAACCACACCTATTTTTTGTTTGCCTAACATTACACCAGAATATAAGGACTCCACCAACTGTTTTAGTGGATGCATGTTAGTTATTTATTTTAAATAAGTAATCTCAAGTCATTAGATACGTTAATTTAAGGCTAAAAGCTTGCTTATGTTTTTGTTAATAATATCTTACTAATGCTACCATAAAGATGAATTTGCTTCCCACTTTCAATGCAGGTAAACAGTACTTGCTACCACTGTACCAGCTATGGGCTGTTGTAATTTTGTATAATTATACTCTATAAACTGCCTTGATCAGCGGTCACCTTTGAAACGCGGCCAGCAGCCACACTAAATACTGTGACAATCACATTATCGGGTTTTTTCATATGCGTAATCTGTTTACGTGTTAGATATATGGGACTGAAAACAGCCGACATGAGCCGAATGATAGTTGCATGATTCATCAACAAGAAATTACGATTTTGGTTCTTTTCTGTTTACGATGTCGGGCAAAATTGATAAATTGAAAAAGATATTTATGAGCGTTTTAGACCGAAAGGCAGTAAATTTATATGTTAAAATGAAAGTTATGTCCACTTTGAAGCCCCAAGTCAATTTATATTCCCTTTTCCATTATAAATCTTAAGATTATCGAGTAAAATTTTGTGCAAGAAGTAGACGTAGATTTGGAAGCTATTTTTTCCGGATACGTTGTTCAGAGAATTACAAAGTGAAAAAATATTCGATAGTCAAGTTAGTTGTAAACATAGGTTTAAACTAAAGAATAGATTGCACAAAGAAATCTTTGATGGAAAAAAGCTACAAATCTTCATAACAATGTTTAAATACAAGTTTATAAAGACAATTTACTATTTGTAATGTAATGACTATTCCTAACAGGTACATGTAATATTATGTGAACTGACAAAACTTTAACAAATCCGACCAAGTCATGAAATTTGTGATCAGCAGCCACCTGTCTTAAGCAGCCAGTTTCATCATGTCCCTTGGGTGGCTGCTGATCGCAAGTTTGACTGTATATACCCAATAAGGCGGTCCAATCATTAGTGACAATTTTAGTATTTTGACCGTGTTTATAGTGAAAGTAGAGAATGCTCGGTTTTGTCCAGGCCCGATTTGGTCCACAATGACGGTAACTATTTTCACCTGCTGAATTCTTTCTTGCATTATGCATGACACCCTATTTTCTTTCGATTGTTTTAAAGCTTAGAATTAACTGTTTTCAGAGGTGTTCTTCATGAGAAATTGAGGACTGAAACTGGTCAATTTACATGGAAACAAAGTAGGAATTTCTTTGGTGTATTGTGACTGACCTTTAGTAAACAAGAGCACCGCATACAGCACAGACGCTCGAGTGATAGGGAGAAAAAAAAAAAAAAAAAAAAAAAAAAAAACCTTAACGGGACGACGCCAGGGTCATGACAATAGCTCTCGTTTTTTTCAAAAGTCGAGATAAAAATTGTTTTGTACCCAGTATTCTTTCACAAGCTACCAAATATTTTTCGCGAATACTATCAGTTAATCTTTTTTGGTAAGTAAAAAACGTTGGGCGGGAAAAAAAGGTTAGGTAGGGTAACCTGAACCACACCTATTTTTTGTTTGCCTAACATTACACCAGAATATAAGGACTCCACCAACTGTTTTAGTGGATGCATGTTAGTTATTTATTTTAAATAAGTAATCTCAAGTCATTAGATACGTTAATTTAAGGCTAAAAGCTTGCTTATGTTTTTGTTAATAATATCTTACTAATGCTACCATAAAGATGAATTTGCTTCCCACTTTCAATGCAGGTAAACAGTACTTGCTACCACTGTACCAGCTATGGGCTGTTGTAATTTTGTATAATAATACTCTATAAACTGCCTTGATCAGCGGTCACCTTTGAAACGCGGCCAGCAGCCACACTAAATACTGTGACAATCACATTATCGGGTTTTTTCATATGCGTAATCTGTTTACGTGTTAGATATATGGGACTGAAAACAGCCGACATGAGCCGAATGATAGTTGCATGATTCATCAACAAGAAATTACGATTTTGGTTCTTTTCTGTTTACGATGTCGGGCAAAATTGATAAATTGAAAAAGATATTTATGAGCGTTTTAGACCGAAAGGCAGTAAATTTATATGTTGAAATGAAAGTTATGTCCACTTTGAAGCCCCAAGTCAATTTATATTCCCTTTTCCATTATAAATCTTAAGATTATCGAGTAAAATTTTGTGCAAGAAGTAGACGTAGATTTGGAAGCTATTTTTTCCGGATACGTTGTTCAGAGAATTACAAAGTGAAAAAATATTCGATAGTCAAGTTAGTTGTAAACATAGGTTTAAACTAAAGAATAGATTGCACAAAGAAATCTTTGATGGAAAAAAGCTACAAATCTTCATAACAATGTTTAAATACAAGTTTATAAAGACAATTTACTATTTGTAATGTAATGACTATTCCTAACAGGTACATGTAATATTATGTGAACTGACAAAACTTTAACAAATCCGACCAAGTCATGAAATTTGTGATCAGCAGCCACCTGTCTTAAGCAGCCAGTTTCATCATGTCCCTTGGGTGGCTGCTGATCGCAAGTTTGACTGTATATACCCAATAAGGCGGTCCAATCATTAGTGACAATTGTTCCCCCAGGGGCTATGTGTTAATCCATGAATGCTAGCGAATAACCAATGAAATTAAAATATTCCCTTAAAAGTTAAATGTATTTTCATCCATATTTCTATTTTCGGTATGTGATGTTTGCAAACTGGTGCAAACTGGTTCAGAAAGACAGAGAAGAAATTTGTTGCCATGCAGAAGTTAATAAAATAAGTTTGATCCAAATATTAAAGACAGTACAACGACTTCTAGATCTTATCTTGCCGTTTAATATGAAATACGTTCATGATCGACCTAGTATTCATTATATCAGGGACACAAGTAATATCTAATAAAATGTTTGGAATTAAATCTAAAAATTATTCCCTGATTATATTTATGATAAATACCCAATCACAGCTTTGTTTAAACTTTACCAAAATTAATTAGCATAACCGGCGGGAAAAAATCATATGACTTAACACATTTTTTTTTAAACTGCTTGTTTCGGAAAATATTTTTGCAAACATGTTTGGAAATTCGCCTCAGATGAGGAATTTAAATGATCCCACTTATAAGTAACAGTGAATTTGTACGTAGGGTATTTTACTTTGTTTGATTCTTACAAGTTTGACAATAAACAGATTTTCCAAGTGATGTATGTTTGATTTATTCATGTGAATCTTCCTAGCCGCTCAAGCTGCCATTCGCCTCAAAAGCGATTGGCAAATTTAGAAGGTTATATGAATGATGACAACTTTCATATAAATGCATATCATTATTTTCACCAAATATGAGGTAACAGGACCTACAAACCTTTCGCAAATTGAAATCCCTGTATGACACCGGTGGGTGGGGTAATCAAACATCTTTTGGAATAACTATCCTATTCCTAATGAATGAATTTGCATAATTATTTCATAGACTTGCCAATTCTAAGGTGACATCTGGTTTATGTTCTTGTTTTAGTGTAAACATATGTGTTATTGATTGCAGGTAATTTCAGGGGTTACTCTTAAAGTCGAATAATGCCGGATAATTCGACCTGTCACGGTATATATGAACAATTTGAAAAAACATCTCACTCAAAATGATAGAAAATGTATACTGATCAAGAAACATCAGAAGAAATCATATCTTAAATGAACACACCCTTCTACAAGAGAATTGGAGGGAAAATATGTCTCTGTTCTTACCTAAAAAGGTTAAATTTTCCCGATGTAAATACAATATATAAAATAACCTCAAGATATGCCCTAGAATGCACAACAGACGTTCCCCATTTTCCAAAAAAAAAATGCAGATCCGCTATATTGGTGTTCATATCATCGGCTTAGTCCAGGTTTCTGTACTAGGAATGCGATTTTTTTATTTTGACTGTTCGCATCCTGCAATATGTAACGGCGATATATTGAGACTAATCATCGGCTCTCCGGATGTGTCGGTAAAGTCACAAAAACATTATCACATTTATGCTGTTTAATACTTTCTGCAGTGTTTTTTTTTTATTAGAACATTTGTAAGCAAACATAAAAAATATTTACCTGTTATTTGAGACTTCAGTCAACTTTAATCGTGAATATAAATCATCATTTTAAGTCACGAGTTCAAACATGTGAAACATCCTGTCGTACAAATGGCGGACTTTTAGCAAGGGGAAGTAAAGCATGACTGACGTTACGGATACCTGAGGTTTCGTCTAAGTACCAGTTCGTCGAACGTATAATATAGACTAAATATGAAAGATGTTTCGACAAACTACAATTTTGTCTAACTTAAATAATGAAGTAAATTGGATAGTTTATATAGTTTTAGAGACCAATTGTACGATATGTACATAATCGGGTATCAGGAAGTTATGGCCCAAACAGTTATGGCCCAGTACATTTATGGCCCATATTTGGAAGTTATGGCCCATGTAGGCCTATGAATTATATAGTGGTAGCTATAATACCCTGGAGGTGGTATTTACACCTTAACAGGTGATAAATATAAGTGGAGGTGTGATAACATAAGACATTCTGTTTAAATTATGTATTTTATTAATGATAAATGATTATGTGAAAATAATTATGTATTTTATTGATGATAATATTTAACAAGAGGGCTATGATGGCCCTGGATCGCTCACCTGATTTTTTCCCTCACTTTAGCTATATAAGGCCCGCCCATGGCGGCCATAGTTTCCTACCAAACAACTTGGGAATATGATAGAGGGTCACCCTAGGAACATTTCTACGAAATTATTTGAAAATCGGCCTGACACTTTTGGAGAAGAAGATTTTTTAAGTGGCTTGAATAAATCAGATAGAGGGTCATCCAAAGAGCATTTCAACAAAATTATTTGGAAATCTGCCACCAGTTTGGGAGAAGAAGATTTTTTTAAGTTTTCACTATAGCCATATAAGGCAAAGTAGCCCCGCCCCCCCTGGCAGCCATGTTTTTCGACAAATCAACGTGGCTTGAAGGAATCTGATAGAGGGTCATCCAAGGAACATGTCTACAACATTATTTGAAAATCTGCCCTCCAGTTTGGGAGAAGAAGAATTTTTCATTTTCTGCATGGATCCCAACAATTTGAAGGCAATTTGGTGAGATCATTGAGAGGATGCTTTCTGTGAAGTTTAATCCCAATTGACCCACTGGTTACTGAGGAGAAGAAGTTGACGCACGACGGACGACGCACGACGGACGCCAGACAAAAGGTGATCACAATAACTCACCTTGAGCAAAGCTCAGGTGAGCTAAAAATGTGAACAAATAAATAATATATTTTATGATATTGAGGGAATAACTTATTTTTTTATATTTATCAATACAATAAAACAACAAGAAACAATATGTTACATTAATTAATAGATTGTTACATTTTTTTTTGGTGATCAAAGTACTTTGACTAAAGGATTGTTGCAGTTTTTGTTTATCATTTATATAAACACTTTGCTCCATAATAAATCATTAAATGCAATTAAAGGTTAACAGCAAATTTTTCATTTTCACTAATTACATAAATAAAAATAAGGTAAATAAAATAAATGATATAAATAAAAGAATACATAACATTAAATTTTATAAGAAGTGACAATTAAAACAACTAAATTGAATGTATTAATTATTTTAATCTTATAAAAGTGCAATTTCATATAATACACAATCTAATCAAAGTTTATTGACAGTCATCTGTTAGGTGTTAATACCACCTCCAGGGTATTATAACTACCACTATATAATTCATATAAGTAAGTAAGTAAGTAAGTAAATTATTTATTATTGTGACATGAGTTACAAAGCATTTATAGTATACATTTATTCTTTAACAATTATTATTAACACCCGGCCCCATGGGCCTACCCAGTAAACACCCGACGTCAAACCAACGTTGGATTATGGTTTGATTAAGGTTGCGACGTCGGCGACCATAATCCAACGTCGGATAGACGTTGGATTACGGACGTCGATGCAACGTTAGGTTTAAACGTTGGACCGACGTCGGATCAGCGTTGGATTTTCGTCGCGACCAATATCCAACGTCTATAGACGTTGAATTCCTGACCAATGTCCAACGTCTATAGACGTTGGATTCCCGACGTCGGATCAGCGTTGGATTTTGGTCGCGACATCGGCGACCAATATCCAACGTGTATCCATGTCTTTACAATGTGTGTTTACAACATTGTGCCAACGTACGTAAGATAAGGGTTAGGAAAAGAAAAAAATATATATTTCCTTAAATTTTATGAAATATATTTTCCGTCGTAACTGGTCCCTTCACAATTTAATTACAACTCTTTATTTGGCCCATTTCCCCGTTCGGCGTCTTGAAAAAAAGACTCTAATTAAAGATTATTTGCTACAGCCTCAGTCTGGACTTTGACGCAGTATGCTGGCAAGAGGGAACATTTTACAGGTTACGTATTCTACAAGGGTCATGACCTTTACATGGAATTTCTTTCTGCCAAAATCGTTCTGCGAGCCACGCGGAACTTTAACAACACTAACATCAGGTAAATTCTTTGTGATAAATGCGACCACAACCGTCATCACGAGCTGTAATTATTATTTAAAGGCCCTTTCTAAGCCCCCTTTCTAAGCAATCCTTGAAAAAAACAGGAAATGAGTCTCCCGGTCCATTTTAAATTATGACCTACTTTCTCAGTTACTGGAATTTTTTTCAAAACAAAAGCAAAATGGCCGATTTCTCCAGGTAGAACAACGAGTGAACACTGCTTGATAAAAATGTTCAAAAATGCGTATACATGATCATTTAAGATAGAGTAAACTGATAATTGAAGTTTGTTTAGATAATGAATGTAAAAGAAATGAACACATTATTTCAAAACACAATATATCATTGCTTAAAATTGACCGGTGCACACATAAATGATATCATTGAAAATATATCCTCATTCAGGAAGTGCTGTTTTTATGGCAGGTTTAGCTTGATTGTGAGGATTTTATTTGTTAAAAGCAGATAAATGCTATAAATATAATGTACTGTGAATATTTTTAAAACAACTGGTAGTGAAAGGCTTGTGTAATACTCTTTATTTTAGACTGAACAGAATTTTCGATTTGATTTAGAGCCATATATTGGCCCTCTTGTTGCATAAGTTATTTTTCTTGTTACAGCTAGTGTCATCAAAACAGGGAAAGGATCCTTTACGGAGCAGGATGTCTTGATTGCAATTGATACCTGATTGAAGTATGCCCCAGATAGGCGTGGTGGAGAAGAGAAAACTGAAATACTGGCGCTCTGATTTACCGCAATTGAACTGTCAAATTTAATATAATGTTGTACATTATGATGTATTCGTAATGTAAGGGTTGTTTACTGAAGTTGCGTAATAAAGAGAATGTTAATGGATGAAAAGTTATTTTTATTTTTCCCACATATAGACACTTTCTGATGCCTTTTGCAGCAAACAACTTTTAAAAACACTGTGGCAAATTGGGAAATTGCAATTTCCCCATTTTCCACAATATTTTCATCTCTATTCAATAATAATACTGTCATTAATAGAGGTTTTCCATAGTTTTGCCTATATATTTTTTTCAAAGTTGTCTGCTGCAGATTTGTTGTTAAAGTAAAGTGTTTGTTTATTATAGTGTCAACTCAATTGAAAGTGTCAGCCATTTCATGCTCATGAAACACCTATGTCCTGAACATGTTTTTTACATCCCGAGTCGTATCTTTTCGCCAGGCACAGGGCAGGCGGGATTTTGGTACCATGGCGGTGAACCAACTGGCCATATCAGATAAGGGGTAAAATGAGGTATTCGAACCTTAGACCTCCCGCTCCAGAAGCGGATGCCTTAACCACTAGGCTATCGGGTTAAAACATGGTTGGAAATTAGTTCGATTTGGGTCATATTGTTGCTGGGCATTGGTTGGATATTCGTCTTGAATGGTCAAATTCTTATGTTGGATGGACGTCTGGATTCTGACGTTGGATAGACGTCGCGATTCTGCCGTTGGATAGACGTCGGGATTCTGACGTTGGATAGACGTCGTGATTCTGACGTTGGATAGACGTCGTGATTCTGACGTTGTATAGACGTCGGGATTCTGACGTTGGTTAGACATCGGGATTCTGACGTCTAGGCACTTTGCAAAACCAACCAAAATCCAACGTCAATCCAACGTCAGGGTCTAACGTCTATACAACGTCAATCCAACGTCTTTTGTTTACTGGGTATAAGTCACCAAAACATATATATTTCATAATATTATACAAATATACAAGATATATATATACAAAAAAGTGTGATCGGACGTGCAATTAGTCATTTTATTCGGTCGTATAAACAAATGTAGATATCATTTAATAATAAATAATCAAATTATCTAATAGAGTAGAGTAATAATTCTGTTTCATATAATCAAAACCTTAGAAATAATTGTGGGGAAAAGTGGATATAGATTATCCATTCACCAAAATGATTTCAAAGGTTGTCTGTGTGTAGCATCGAAAGATATCTACTTGTGATAACATTCTCATTTAGTTAAACAATATACTCCGTCTTAGCATATACGCATTAACTATACATTTGGCTGTCTTCCTAGGATACTTTTGGACAAGCTCAATAAATTGCTCTTGGTGAGACATTAATAGGAATTGGTTAATAAATATATCACTGTAAATATCGTCTCTTATTCTGTCATATAATGTACACCTCAATATAAAATGCTCTTCACTTTCTATTTCCTGGCAGTTACACGATTTGCACAGTCTAGTGTTCAATGGTTCTCCAAGGTAACGGCCTGTCTCTATGCGTATAGGTAAAATTCCACATCTTAACTGGGCTAGCAAAGCGCGTTCATTTTTCTTTAAATTTAATTGTAAATATGATTCGCATGAAAAGTCCATTTAAAATAATATATAACTCCGGAGTTTTGGCACTTTTTCCACATCTGATTTCCATAGGTTTGAGTAATAGCTTATGATCTTAGTTTTTACGTTTGAAAGGTTTACACTCAGTCTATTATTATAGGAATCCATCAGATCTAACTTCTGCATAATACTTTTAAGGTTTGAGCTCCAATTACATTTAGTGGCATTGTAGTCCATAAATGAAGACTTGTTTGGTTAGTCTGTTGTCGTCAAATTTTATAAGCCTATTATAATAGCGTATCATTGCAATCCACCGTCTATAAGTACTAGGCAGCCAGCCAGTGTCTCCAATTAATGCAAGTGTTGGGGTAAAACGGTGAACCCCCATGATATACCGCATTGTCCGATGTTGCACGTTATCTATAAGGGCTGAAAGGGCTCGTCACCCCACACACCTGAGCAGTAATCCAATTCAGGCGTACAGCTTAGTGAATGATTTAAACCCGAAATTCTTGTAATTATGGATTTTGGAGATTATCTTTCCTAGTGCGCGTCCTGCTCCCTTCGCTAGCGTTTCACAATTATGTTCAAAAGAACCTCTGTCCTGAAATATTATACCTAGGTATTTGTATCTATCAACTGTTTGTAGAACATTGTTGCCTATAGTAAAGACGAACTCAGATGGTTTCGCTCTATTTTTCCGGAAATAGACACACTTTGATTTATCTGTGTTTATTAAGACTCGCCACTTTTTACACCACGAGTGTAAGGTATTTAACATTTCTTGTAGTTTTTCCGCTGAGTCTGCAAATAAAGCAATGTCATCGGTGTACAGCAGAAGCGATAGCATTCTGTCTCCTATACTAACACCAAGGTCATTAATTTCTTTAACGAGGTCATTAGCGAATATAGAAAAAATTGTGGGAGAAATACAGTCCCCTTGTTTCAATCCAGTTTTACAGTCGAACCACTGTTAACTTGTTATTGACACGAATACATGCACTAGTCTGTCTGTACATGCTCTTAATTGAGTTGTACATTTTCCCATTTATCTTGTGTAGTAATAATTTGTAAAGCATCATGTCCCTGTCTATAAAATCGAAACACTTACGAAGGTCAATGAAACTAGTGAATATTGAACTGTTATTCTGGGTCTTCACATATATGGGCCATAACTTCCAAATATGGGCCATAACTTCCAAACATGGGCCATAAATGTACAGGGCCATGTTTGGGCCATAACTTTCAGAAACCCATAAGCGTTAGCTTCTATAGGTCCTTTTAGGAGATGTTTTTCCTAATATGTAAATTGTTTTAATTTTGCGACTTCCAGTTTCTGTATATTTAATGGTTGTTTTCCTGATCATTAATGCTATGATCGTCCATATTTCTCTATTTGTTTACGCCAATTTGATGGTGTAGTCTTATTCAATTAAAAAAAAATACAAATTATGATACATTTTCACTTGACCCCACCCCTGATGTTCCAATATGCCCCTCAGTTGATAACTGTTTTTTCAACTACTATCATGTACGTGTTATGCATCACTGCAGTATGGATTTCCCAGCGACATTGATGCATTGCATCAACTTTCTCTTGTTATCATTCTGTGGTTAAATTTATCATATTGTCATGTATACATAAACTGAAATTATAATTGATAACTTGAAATATATAGAGGTTTCGACTACTTACCAGTTCGTCTAACTTATGCTTTATAGTATATTGGGCAGAGGTTTCGACTAATTACCATTTCGTCTAACTTATTCTATAGAGTAAATCGGGTAGAGATTTCGTCTAATAACCACTTCGTCTAATATATTCTATAGGGTAAATGGGATAGTGGTATCGATTTACTACCAGTTCGTCTAACTGATTCTAAATAATGTAAATTGTGTAGAGGTTTCGTCAACCTTATATAATAGAGTAAATAGGACAGATGTATCGCCTTATTACCAGTTCGTCTAATTTATTCTATAGAGTAATTTGGAATAGAGGTTTCGTCCAACAACCAGTTTGTCTAACTTATTTGATTAAGTAAATCGGGTAGAGGGTTCCTCTAATTTATTCAGTAGAGTAAATTGGGTAGTGGTTTCGACTAATTATCAGTTCGTCTAACTTATTTAATAGAGTAAATCGGATACAGGTTTCGTCTAATTACTTATTTATTCTATAGGGTAAATGGGATAGTGGTATCGTCTTATTACCTGTTAGTCTAACTGATTCTTAATAATGTAAATTGTGTAGAGGTTTCGTCAACCTTATATAATAGAGTAAATAGGACAGATGTTTCGCCTTATTACCAGTTCGTCTAATTTATTCTATAGAGTAAATTGGGTAGTGGTTTCGACTAATTATCAGTTCGTCTAACTTATTTAATAGAGTAAATCGGATACAGGTTTCGTCTAATTACTTGTTCGTCTATCTTATTATATAGAGTGAATTAGGTAGCAGTTTCGGCTAATTACCAGTTCGTCTAGCTTATTTTATAGAGTAAATGGGATAGTGGTTTCGTCTAACAACCAGCTCGTCTTACTGTTTTAATAGTAAATCGGATACAGGTTCGTTTGATTACCTGATCGTCTAACTTATTTTATAAAGTAAATAAGGGAGAGGTTTCGCCTATTAACCAGTTTGCCTAGCTTATTTTAAGGAGTAAATGGGGGTAGAGGTTTCGTCTTACCTTTTTAATAGAGTAAATCAGAATCAGGTTTCGTTTAATTACCTGCTCGTCTAACTTATGCGTCATAAACTAAATCGGGTAGAGATTTCGGATAAGTACCAGTTTGACTAACCTATTCTAAAAAGTAAATGGTATAGAGGTTTCGTCTAATTAGCATTTCGTCTAACTTAAGTAATATACTAAATCGGGTAGAGGTTTCTACTAGTTACTAGTTCGTCTAACTTATTCTATAGGGCAAATCGGGTAGAGGTTTCGACTAATTACCACTTCGTCTAATTTATTCTATAGAGTAAATGGGATAGTGGTATCGACTTACTACCAGTTCGTCTAGCTTATAATATGAATTATTATTATGCCCTATATATTTGATAACAGGAACGTTGATAAAAGGATCATATTTACGTCCCTGATAATATATATCTGGAACTTAGGTAAGAGGGATAAGTAACAAACATATATCTTAAAATATCACCCCTCCTATATAACTAAGTAAAACTCGAAAACTATTGAACAAATGACAATAACAAGGAGATATTTTCAGAAAATATAAGCATTCGTCTATTGCAATAGATAAAACATTTGAATACATTACACGTTTTCAAAAAATTTAATATTGAGGAATTATATCAGTATAATATATCTATAGGTGCTATCTATTTACGAAAAACCCCGCAAGATAATTATAAACAAAAATTAAAGAGCATATTTTGGCCATAAAAAAGGATTTATAAGTAATTGACTAGACAATAATAATGTTAATGTCATGTTTCTTGCATTATTAAAACATAATTGGAATTTGTATTGCTGTTGTCTATTATTTGAACAGAAAATAATAAAGTAAAGACTTTCAGACAATCAAGGAATACATTTATAATGAACGAGGTTAAAACATGAGGGCCAAGATGATCCTTAATCGATCACCTGCATTATGGTAAAGAAGCAAATAGATCAGCCATTTTCTGATGCCACCTGGCGACTGCCTTTTTCAATCAGTCAATATGGCTGGAACAAATTATGTAAGGGGTCATATTTCTGCTAAACCCTTTCCCTATTAGAGACGGTTTCTGAGGCCTATGCAACAGACGATTTAGGAAAAGATTGTCGCCACAAGAACAATTGCTTCTTATGAGAAAGTTATCCTTTTGCCACAATGTTTGATAAATAATTATACTTTGAATGAGCGAGTCAATAGCTCTTGTATAGGAATTTGGGGTCTCCTTCTTTGGCTACGATACAGTCAAAATTTAGTTTCTGGCGTAGAAGGCTAATGCTGTCGTTTTTTTGACGAACGGGAAAACATATTTCTTACAGATTTCCATTTATTTTTAGTTTTCGTACAAATGTTAATTCCCACATAACACAGCACTTAAATGATCTTAAATATCGATTTTAAAAAAAATAATTAAAAAGACGAAAATAATTTTCAATCCGTGTTTTTCTGCTCATTTTATACATACCCAAAATACCGATTTAAAAATAAATAAATAAAAAGCCGACAATAATTTTCAATCTGTGTTTTACGTCTGCTTTTATACATATCCAAAATGGCGGCCCTCATGGATTTTTCCAGTTTCATTTCAGAAAGATTTTAAAAAGAAATAATTAAAAAGACGACAATAATTTTCAATCCGTGTTTTTCTGCTCATTTTATACATACCCAAAATACCGATTTAAAAATAAATAAATAAAAAGCCGACAATAATTTTCAATCTGTGTTTTACGTCTGCTTTTTATACATATCCAAAATGGCGGCCCTCATGGATTTTTCCAGTTTCATTTCAGAAAGATTTTAAAAAAAATAATTAAAAAGACGACAATAATTTTCAATCCGTGTTTTTCTGCTCATTCTATACATACCCAAAATACCGATTTAAAAATAAATAAATAAAAAGCCGACAATAATTTTCAATCTGTGTTTTACGTCTGCTTTTTATACATATCCAAAATGGCGGCCCTCATGGATTTTTCCAGTTTCATTTCAGAAAGCTTCATGGGTTATTGAAATATACCTGTTACTTAAAGCGTAAAAATCCATTTATGGTTTTTTTTCGTATTAATTGTTGGGCAAAATTGTAAAACTTCCCAAATAACAATAACGGACTGTTTATAACACCATATGAACATTCCTATGCTGTTTGGTTGATATGCGTTCAGTGGTTAGGAGAGGTAAAGTGTAGTTTAAAGTTCACTGTACCTCTGTTCTGGCGCCGTCTGATCGCTATGATTTTCAACCGATTGATATAGTTTAAACACATTGTGTAAAAATCACTGAAAGAACATTTACACTGAATTAACTTGAAATTAGCACATTCATAAGCATGAATTGAATTTTATATTTTCGTCAATTTGCAACCTTTTCTACTGAATTATTTTGGAATCAGTCAAGCGGATTCTGGAAGACGAATGTTAAAGCTTTAAGCATTATTTCCCCCACCCTCTTCTTTCTGATGCTGCAGCGACCACAATTGTACATGAACTTAAACAAACAAGAGGGCCATGATGGCCCTGGATTGCTCACCTTAATTATACAATGTACTGCAATGCGAAATACATCAAGACAATTATTCTGAATGCAACCTCCACCTAGATCTATATTTTTTTTACCTACTATATGACCCATATTCCAACGTGGACTAGATATCATCAAGACAACATTCTGACAAAGTTTCAACTTGCTCAAAGTAAAAATGCGACATCCGGAGTTTGAACAATATTTTCCTTTATTGACCTAGTTTCTGTGGCATCCAAAGTGTTCACAAGATTTTCCTTCAATTTGATCTAGTGACCTAGTTTTTGACCCAGCATGACCCATATTCGAACTTGGCCTACATATCATCAAGAAAACATTCTGATAAAGTTTCATCATGGCATTTTTTCTCCTGCATGATGACGCATAAACCAAAGCTGTACATATAATTTAAAGTTTTGAAGAGGACCACCACAGGAAGACTCCTATCATGTTTGGTTGCAATTTAAACAGTATTGTAGGAAGGAATGTCGTTTAAAGCTAAAAGTTAACAACGATGACGGACGGACGACGGACAGAGACTAACCGGAATATAACAAATTGAGCCACACATGATTCAATAGATCAGGTGCTTTTGTTGCAGTGGGTCTTGTTTAAACTCGCCTTTCGGCATGAAGCCATTCCGCGAGCAGCTACTGCTTTTTCTCTCCAATAATTGTTTTATTGATGGATCTGATCATCTGACCATATAATATTTATTTTTTTCAAGTATTTTCTATTATTTAGTTTTGACGTTATATGCTATCGTTGTTACATATCCCGTTTTCAATTTAAAATGTTGTATTAAAAGGTTTATTTAAACAAGAGGGCAAGGATGGCCCTGGAATCGCTCACCTGATTTTTTATTTTTTACTTTAGCTATATAAGCCCCGCCCCCTGGCGGCCATAGTTTCCGACCAATCAAAGCTTGAAGGAATCTGATAGAAGGTCACCCTAGGAACATTTCTAACATTTTTAAGTTTCCACTATAGCCATATAAGGCAAAATAGCCCCGCCCCGCTGGCGGCCATGTTTTTCGACCAATCAAATTGGCTTGAAGGAATCTGATAGAGGGTCATGATCATCCAAGGAACATTTCTACAAAATTATTTGATAATCGGCCTGACACTTTCGGAGGATAAGATTTTTTAAGTTTTCACTATAGCCATAAAAAGCAAAATAACCCCGCCCCCTGGCGGCCATGTTTTTCGACCAATCAACATGGCTTGAATGAATCTGAAAGAAGATCATCCAAGGAGCTTTTGTACAAAATTATTTGAAAATCTGCCAACCAGATTGGGAGAAGAAGATTTTTTAAGTTTTCACTATAGCCATATAAGACAAAATAGCCCCGCCCCCCTGGCGGCCATGTTTTTCGACCAATCAACATGGCTTGAAGGAATCTGACAGAGGGTCATCCAAGGAACATTTCAAAATTATTTGAAAATCTTCCAACCAGTTTGGGAGAAGAAGAATTTTGAAGTTTTTTTCGTTTCGTTGCCATGGAAACAAACATTCTGCATGGATCCCACAAATTTGAAGGAAATGTGTTGAGGTCATTGAGAGGATGCTTTCTGTGAAGTTTCATCCAAATTGACCCACTGGTTACTGAGGAGAAGAAGTTGACGCACGACGCACGACGGGCGACGGACGCCGGAGAAAAGGCGATCACAATAACTCACCTTGAGCAAAGCTCAGATGAGCTAAAAACAAAAACTTGACAATTGTTAAAAGATTATATAGTGACAATAAATGCACTTCTGAATAGCATTTCGCAACGGCGCTGCTGAGTGGCCGATTGTCAAATCGTTTTTCGGTAATCATACTTGAACTCGGCCTCGTTCTAAAAAATACCTACAATGCCGTTATCATTGAGTAACGAAAGAAAGAACACTTCTGAACACAGTCTTCCGCCACCGATTGGCCAATTTTCAGGTACGAATTGGTGCATGTACATGTAAACCAGGGGCTGTATTTCGATTGTCCTAACACACCAATCACTTGTGTCTTTGCTAGCCAAATAAACCAATCACATTGCAGCATTTTAGTAACAATCGGTGTGTTAAGAGTCTAAATACACCCTTGCTTTCATCTAATGCTTGTAATGCCTTTTCAGAATTGACTAGTTGCATCCGTTGCACTAATACTTATGTTTTATTGTACGTGAAACAGTGGTTCATCGGTGCAGTGCCGGTCTCATGGCCAAATGATCCCCGGAGAATGGGGCGTAACCCACACAGTCGGCGCGAGTACTAGTAAAACTGCAAAACTATACTCTGGGCTCAGATTCTCAAGTATCTGATTGTTTTTAAGCAATTTTATGTTCGCAATTGTCAATCAGACTTCTTTTATGAGCATAGAGAACGTTTACAGAATTTAATAGTTGTGGATCTTGGTTGAGAAACATCAAATGATACATAGAGTATGATAAATAAAAGGAGCTTATTTCACAATCAAAGTAAAATAAATGAATTTACACAAACAAAACACATGGTCGGGAAAGCAAATCTCGCACTATTCCAAGAAATGTTTTGGAGCAAGGTTCTTCAGTTAAATTGAAATGGAAAGAAAGAGTCTGTTAGAATAGCGTTAAAACAGACTTTTTTTTTATCCAAACCTTATACATCATATATATACTTTTCAGTAGTAAACTGATTGTATGTACAAACAAGGCATTACAAACTGGTAATATGAAGTGGTGCTCCAGGAAAAAAGTTTTTTGAAACCTACGAGTAATTGCTGAACAGTGTCCTGGCTGATTTGGATCTACTGTTGTCTCAAATGCATTTCGGTGGGTTTCCGCAGAGCGTCTAGAGAAATATTTTTAATTGTGTTTGTTGTATTTGCTCAGAAAATGTGAAACAACAAATATCCACAATACCTGCCTGGTAAACTACTACAAATAATCTTTTTATGGTCCATATGCTATAAAAAAAAATGAGGACCATGATATTATTGTATGAGAAAACTGGGGACCCCAAAGAAGACCGTGTATTCAACACGTGTGTGCAACATATGCGCGCAATTGCAGGTAAATAATTATGCTACTTGCATCACTTTAATTTATAATTAAGCAGTGTATTCGACATTATTCTATTCCCTCATATCATGCGTCCTAAGAAGAGAACATACATGTGCTACCTCCATGTTAAGCGAATCTTTGACAGTACACGGCTAGAGATCAGAGAAGGCTTTTCGTTTGTTTTTATTATATTTGACGTCAGTTTCATCTTTATATCAGTTATATCACTGTGAAAGTTCTCTTATTAAGGATCCCCGTGTAAACCGACCAGTTCTAGGCAAGGAATCGTGATTGCCTAAGGACACTCTACCGTAACCACCGCGATTAAAGAACAACCTCGTGTCAGCCGCTCGGGTCAGCCGTTCCAAATACCATCTCTAACCACTCAGCCAACACACTGAAACCAAGACAACTCAATCATGAGGAGCATACTGTAGGCAATACATCACTTAGTGGGTAAACCCCATCCACATACAACAAAGCTGTAGCAGATGACATTTTGTTTTTATATTGGGAGTTTACGCCGCTCTCAACATTTGTTCAGTTATATCACGGCGATAGTTCACTTATGCATGATCCCTGGGTAAATAAACCAGTACTAGGCTAGAAAATGTGCCTTGCCCAAGGGCACTCCATCATGACCGGGGATCGAACAGAGGACACCGGTTTCAAATCCTCGATGCTAACCACTCGACCACAACGGATTCCTTCGAATGACATTGAAAACATCTAGGCAACACTATGGGTTATATCATCAACACGAAATGCTCGCTAAATACATTGTCAGGAACATGTGAAATATCGAATCGAATATGGAATCGAATATGCCTGACCAGAAATGTTCGCTTTACATTGTCAGGAACATGTGGAATATGGAATCGAATATACCTGACCAGAAATAATGGCTCATTAGTCATTTCGAACAATAGGACAAGTTTTGTTGTGTTCAAAGTAAATTTGACATTGAAATTTGACCTCAAAACCGATAGGTGTCATATACTGGGCATGTTCAAGAACTTTGACAAACTTTAGGACAGTGTACAGTCATCATTAGACAAGGTTATACCATACAGAGAAATTGCTCACATAATAAATAATTAAACCTATTGCCGAAGTCATTCAAAAAGTCGTCAGCTGCAGATGAATCCAAATTTCTCTACAAGTAGGGAAAGGTAAAGAAAAGAACAGTGACCATTTGCTCATAATAACAATCTAATTAATAACTAAAACATGACACAATACTATACACACTACTATATACCCTATGATGCTACATATATCTCCTGACATAACAATTTATTTAAACAATGGGACAATGAAGGCACTAACTCGTCAACTTAATTGAGTAGTCCTATCATAACACGTCAGTTCATAGTGTTTAGGCCAATCCAAGTCATATATAGGAAACTACATGCAAAGTTGTATGTATTCATAATCCGAAATTATTGTTGCAGCTTGAAAATCAATGAAAAGCACGTCATGTAAATAGCCAAAAAAGAAATATAGCCAAAAATAAAGCACTGCTCCATTGCGGCCATGTTTGATGACCTATATATCATCAAGACAAACATTCTGACAAAACTTCATATCATTCAGCTCAACATTCTTACTAAATCTCAAGCTGCTAAAGCAAAGATTATACAGAGTTAACAAGATTTTCCTCCAATTTGGCCTAGTGACCCAGTTTCTGACCCAATATGACCCATATTTGAACTTGACCTAGGTATCTTTAAGACAAACATTCTGACAAAATTTCAAACTGATGAAGCAAAAATTTCGAAAAAGAAATGTGTCTAACTTAAGTGTTCTTTCATATGTAGAATCAAATCATTTTTAGCAATAAACTCGTATCCACAAAAGTCACATTGATTAGGTTCCTCGATTACTGGCATTCTATGATGTCCCTTTATACGTTTTTTACCGAAGATGGTTTCATTAAATGTCTTTGGCTTACATGTATGAATTCCCTTGTAGTCGATTAAATCAACATTACGTTTGCATGCATAACCAGACACATCACATTGAAAAGGGTTTTCTCCAGTATGTTTGATTTGGTGTCTGTTTAAGGAATTTTTCTGTTGGCATGTATACTCACAAACATCACATTGATAAAGCTTCTCTCCGGTATGAATTCTCTTGTGTCTGGTTAAAGCACCTATCTCTTTGCATGCATATTCACACACATCACATTGATAAGGCTTTTCTCCAGTATGTATTCTTTGGTGTCTAAATAAATCGCCCTTCTGTTTGCATTTATATTCACAAACATCACATTGATAAGGCTTATATACAGCATGCGTTCTTTGGTGTGTGATTAAATTACTTTTCTGAGTGGATGCATATTCACAAACATCACATTGAAAGGGCTTTTCTCCTGTATGTATTCTCTTGTGTATGATTAGACTATCTTTATCTTTGCATGTATATTTACAAACATCACATAGATAGGGCTTTTCTCCTGTATGTATTCTTTGGTGTTTGATTAAGTTTCTTCTATCTTTGCATGCAAATTCACAAATATCACATTGATAGGGCTTTTCTCCTGTATGTATTCTTTGGTGTTTAATTAAACTATCTCTCCGATTGCATGTATATGCACAAACATCACATTGATAGGGCTTTTCTCCAGAATGTTTTTTCTTGTGTCTGCATAAAGCCCCTTTCACTTTGCATGTATAGTCACAAACATTACATTGATAGGGCTTTTCTCCTGTATGTATTCTTTGGTGTTTAATTAAACTATCTCTCCGATTGCATGTATATGCACAAACATCACATTGATATGGCTTTTCTCCTGTATGTATTCTTTGGTGTCTCATTAAGCTACCTTTCTCTTTGCATGCATATTCACAAACATCACATTGATATGGCTTTTCTCCTGTATGTATTCTTCGGGGTCTCATTAAACTACCTGTCCCTTTGCATGCATATTCACAAACACTACATTGATAGGGCTTTTCTCCTGTATGTATTCTTCGGTGTAAGATTAAACTATCATTCTGCTTGGATGCATATTCACAAACACTACATTTATAGGGCATTTCTCCAGTATGTATTCTTTGGTGTCTGATTAAATAACCTTTCTGTTTGCATGCATATTCACAAACATCACATTGATAGGGCTTTTCTCCAGTATGTATTCTTCGGTGTGTGATTAAATTACCTTTTTGTTTACATGTATATTCACAAACATCACATTGATGGGGCTTTTCTTTAGAATGAATTACCTTGTGCTTTATTACGTCACTTTTCCGCCTGCTTGTATATTCACAATACTCACATTTGAAAGGGCTTTTTCCAGTATGCATTCTAGAGTGCGTTTTTAAATCACTTTTATGTTTGTTTCTTCAGTCTTTACAAACATCTTTTTTTTTTTGGATTATGGCTTTATATAACATTGATATGCCTTTTTTTTATATAGTTTGTATACATGTGTTCTTTAGTCTCTGATTAAAGTAGATTTGTCTGCACTTTACATCTCCCCAAAATGGCATTCATAAGGTTGCTGTGAAGTATGTATACTCATATGTTTATTTGAATCCCCCTTCAGACAGCACTTTGAAATATGCGTTCTCTGGTACTGAAAAGAAAACAAGACACGTAATGAATTGAGATTAAGCACACACACATACAACTTTTGAACATGCATACCATCCTACATGTAGCTACACATTTGATATTTCTTATTTTGTATGGATAATTGACATACACATTAACTAACCTCCCATACGCGCAACACGCTCTTTTATTTCTTTTTGCCGGACAAAAGGCGATCACAATAACTCACCTTGAGCAATGCTCAGATGAGCTCAAAACATGTGGATGTTATTCAATTTCCCCTTTTACTATAATGTTAACCTGCACATGTGTTTCCTGGCTTTCTAAGACCAGTACTCCACACAACATTCATTCCAAGCAACTGGCTGCTTTCCATATAGACTGATAGCCCATTGGTGGCAGAAGAATAACGCTTGTCACAGTGACTTTTTCTCGGAATGAATGTTGGCCGAGCTGGGGTTAGAATTCACAAACCCTTGATTGACTTTTCTAGTCGCTACCGACTGAGCTAACGGGGATCAGTTATGAATGACAATTTTTAATTGATGAACTGGGTGCCTTGAGTTGAGACTAGGCTCTTGGGGCGAATTGAGGCAGTTATAGGTAATAGCCACCTTAATCTTTTTCCATAAACATTGTTTTTCAAGCTATTTAAACTTTGCTTGGTTGTTCAATGGCCAAACGCATGCATACATATCAGGTTTGGTTATTTCAAATTTTCTTTAAAAGAATTGCCTAATTGTCCTTATACTTGCTATTTTTCTTTCATTTTATATCATACTCTCTGTATAAACAAAAAAAAATCTCTGAGGGCAAAGAAAGTGTTTAAAACTGCTTCAGACTCCAAAAAAAAGATGAAACTGGTTGCCTATTGAGTTTGAGAATAATGCATAACTAGAACTATCACTGAAGATGATAAATACCCCCAAAACAGCACCTTGACTCAAAATATGGCTTCCGACCGACCAACAAAATACACCGCACTTCCTCTCAATGTGTTGTATCATCCTATGAAGTTTTATTAAATTCCAACAATTTGTTTTAAAGTTATGCTCCGGACAAGACTCTACGAATAAGAAAAAGTAACAAAGGGCAATAACTCTGTAATTATGTAAATTAGAGTTATGGTTCTTGTACACTGCACTTCCTCTCATTATGCTCTACCATTGTATGCAGTTTTATTAGATTCCATCTGTTAGTTATTAAGTAATTCTCCGGACAAGAAAAAGTAACAAAGGGCAATAACTCTGTATTTAGATAAAAATAGAGTTATGGTTCCTGTACACTGCACTTCCTCTCAATGTGTTGTATCATCCTATGAAGTTTTATTAAATTCCAAGAATCAGTTTTAAAGTTATGCTCCGGACAAGACTCTACAAACAAGAAAAAGTAACAAAGGGCAATAACTCTGTAATTATGTAAATTAGAGTTATGGTTCTTGTACACTGAACTTCCTCTGATTATGCTCTACCATTGTATGCAGTTTTATTAGATTCCATCTGTTAGTTATTGAGTAGTTCTCCGGACAAGAAAAAGTAACAAAGGGCAATAACTCTGTATTTATATTAAGGTAGAGCATCTGTAACAGTCAATATTTCAAATGTGACTGAACTTTTTTTCTAGTTATCCTTAACCCTTTAGGGAAATATTGGGGAAGTATGAAAAGATTTTACCGTCTAGAATAAAAATTATTGAAATTTGAAGTGTCCAATGTCCCAGACTTTGATAAGGCATTGAGAAAGCAAAATTGTAACAACTTCTTAAGTCAATTAAATAGTTTTAATAATCTTACATATTAATTATATCATTAACTAAGACCATTTTTACATCAAAATAACAATGCTGATTTAAAAAATACCAATGAGAATTACATATCTCAAAAATAAAAACAGAAAAAAATCTACAAATATAACCCTACCCCCTCTTTGAGTTTTATACTTTTTTCAGAAAATATTGTTAATTGTCATGTTTAAAATTGTTCTAGTACTATAACTATATTATTAAACCACCTATGTTATATACCAATATTTTTAATAATGTTAGATGAGCAAAATACACAAAAATAAAAAACTTTTACCGTCTCGTTTGCTTTTAATAAGGTTTTATGTAAGACAGGTTGGAAAATAAAATGACGCAAAATTTAGTCAAAAAGTGACTTTTCAACATTTATAACCGTCAGTAATAATAATAATAGCTTTAATGTGGATGACATTTTGTCAAATATTTAAAGTAAAACAATTTTACTTGATATAATTAAACATATTATACTTAAATATATTGAATTTTATCAAATGATTGAAAATGATTGATATCATTACCCCACCCACCTAAACAAAAATTGCAATATATTTAAGTTACAAAATGTATTATTCTAGCAACATTCTTAAACAATGAATATCTTAAACTTGTTAATACTTGAAGGAAAAGACTATATTGTTTAAATAATTAAAATATGAAACTATATATATAACAAATTTATTTTTGGCTCAGAAAAAAAGTTCAGTCACATTTGAAATATTGACTGTTACAGATGCTCTACCTTAAATAGAGTTATGGTTTCTGTACACTGCACTTCCTCTCAGTGTGTTGTATCATCCTATGAAGTTTTATTAAATTCCAACAATTAGTTTTAAAGTTATGCTCCGGACAAGACTCTACGAATAAGAAAAAGTAACAAAGGGCAATAACTATGTAAAGTAGAGTTATGGTTCTTGTACACTGCACTTCCTCTCATTATGCTCTACCATTATATGTAGTTTTATTAGATTCCATCTACTAGTTATTAAGTAATTCTATGGACAAGAAAAAGTAACAAAGGGCAATTACTCTGTATTTAGATAAAATAGAGTTATGGTTCCTGTACACCGCACTTCCTCTCAATGTGTTGTATCATCCTATGAAGTTTTATTAAATTCCAACAATTTGTTTTAAAGTTATGCTCTGGACAAGACTCTACGAATGAGAAAAAGTAACAAAGGGCAATAACTATGTAATTATGTAAAGTAGAGTTAATGGTTCTTGTACACTGCACTTCCACTCATTATGCTCTACCATTATATGTAGTTTTATTAGATTCGATCTATTAGTTATTTAGTAATTCTACGGACAAGAAAAAGTAACAAAGGGCAATAACTCTGTATTTAGATAAAATAGAGTTATGGTTTCTGTACACCGCACTTCCTCTCAATGTGTTGTATCATCCTATGAAGTTTTATTAAATTCCAACAATTTGTTTCAAAGTTATGCTCTGGACAAGACTCTACGAATAAGAAAAAGTAACAAAGTGCAATAACTCTGTAATTATGTAAATTAGAGTTATGGTTCTTGTACACTGCACTTCCTCTCATTATGCTCTACCATTGTATGCAGTTTTATTAGATTCCATCTGTTAGTTATTAAGTAATTCTCCGGACAAGAAAAAGTAACAAAGGGCAATTACTCTGTATTTAGATTAAATAGAGTTATGGTTCCTGTACACTGCACTTCCTCTCATTATGCTCTACCATTATATGTAGTTTTATTAGATTCCATCTATTAGTTATTAAGTAATTCTACGGACAAGAAAAAGTAACAAAAGGCAATAACTCTGTATTTAGATAAAATAGAGTTATGGTTCCTGTACACCGCACTTCCTCTCAATGTGTTGTATCATCCTATGAAGTTTTATTAAATTCCAACAATTTGTTTTAAAGTTATGCTCCGGACAAGACTCTATGAATAAGAAAAAGTAACAAAGGGCAATAACTCTGTAATTATGTAAATTAGAGTTAAGGTTCTTGTACACTGCACTTCCTCTCATTATGCTCTACCATTGTATGCAGTTTGATTAGATTCTATCTGTTAGTTATTAAGTAATTCTCTGGACAAGAAAAAGTAACAAAGGGCAATAGCTCTGTATTTAGATAAAATAGAGTTATGGTTCCTGTACACCGCACTTCCTCTTAATGTGTTGTATCATCCTATGAAGTTTTATTAAATTCCAACAATTTGTTTTAAAGTTATGCTCTGGACAAGACTCTACGAATAAGAAAAAGTAACAAAGGGCAATAACTCTGTAATTATGTTAATTAGAGTTATGGTTCTTGTACACTGCACTTCCTCTCATTATGCTCTACCATTGTATGTAGTTTTATTAGATTCCATCTGTTAGTTATTAAGTAATTCTCCGGACAAGAAAAAGTAACAAAGGGCAATAACTCTGTATTTAGATAAAATAGAGTTATGGTTCCTGTACACCGCACTTCCTCTCAATGTGTTGTATCATCCTATGAAGTTTCGTGCAAATCCTATGTTGCATTGTTAAGATATGGTCCGCACAAAATATGGCTTCCGACCTACCGACCGACCGACACAGTGACTCCTATATACCCCCCAAAACTTTGTTTTTTGGGGGTATAACTATTAAGTTTGATTATTTCTTGAACATTTAAGAAAGTAAAAAGTGTGGCTCGCGTTTCCAGACCTAGCCAAATTTTCACTGACAAACATGGTACTGTATGCAAGTTGCTATTAAATTATACAAACAATTCTGTTTTGCAGAATATATTAACCAAGTTCATGATATTTCATAACACACCATGCATTTTTTTCTTCATCATTTTGCGATCTCATGCATCATTTTTTTCTTCACAAGTTTGCGTTTCACGCATTGAATTTTGCAGGCATATTCGGAAATTCGCATCGGATGAGGAATTTAAATGTTTAAATGTTCATTTCACATTACTTAACTATAGCATATCCTACTTATAAGAGATACAGTATAACCGGTCTAATTATATAAAAGGTATTTTTTTACATGTACATGTATTTAGTATGTTTATTAATTTCTTTTTACAGATGTAACACTCTATTCATACGTCTGGAATATATAAAGAATTAACTATTTTAACCGATTGAGGAATTCAGTTGTGAATAAGTAACAATCACCATTGGTTACATTTGTAAGTAGGATATTTTTCCTTGTTTGATTCTTACACGTTTGACAATTATCGAGATTTGCCAAGCGATATATGTTTGATTTATTCATGTGTATCGTCCCAGCCGCTCAAGCTGCCATTCGCCAAAAGCGCTTTGCAAATTTAGACCAATCCTGATGTGAATCTTTAAAATTTATTTGGGATTTTATCTGAATGATGACGACTTTGATATAAATGCTTTGCAAACATATCATTATTTTCACAAAATATGAGCTAACAGGACCAACAAAATTATTGATTGTGGTTTAACGCCGTTTTCAATAAATTTTCAGTCATATCACGGCGGCCAGTTCACCTCCTCATGTTTCTTGGCTTTCTCACACCAGTACTTGAAGTCTTGATACAACATTCTTTCCAAGCAACTGGCTGCTTTTCCACATAGGCTGATAGTCGATTGGTGGAAGACAAATGACGCTTGTCAGAATGACTTTTATCAAACGTCGGAACGAATGTTGGCCAAGCTTTTAGTTTGAACTCACAACCCCTGGATTGACAGCCCGCGTCACTACCGACTGAGCTTCCGGGGCTCGTCCAACAGGAACAACAAACCCTTTCCAAATTGAAATCCCTGTATGACACCGGTAGGTGGGGTAATCATAACAAACATGTAAAATCTATCATAATTCTTATTCCTAATGAATGAATTTGTATGAATATTTCATAAACTTACCAACACTAAGGTGACTTCTTGTTTATGTTATTGTTTAAGTGTAAAAATATGTGTTATTGATTGCAGGTAATTTCAGTAAACAATTATTTTGTTTGTAATATATTTTTATATCACCTGTTCTCACCTGTCACAGTATATATATATGAACAATATTTGAAAAAAAATCTCACTCAAAGTGATGGTAAATATATACTGAACAAACAACATATAGAGTTTGTACGCTTTTATTCAATAATTAACATGTCATATATTCTCTATTTACATGTCACTGTTCTAATCTACAAAGGGTACGGTATTCCCGATATTACAAAATATATAAAATAACCTCAAGTTTTGGCCGAATGCAACACAGACGTTCCCCACTTAAAAAAAAATCCACACCCGCTATATTGGTGGTCATATCGTCGGCTGTCCAGATGTCCCGGAGAAGTCACCAACAATTATCACATATATGCTGTTGGCCTAGTATTAATACTTTCTGCAGTATTTCTTTTTATGTTTGTGCATGTACTAGTAAGTTGATAATTATGAACAATTAGGGTTATATGGCCGTTATACAACTATAAAACGTTGTTTTCCGTGACAGCCAAGAGGTTTTTGCGAGCCGATTCTATTTATTTATATTCATTAGCCTATGCCACTCTGTAATTTTTCTATATCGCGATAATAAATACAAAAACACTACTACAAACTGTTAAAATGTATTGTAATATGTTGGTGCATGTACTATTAAGTTAATAATTATGTAAAATTAGGGTTATATGGGTTTATAGTTATATAAAGAGTTATTTTGGTGAGCCGGTTTTATTTATTTATATGCGTTTTAGCCTATTCCACTATGTAATTTTTCTTTTTCGCGATAATAAGTACACAAACACAATAACAAACTGTAAAAATGTATTGTAATATGTTTTTCAATGTGCTATTGTGTTAATAAATATTAAAAATTATGGTTATATGGACTTTATAGTCATGTATAAAGTTGTTTTCGTGACAGCCAAGTTGTTTTCGCGAAAACAAGTTGTTTCCGCTATCTAGCTATACCGGGTTTGTAGTGTTTAAATTTCCCACTCGCTTTTTGATAACACTCTAAGTGGCTTAACCTGAGCTGACCAGACCTTGTCACATATTGCTGACTAACATTTCCCTTGATGCTTAAATCTACAAGCTGAGAAGGGGATTCCATATGGCTATGATTTGTATGCTTTGGTGGTGAGGATGTGTGTTGATTGGACTTGGAATTGTTTATGAAAATGCTGTTTCACCTATATGTATAAATATTATAGTGTCTGGATGTTGAATGATCTATCATTGAGTTGTTCAACAACCTTCGAGCGTTCCCACTTTTTGCGGGTTTCTTTTGAAACATGACACGGTCTCCCACTTTAAGTGATGGAAGGGGTCGCGCATTCTGATCGTGATAGTGTTTTGATCATTCTTACTGTTTTTGCATGTTTTCCCGTGCCTTTTTGAAATTGACTGATGTCGGTGTTAACTGTTTATTAGTTGTTGAGACAACTGATCGCAGTCTCTTTCCCAAAAGGAGCTGTGCTGGAGAGTGCCCACACAATAACGGTGTATTGCGATGTCCAATTAATGGAAGGTACGGATCGCGATTTGCTTTTTTCGCTTTTCCCAGAATACCTTTTGCATGTTTGACGTATATTTAACTCAATCCGTTTGAACTTTGGTGGTTTGGACTAGACGTAACATGTGTAAATTGCAATTGCCTTGCAAAGTCACGGAATTGTTCTGATACGAATTGAGTCCCGTTACTAGCCGGTACTTTCAGTTTGCGAATGACTGTGGTGCTTTTCATATCAGGCAGTAAATCAATCTCAAAGTATTTACAAAACGCATCTACAGTAATAACATACTGGTTATCGTCATGGTATACTTTAGCATTCGCGTGTCCCTCACATAACGAGCAAGCTAGCACAAAATATGTGATTTCTTTTGTCATGCCTGGCCAGAACATTATATCGCGAGCGCGGCCTGTAGCCTGGTTACAGCCTTGATGGCTGCTGTTATGAATCATCTCTATCATTTATGCATGCAGTGCTGTTGGAACTATGATTTTCAGACCTTTGAACATGATTCCATTTTTGAAAAAAAGCTCGTCTCTGTGATTCCAAAAGACTAGAACAGATTTCATGCATTTTTGGCGCTCATTTGGCCATCCGTTTTCCATAATGTTTGCGAGACTTTGAATATGTCGTATTTCTGGTAATAAGGGTAGTTCCACAAGCATGGTAATCATAAACGTAGACGTCACATGTGTTCGTGGAAACGGTTTATTAACTACTGCCTTGGTCAGAGCTGGCACCATGAAGGACGGGAAACATTAGGCATGCGCATTGAGTATTATAATCAACAAGTTACACATTCTAGACAGATTTAGGGACTTTGTGCAACCTAAAGTAAAATCCCGTACTCGCAAGGTACAAATAATATCACGAGATACAAGACAACGCCTGGATAGACAAATTCATAGCGCGTCTGTCAACGAGCGCTTAAGACTGCAATTTTGGGAACAATATGGAAGAAATGATCCGGGACAGAATTTTATTTGTCTGTAAATCCGATAGCTAACGAGAAAAGCTTATAGAAAAGGGCAGAAACTTGACCTCGACACAGGAAAACAAATTTCACAGTCACATGAATACAACCGAAAACAAATGGAAGCTATGAAAGTGCAGGTAAATGACGGTGACTGGGTTTTGAGGCGGGGGAAACAACGCCAGCAAAGGAAGACGAGCCATAATATTATAGCCCGATCAAGTAAATCGTCAAGACATCAAACTGATCCGAAGAAAAGAGACAATCAGCACATGTGTTATAGACGTGGACATAAAACATATAAGAACAAAAATGACGGTCCTGCATACGGACAACAATGCAATAAATGCGGAAAACCAAATCGCTGTGTGAACATGTGTAAAACAAACACTGACAGGAGAGTGCATGTTGTGAACGAAAATAGTTATAGTGATAGCTCCACTGAGGAATTCTATGTACATACGGTAAGTGGTTTTTCACAATCTCGACCAAGGTAGATTTCGGTTAGTCTAGGGACCGGACCAGACCTTGTCATATATTACTGACTGACAATCATTTCCCTAGTCCAAATATTTTAGACTTTCGGTTTCTCGTTTTATCATCTGTCATTATTGGTCAACCGAAGTCTAAACACTCTGTTCAAATTATCCATAGCATGTTTCAGACAGACTTGATTCACGTTATTATGCCGTTTGTATCATTGACAGCTATCGCAACGATAAAAAAACACATATCTATGATTATTATTATATTAATTTGAGCCTAAAAATTATGCAGCTTACCTTTTTACCACTTTAATCTATCAAAATTCAATTCACAACGGCGAAAAATTTGAAATCTGAAAACAAATGTCTTTCCGGTTAAGTAGAAAAGACAAAATCTGTAAAAAAAAATAAACGAAATATCACCCAAACTTGTTCGCATAAGATATATAACTATTTCGTTAAATATCCATTTCGGTGTACTTTAACCACACCACCCCAAATACCGTATTCGGTTATTCTCGGTTCAAACTGTGACCCAATTTTGAATAATGATGGGTCAGGCCTCTAAGAGGTGGATTAAAACACATAAAAACGTGAGTTAGAACTTTTATGTTTACTTTTTACGATAGATAAATGGTTAAATGTTGTCCCATATGTGTATTTTGCTGTGACAAACATTACGTACGCCAGATTCGTGCCTGGAAGCGTGGCCAAATTTCCGAACAGAATCATGGTCGGAAATAAGCGACGAGTTTTTCACACGTTTTGAAAAGACGTCGCGTATGCAGGATAAAAACAAAATGAAAAATGAGCATATTCGATGTCGCGTATGCAGGATAAAAACAAAATGAACAAGAGTACCGCAAACGGTACATAATACGCCCGTCAAGAACTTCTTCGTAAGTTTCCTCTTTGTTTTGATATATTGTTTGTTTTAAAGTTAATAAAGTCGTTCAGGAATTCATGCAGAAATTGACAAATATTCTAAGTCCAAAAAGGGGCATAACTCATTCAAAAATTGACGAAATTCGAGGAAATGTGAACTTGATCTGTGACACTTGATTACAAAGCCTTATACAAAGTTTCAGCTCAATAGCTCAAAGTATGTAAGAAAAGAGTGCGGAAAACCCGAACGGACGGACGGACGGAGGGACATGACCATACCATAATACGTACCGTTTTTAAGAAACGGTCGTTTAAAAATGAGCATATGCGATGACTATCATTTCCCTTGATGCTTAAATCTACAGGCTCAGAAGGGTATTCCTTAGGGCTATGATTTCTATTCTTTGGTGGCGAGCATGTGTGTTGATTGGTGTAAGCAAACATGAGAAATAATTACCTTGAGACTTCAGCCCTCTTTAATCGTGAATATAAATCATCATTTTACAACACGAGGAAAAACACATCCAGTCGTACAAATTGCGGACTTTAAGCAAGGGGAAGTAACGCATTCATGACCGAAATAACGGATACTGGAGATTTCGTCTAACTACAATTTCGTCTTACTTATACTCTAGATTAAATAGGATAGATGTTTCGTATAATTACCAGTTCGTTTAACTTATTTTATAGAGTAAATTGGATAGAGGTTTCGACTTATTTTTTTGGTTTTTTTTGTTTATTCTTTTATTAAGTAATAAGTACATGATACTTCTTACAATAACATAACTGTAATGGAAAGACAAACATGTCTTTAAATTAGGCGAGAAGCCTGAAAAAAACAAAGTATAAAATACAATACAACATCTTATATTTCTATTCTTAGTTTTCGCCCCCAAAGAGGCAATATATATATACTTACTTAAATTCAACAATTCTTTAACATTTTTTAACATTAGTAAGTTTGAAGATTTTTGTAAATTTGGCCAAGTGTAATAGTATGTTTTCAAATACTTTTTTCGCAGCTCAGAGTATGCAGTACAAATTAGAAGGAAGGGATATTCGTTTTCAATCAAATTTCTATGGCAGGCTTTGCACAGTCTTTCGTTTCTTGATTTATTTTCATATCTACCTTTTTCAATTTCTAGCACATGAGATGAAACTCTGAATTTACAAAGTGCGACTCTTAATTTATGTTCAGCGATACAATCTAGATAGTTTTCAAATATGAAATCATGTTTAAACATACAATAAGTAATTAATCTTTGGGAATTATTAACATTTGCATACCAGCTTTTGAAGTATTGATCATAAATTCTTTGTTTAATGAGCATATAACCGATACTTCCAATGTCTTCATGCATCCAAATTTCATAAAACCCAAATGATTCTAACAAAATCTTAACATGATAAGCCCAGTTTAATCCATTATAATTAATACCACCATTTGCGTCATTTTTTAACATACAATATATCGTTTTCACTAAGTTAGTGTCATCAAGTCGACAATTTGTTATCCAATATCGAATCATGTTGCACTTTCTGATGACATTTAAAGGGACTCTTCCAAGTTCTCCATATAATGCAGTTAGATTTGTAGATCGTTTGACGCATAATACCTTTCGACAAAATGTTGTATGAATGGCTTCTACGTCTACACCTTTAGCATGAAACCATATCTCTGATGCATAACTTAAAACAGGTAGAACTAGAGAATCGAACAATTTGCATTTGTCTGAAGGGTTAAAAACATATCTACTGAATATCGAAAAGAGATTGTACATTGCTCTATTTGCATTATCAGTTATTTTCTTTTGAGTATTAAGCCATTTTCCGTTCTTAAAAAAGTTTAAACCTAAGTATTTGAACGATGAAACAACTTAAAATTTTTGTCTTCATATATATGTAAAAATCATGGAAAGTGGCACGTCTGCTCTTTTCAAATATCATCACTTTAGCCTTTTCAACATTAATTCTAAGATAACTTTGATTACAATACGTTTCTAAATCATTTAACATTAACTGAAGAGATTCTGGTGATGCTGCACATAGAGCTTGGGCATCAGCAAACAAAATTAAAAACAAACGTAATTCATCAATCGTAAAGATTTTTTCTATGTCTGAGTTAACATGTTGCAATATATCATTTACAAACATAAGAAATAATAAAGATGAACTTGAATCGCCTTGTTTGAGCCCTACTGTAATATCTATGTATTAGACATTTGATTATTGTGCTTAACTGCAGATTTTACGTTAGAATACATAGCCTTTAAAGCATTGGTCATCTTATTGCTGACTCCTTGCGTAAACAGACGTTTCCAAAGTAAAGATCGAACGATTAACTTTATCATAGCACTTTTCGTAGTCTATAAAAGCTGTGTATAACTTTTTCCCAGAATGTAATACCTTTGCGATAACTGAGTGTAATATAAATATACAATCAACGGTACTCTTACCCTTTTGATACCCAAATTATTTAAGGTAATGTCCCTGTAATTGTTTGCTTCACTAGCATTTCCACTTTTAAATATCGGTACTCTATATCCAAGACACAAACTTTCTGGATATTCGATACTTTCAAACATTTTGTTATAAAGATGTTTAAGATATATGGAGAGATTAAGTCAAAAGATGCTTTAATTAACTCGGAAGGTCAATCGTCTGGGCACAAGCCTTATTGTTACTCTGGTGATAAACAGCAGTTTTAATTTCTTGCAAAGTGATTTCAGAATCTAAATCAATATCCATGTTAATTTGTGGTTGGATTTCGTCATGAGCTATAGGTGAAGCCTCATTTCCCAGCAATGATGTAAAATGCTGATGCAAGCTATCTATGTCAATCAAATTATTTTCATAACATTTTTGATTATTTTTATTAGCTTTTATATTCTTCCAAAATTGTTTGGGATTAGTCTTTGCCATTGATTGTAGGCGTCTGCTTTCACTTATCATATATTTTCTTTTTGCTGTTTTTCTTTTATTATTATATTTGTTGCGAAATTTGCAGAATGCTAAACGATTTCCGTCATTATAGTTAATTTTTAATCTAGATTTTGCGAGTTTATACTCGTCTTTTGCTACTTTGCAATTATCATTATTACCAGTTCGTCTAACTTATTCTATACAGTTAATTGGGTAGAGGTTTCGACTAATTACTAGTTCGTCTAACTTATTTAATAGAGTTAATTGGGTAGAGGTTTCGACTAATTACCAGTTCGTCTAGCTTATTTTATAAAGTAAATTCGGTAAAGGTTTCGACTAATTACTAGTTCGTCTAGCTTATTTTATATATTAAATTGGATAGAGGTTTCGACTAATTACTAGTTCGTCTAGCTTATTCTATATAGTAAATTCGGTAGAGGTTTCGACTAATTACTAGTTCGTCTAGCTTATTTTATATAGTAAATTCGGTAGAGGTTTCGTCTAATTACCAATTCGTCTATCTTATTTTATATAGTAAATTCGGTAGAGATTTCGACTATTTACCAGTTCGTCTAACTTATTTAATAGAGTTAATCGGGTAGAGGTTTCGACTAATTACCAGTTCGTCTAGCTTATTTTATATAGTACATTCGGTAGAGGTTTCAACTAATTACCAGTTCGTCTAGCTTATTTTATATAGTAAATTCGGTAGATGTTTCGACTAATTATTAGTTCTTCTAACTTATTTTATAGAGTTGAATGGGTAGAGGTTTCGACTAATTACTAGTTTGTCTTACTTATTTAATAGAGTTAATTGGGTAGAGGTTTCGACTAACAAACAGTTCGTCTAACTTATTCTATATAGTTAATTTGATAAAGGTTTCGACTATCAAACAGTTCGTCTAACTTATTCTATAGAGTTTAATGGGTAGAGGTTTCGACTAATAACCAATTCGTTTAATTTATTTAATAGAGTTAATTGGGTAGAGGTTTCGACTAACAAACAGTTCGTCTAACTTATTCTATAGAGTTAATTGGGTAGAGGTTTTGAGGTTTCGTCTATTTACTAGTTCGTTTAACTTAATATATTGCAGAGTAAATTGGGTAGAGGTTTCGACTAACAAACAGTTCGTCTAACTTATTTAATAGAGTTAATTGGGTAGAGGTTTTGAGGTTTCGTCTAATTACTAGTTCGTTTAACTTAATATATTGCAGAGTAAATTGGGTAGATGATTCTCAACTACTAGTTCGTCATACTAATAAAAATGAGTACATAGGATAGATGTTTCGCCTAATTACTAGTTCGTCTAACTTATATAATGGAGTAAATAGGACGTCTAACCTATATAATACAGTAAACGGAATAGATGTTTCGCCTAATTACCAGTTCGTCTAACTTATATAATGGAGTAAATAGGACGTCTAACCTATATAATACAGTAAATGGAATAGCTGTTTCGCCTAATTACCAGTTCGTCTTCCTTCTTTTTTGGAGTAAATGGGATAGATGTTTCGCCTAACTATCCGTTCGTCTAACTTATAGAGTTTCATGCCTGTTTTTTGTCTGACGTTTCGATAATACCAAACAAGTGGTAACACGAATCGTATCTAGTTAACCAGTTAGTATGTTACTTATTAAGTGAAATTCGCAAAACCTAACTAGATAACTAGTTAATAGTGTACAAAACATTAACTGGTTATCTTACGGCAGTAATATACCACCATAATATAATAAAAATTTAAATGTCTCTGCTTATAATATGAATTATTACATTGCCCTATATATTTTGCCTTAAATATGAATGGGTTTTTTACATTATGTATTAATGATTATTTTGCCTGATATATGAATGGTAATTTTGCCTTATATATTAATAGTCATTTTGCCTTATATACGAATGGTCATTTTGCCTTATATATGAATGCTTATTTTGCCCAATATATGAATGCTTATTTTCCCTGATATGCAATACAGTATATACCAGGGACGTTAATAAGAGGGATAAGTACCTAATAAAGATCAAAATATATCGTCTGTTCAAACCGTTGAAGGCCTGCATACAAAGTATGGAGTTCCTCTGCCCAAGCGTTCTTCAGTTATTGAGCGGAAACCATTTTTTACCTCACAAGGTCACCATGACCTTGACCTTTGACCTTCTGACATCAAATTCAATAGGGGTCATCTACTGGTCATGACGAACCTGCATACCAAGTATGAAGTTCCTACGCCCAAGCGTTCTTCAGTTATTGAGCGGAAACAAGTGTGACGGACGTGACCTTGATCACTGTGACCTTGACCTTTGACCTTTGACCTAGTGACCTCAAAATGAATTGCTCGTGGTGACCAACCTGCACCCCAAGTACGAAGTTCCTTGGCCCAAGCAAAAAAAAACAAGAGGCCCAAGAGGGCCAGTATCGCTCCACGGCCATAAGGCAAAAATCAAATCTCCAAACAGCCCTGCCCCCTAGTGGCCATATTTTTTACCAACCACCATGGCTTAAAGGAATCGTGTAGAGTGTCACCCAAGGAATGTTTCTGCAAAATTATTTAAAAAACCGGCCTGACACTTTCGGAGGAGAAGATTTTTTAAGTTTTCACAATAGCCATATAAGGCAAAATAGCCCCACCCCATGGCGGCCATATTTTTGAACCAATCAACATGGCTTGAAGGAATCTGATAGAGGGTCACCCAAAGAACATTTCTACAAAATTATTTGAAAATCTGCTCAACACTTTCGGAGAAGAAGATTTTTTAAATTTTCACTATGGTCATATAGAGCAAAATAGCCCCGCCCTCTGGCGGCCATATTTTTCGACCAATCAACATCGCTTGAAGGAATCTGATAGAGGGTCACCCAATGAACATTTCTACAAAATTATTTGAAAATCGGCTGAACACTTTCGGAGAAGAAGATTTTTTAAGTGTTCACTATGGTCATATAAGGCAAAATAGCCCCGCCCTCTGGCGACCATGTATTTCGACCAATCAACATTTCTTGAAGGAATCTAATAAAGGGGCACCCAAGAAACATTTCTACAAATTTATTTGAAAATCGGCTTGACACTTTCAGAGAAGAAGATTTTTTAAGTTTTCACTATTTTTTTCTTTTGGTTGCCATGGAAACCAGAATTATGGATGGATCAAAAAAAATTGAAGGAATTTAAGAGAGGACATTGAGAGGATGCTTCCTATGAAGTTTCAACTAAATTGGCCAAGTGGTTAGTGAGAAGAAGTCGTTTAAAGGAAAAAGTTTACGCACGCACGCACGCACGGACGCACGACGGACAATTCGCCATGACATAAGCTCGACTGGCTTTCAGCCAGTGGAGCTAAAAATCAGCTCATTGTCACTGTGACCTTTCAGCTCAAGGTGACTGTGACCTTGACTTAAAACGTACTGACCTCAAAATCAATAGGGGTCTTCTAATAGGCACGGCCAACCTGCATACCAAGTATGGAGTTCCTTGGCCAAAGCGTTTTTCAGTTATTGAGCGGAAACCATTGGGTATGTGCCAGTCGAATCAACAAATCAAATTGTAGCTTTTTAGTAACATTCGGTGCGTTTCGACACTCTAAAATACAACCCGGGCCCTGGTATCCAAGTCGGTTACTAAAAAGCTACAATTTGATTTGTTACTTAATGTATGGAAAACAGTGGCTCTGCGGTAGGACGCCGTTCTCGTGGCCCAATATTCACAGGAGAATGGGGTGTAACCTACACAGTCGGCGCGAGAGCTAGTAAAACTATGCTCTGGGCTCAGATTCTCAAGTATCTGATTATTTCGATGCAATTTAATTCTCCACTCAGGAGTCCTTTATGAACACAGAGAAAGTTGAATAGTCTCGGGGCTTGACTTAGAAACTTTAAATCATACATCGGGTGTGATAAATACAAGTTATAGAAACCTTTTACACAATCAAAGTAAAACAAATGACTTTCAACTATCTAAAAACTTACACGGACCTCAGTCAATTTGAAGTGAAAAGAAATAATATGTTCGAATGGCGTTTAAAAAAAAAGAAAATCTTAACTTTTGTTTTTATCTAAAACTTAAATATCATAAACATACTATTCAGTAGTAAAAGGGATTGTATGTTCAAAACATGGCATTACACACGGGGACAGGAAACGCAACAAGTGCTGGCTAACAAAGATTTTTGAAATCATCTATGACTAACTGCCGAACAGTGTCCTGGCTGATCTGGATCTATATTGGTCGCAAATGTATTTCGGTGGGTTTCAGTAGAGCGTGAGATAGTGCATATATGTTTTACGCTATTCAACATACGGCAAATCTGCATCAGAACAAATTGAATAAAACCTTTCAAATGTATGAACATATGCTACCTCCATTTTTAGCCAATCCAGTGTGTGTATACCACATGACTTTTGACGTCATATTTGCATCGTCAGACAGCGATAATTGCTTTTGATAAGAAGTAAAATCAATGGTAACTTTCTTTTTTCTTCAGCGTTTTTAATGAAACATGTCACAGTCTAGGCCGCTTACAATGTCCTATCTCCGGTTGTTTACAGGAGTTGGATTGGTGGTCTAGTTGTTTCAAACACTTCGACGAACCTGTTCTCAAAATCCAGTTTTGAGAATGCTCCGGCTGTCGGCGATCTTAATACATTTTGAGAAAAGGTTCGTCGAAGTGTTTGAAGAAACTAAACCACTTATCAAACTGCGGAGATAGGGCTCTGTAGGCGGCGTAAGCTGCGCCATGTTTCATTAAAAATGATGAAGAAATAAAAAAAGTTACCTTTGTTTTTACTTCTAAACCGAAGTAAAAAAATTCTGTTCGCCGTAGCATTTGTGACGTCAAAGTCACGTGGTATACACACACTGCAATCTTTGAATACAAGCGACTAGGGATCAAACATGGATGTTTGATTGTTTCATTAGGTTTGACACCAATATTAACGTTATTTCAGTGTAATCGATATGACAATTCTCTGACTGAAGATTCCCGTGTAATCCAACCAGTTGTAGGTCATGAAATGTGATATGCATAAGGACACTTCACCGTGGCCGGCACAAGCGAATGTCGAACTCGGGTCAACGGTTCCAAATACAAACTCTGAACACTCAGTCATCGCACTCAAACCTAGATTTCCAAATGATGAGGGGGATTCTCTAATCACTACACCACTGAGTGGTGTAGTAATTTACTCCTCCAACATATAACAAATCTATAGAAGATGACATTGTAATGATCTAGGCAAAAATATGGGAAAAATCATCAACAAGAGATGTTTGTAAAACCGTATATACCAGTATACATGTACATTACACAGATATCAATCGGACAAGTACTTTTGGTTCTCAAGGTCACACTAACTCAAAATCAACAGGTGTCCTACCTGTCAAGATTAGGTACTGTAGGTCTAAGCATAATCAATCGTACAAGCTGTGTGTTGCACCGACGGACCTGGCGGCCATGTTTTTTGACCAATCAATATGGCTTGAAGGAATCTGATAGTGGGTCACTTAAGGAACATTTCTACAAAAGTATGTGAAAATCGGGCAGACACTTACGGAGGAGAAGATTGTTTAAGTTTTCACTATAGCTATAAAAGGCAAAATAGACCCAACCCCTGGTGGCCATGTTTTTGCCCAATCAAAATGGCTTGAAGGAATTTGATAGAAGGTCGTCCAAGGAACATTTCTACAAAACAATCTGTCAACCGATTTGGGAGAAGAAGAATTTTAAAGTTGCTTCTGTTTCGTTGCCTTGGATCTCAAAAAATTGAAGGAATTCTGGTGAGATCATTGAGAGGATGCTTTCTGTGAAGTTTCATCCACTATACCTACTGGTTACTGAGGGGAACATGTTGACGCACGACGGACGACGCACGTCAGACAAAAGGCGATCACAATAATTCACCTTGAGCACTTCGTGATCAGGTGGGCTAAACAGAACGTGAAGATATTTTGAATATGATTAACACAATTTAATGATCAGCTAAAACGTGACACATTTAAAAAACAATTTATTTAAACACGGGGCTATGAAGGCCCTAAATCGCCAACTTGAGTAGCAAAGAATTGAAAAAATAATGAATAGTTACACCTATTGCCAAAAAGATATCAAAAGTCGTCCACAGCTGATGTATCTGCTAGTATGGAAAAGTAAGCAAAGAAAGAGAAGATATTTTAAATATGATTTAACATAATTTAATTATCAGCTAAAACGTGACACATTTACAAGACATCACAATAATATACTATATACTACGAAGCTACATATAACTCTAGAACAATTTATTTAAACAATGGGGCCATGAAGGCCCTAAATCGCCGACTGGAGTAGCACGTCATTACACGTCAGTTCAAGAATGTATGTCGAAATGTATGTGTTCAGGACAATCGAAGTTATATCATGAAACTACATGCAAAAGTGTATATATTCATGCCCCGAAGTTTATTGTTGCATCTTGAAAATTCACGAAAGCACGCCATGTTGATAGTCAAAATATAAATATAACAAAAATGAGCACTGCCCCATTGCGGCCATGTTCTACAACAAATTTGAATAATTTAAACATTATAGTTACAAGATCAAAGAATGAAATATTAATACCAAATTATTTTTCGATTCGGGCGATTTCTTTTGGACCAGATTTGTTTGTACTATTTACATATATTGAAAATTAACAAAAGCACGCCATGTAAATAGTCAAAAAGAAAAAGAAACCAAAATTAGCACTGCCCTTTTGCGGCCATGTATTACAACAAATTTGAATAATTTAAACATTATAGGTACAGGCTTACAGATGAAACTTTATTTTCGATTCGTGCCATTTCTTTTGGACCATATTGTGTCATACTATATATACATAGTATAGGAAATCTGTCCCGACCCCTTGTGGTCATATTTTTCAATGTATTGAAATAATTTGAACAATAGTGGTAGAGGGTCGCCTGAACTGTGACGCAAGGAACATGAATGCCAAATTATTTTGGACATGGACATTTTATTAAATGTACCATATCGGATTTTTGTTTTATTGAATTTTAAGGCCATTTTAAAACTATTTCAGTTATATCACTGCAACAGATTACTTATTCGTCATACCTTGGTAAACAAACCAGAACTTATGCAAGGGAAACAATGTCTAAACGTGGCATAGAAATCATAATGACAAACATTCTGCCAATGTTTCAGCAAGCCAAAGTTTTAACAAGAGGACCATGATGGTCCTATATCGCTCACCTGATTTAATAAAACTTTTTTACATGCACATATAAGGAAAACAAGCTCCGTTCCCTGGTGGCCATGTTTTTTAACGTATTGGAAATATTTGAACAATCTTAGTAAAGGATGCCCCAAGGAACATTTGTGCAAACTAATTTTCAAATCGGGATAATACTTTTGGACAAGAAGATTTTTAAAGTCTTAACAATGCACGTATAAGGAAAACACGCTCCGCCCCCTGGCGGCCATGTTTTTCAACGGATGGGAAATATTTGAACAATCGTGGTAGAGGGTACCCCAAGGAAGATTTGTGCAAAATAATTTTCAAATCGGGCCAGTATATTTAGACAAGAAGATTTTTTAAGAGTTGGCAATTTTCCCCTTTTCTGATGCCGCAGCAACCAAAGTTCTACTTGGAATTAAATTCTTTGAACAACTTTGAAAGAGGACCACCTAAGGACCATTCCTGTGAAGTTTTTTTGAAATCTGTTTATTGGTTTAGTAGGAGAAGTCAATTGTAGGAAATTGTTAACAGACGGACAGACGACGACGACGACGCCGGACGCCGGACGGTGAGTGATCATAAAAGCTCACCTTGCACTTCGTGCTTAGGTGAGCTAAAAAAGCGGCCTCTAGAGTATCAACAACAAGAGGCACAAGAGGGCCAGTATCGCTCCACGGCCATAAGGCAAAAATCAAATCTCCAAACAGCCCTGCCCCCTGCTGGCCATGTTTTTGACCAACCACCATGGCTTAAAGGAATATTGTAGAGTGTCACCCAAGGAATGTTTCTGCAAAATTATTTGAATATCAGCCTGACACTTTCGGAGGAGAGGATATTTTAAATTTTCACTAAAGCCATATAAGGCAAAATATCCCCGCCCTCTGGCGGCGATGTTTTTCAACCAATCGACATGGCTTGATGTAATCTGATAGAGGGTCACCCAATGAACATTTCTACAAAATTATTTGATAAGCGGCTGAACACTTTCGGAGAAGAAGATTTTTAAGTTTTCACTATAGCTATATAAGGCAAAATAGCCCCGCCCCCTGGCGGCCATGTTTTTCAACCAATCAACATTTCTTGAAGGAATCTAATAATGGGGCACCCAAGGAACATTTCTACAATATTATTTAAAAATCGGTCGGACACTTTCGGAGAAGAAGATTTTTTAAGTTTTCACTATTTTTTTCTTTTGGTTGCCATGGAAACCAGAATTATGGATGGATCAAAACAAATTGAAGGAATTTTAGAGGACATTGAGAGGATGCTTCCTATGAAGTTTTAATCAAATTGACCAAGTGATTAGGGAGAAGAAGTCGTTTAAAGGAACAAGTTAACGCACGCACAGACGCACGCACGTCCAAAAGGCGTTTGTTGGGTATTTTCCTTTGATGTTCTCTTGTTGGGTATACCCAACAAGTACATGGTTTATCCCGTAATTAACCCCCTTTTACAAGATAAATAGCATAAATATGTTAATTAGATACCCATTAGACAATTATATAAAAAAAACACTTATCAAAGTGTCTTATAAGGGTGGTGGTGGGAATTACGAAAAACCACTACCCAACAAGAGTAATCTGGTAAGTACGCACAGACGCACGCACGACGGACAATTCGCCATGACATAAGCTCGACTGGCTTTCAGCCAGTGGAGCTAAAAATCATGAATGTTCTTTAATTTGGCCTTGTTACCTTGTTTTTTAACTGATATGGCCCATATTCAAACTAAGATACCATCAAGAATAATTTCAAGCTGATAAACTAAAAACAACTTTAGATAGCTATAAAGGGTTTTCTCAAATTTGGCCTAGTAACCTAGTTTATGACTGGACCCATTTTCAAATTTGGCCGATATATTATCAAGACAAACATTCAAACAAAGTTTTGACATGCTCCAGTTTAACATTGGCTTTCAGAATTATATCTTTCCTCCAGTATGGTCTAGTGACTTGGTTTTTGACACACCATTAGCCTTTTTTGAACTTGGCCTAGATAATCACAAAGACCTGCTAAACTGAAAAAACCGAATTATCATTAGGAAAAGAAACATAACGGTTTCGGCATGATTAAATCTAAAATGCAACTTTCAGAATGATAACAAGATTCTCGTTAAATTTGATCTAGTGACCTAGATTTTGAGCCGACATGAGCCATATATGACCTTGGCCTAGATATCAAAAAAATAATATTCTGAAAAATGTTAAGGTACTTAATCCAAATCTGCAGTCTTTAGAGTGTTAACAATGTTTTCTCAAATTTGGCTTAATGACCTACCTGTAATCGGACATGACCAATATTCGATTTTAACCAAGATGTCATAAAGACAATCACTCTGACAAATGTGTGTTAGTATTGTACCGACGCCATTTTCAACAGTGTTCCAGTCATATCACGACGTGTTCTGGGTACATTACCAGTTCTACCCGTAAATATATCCTGACACAAGTGCATCAATAGTTATACTAGCCCTGCAATCTTGAGCGCAAAAATGGGAGGTCACACTAATACCATTATAATGTCTTTGGTATGGTGGAACCGGGATTGAATCCTGTGTTTGACTCGCAAGGTGGATACTCTAACTACAACACCTACCTGACTACTGAACCTCTCTAACTACTACATCTCTGTTACTAATATACCTCTTTAACTACTACACTTCTTTAAATACTAAACCTCTCTAACTAATGCACATATCTGACTACTAAACCTTTAAGGCAATCTCATCATTTTGTAATTAACAATGTTTGACACATCGTCAGTCTTAAATGTGTCTAACTTAAGTGTTGTTTCATATGTAGAATCAAATCATTTTAGCAATACACTCGTATCCACAAAAGTCACATTGATAACGTTCCTCGATTACTTGCATCCCATGCTGTCCCTTTAAACGTTCTTTACCAAAGATACTTTCATTAAATTCCTTTGGCTTACATGTATGCATTATCTTGTATTCAATTAAATCAACATAACATTTGCATCCATAACCAAACACATCACATTGTAAAGGGTTTTCTCCAGTATGTTTTATTTGGTGTCTGTTTAAGGAATCTTTCTGTTGGTTGTAAATTCACAAACATCACATTGATAAGGCTGCTCCTGCTCTCCGGTATGAATTATCGTGTGTCTGGTTAAAACACCTATCTCTTTGCATGCATATTCGCACACATCACATTTGATAAGGTTTTTCTCCAGTATGTATTCTTTGATGTTTAAATAAATCACCGCTCTGTTTGCATTTATATTCACAAACATCACATTGATGAGGCTTATCTCTAGCATGTGTTCTTTGGTGTGTGTTTAAATGACTTACAAACATAACATTCATTATGCTTTTATCCCATGTGTATGCTTACGTGCTTTATTAAATTACATTTCTGTGTGCATACATATTGACAAACATCACATTGATAAGGCTTTTCTCCTGTATGTATTCTTTGGTGTCTGATTAAATGACCTTGCTGTTTGCATGCATATTCACAAACATTACATTGAAATGGCTTTTCTCCTGTATGTATTCTTTGGTGCATGATTAAAACACCTTTCTGTTTGCATGCATATTCACAAACATCACATTGAAATGGCTTTTCTCCTGTATGTATTCTTTGGTGCATGATTAAAACACTTTTCCGGTTGCATGCATATTCACAAACATCACATTGATAGGGCTTTTCTCCTGTATGTATTCTTTGGTGTATGATTAAAACATCTTTCCGTTTGCATGTATATTCACAAACATCACATTGATATGGCTTTTCTCCTGTATGTATTCTTTGGTGTCTGATTAAATCGCATTTCTGTTTGCATGCATATTCACAAACATCACATTGATATGGCTTTTCTCCTGTATGTATTCTTTGGTGTCTGATTAAATCGCATTTTCTGTTTGCATGCATATTCACAAACATCACATTGATATGGCTTTTCTCCTGTATGTATTCTTTGGTGTCTGATTAAATGACCTTGCTGTTTGCATGCATATTCACAAACATTACATTGAAATGGCTTTTCTCCTGTATGTATTCTTTGGTGCATGATTAAGTTAACTTTCTGTTTGCATGCATATTCACAAACATCACATTGGTAAGGCTTTTCTCCTGTATGTATTCTTTGATGTCTGATTAAATCGCATTTATGTTTGCATGCATATTCACAAACATCACATTGATAGGGTTTTTCTCTATGTATTTTTTGGTGTTTGATTAAGTTACCTTTACGGTTGCATGTATATTCACATATATCACATTTATAAGACTTTTCTGCAGGATGAATTTTCTTGTGTTCGATTAAATCTCCTTTCCTCTGGCATTCATATTTACAAAACTCACATTGATAAGGAATCAAGTTTCAGTTTTAATTCATCTTTACAAACATCACAATGATAAAGTTTATATTCACTGTATGTCCTTTTATGTTGGGGAAAAAAGGTATTTTGGCTTCAGTTGGTATATACTGAGATCACTTTGATATGCCTTTTATTTCGTATATTTTCTTTAGTCTGTGAATAAATTAGTTTTGGTCTGAAATTTGACCCATAAGGTTTCTCTGTAGTTTGTTTAATCCCCCTTCAGACATCACATAGATAATGTTTCTGTTCAGTATCCATTATCTTGTACTGAAAATAAATCCATGATACATTGATACAGATCATATGCATACATATACATGTACCTTTAGAACATACCATTTCTAGAAAGGATTATATGTAGCTACACATTTTATATTTGCTTAGGTCTTCTTGTTCAATGGTAACCTTCCTATGCATACTTAAACTTTGTCTCATCCATTAAATAATCTGTATGTTTACTCACCCTATCCATCTGTGATAAAGAGATCCAAGCTTCTCAACTAGTAATAGGACAATTAAAATTGCCCAACATACAGACACTTTCGGACACCTCTGCAGCAGACATCTTTTGAAATCAATTTAGGAAAAGGAGAAGATTTTTCGAAGTCGACTTCTGCATATTTCTTAAACGTGGAAAATAATGAATAAATATCAGGT